>OY856188.1:5729976-6121931 GCA_963693315.1 Diogma glabrata
CAGAATTTTTAATGGTATCACCTTTTAAAAAAATTCCAAGCGGAACAAAACCTTGATGGAATTAAATTTAAATAAGCTGAAAATAAAATTTACTGTTATTTCCCATTAACTTGTATGCCCGCTTGAAAATTATTTTTTCCTTATTGTTTCCATAAATTTTCCTATTTTGAATGTAAACAAAAAAATCAACAATCTGAAATAGGAATAGGAACGAGAATAACGAAAGGAATGAGGTTCCATAAATGTAAGAGACTCTGACTAATGACCGACCTTAGATTTTCGAATACAACTGGGGTAGATGGTGGTGTATGGGATCTGTCGATGCATGAATGGATGTTTATTAGGTGAAGTCAAATTTCATTTACTCCAGACGTGGGTGGTACCATTTAGGTTAATCTAGCCTTTATTAGAGGAATGAGTTGAATGAAAATTGAATTTTCATTTACTTGATAGCAGAATTGGAAATTATAGTGGAAAGCGATCCACAAAAGGCCTTTTCGACTTTTTATCAGAAGACAACCCATCTCATATAACCAATTAGATTTGATTAGATTAGATTAAAATTCGGTGGTGATATGTTGTACAGCGACCAAAATGATCTATTGTACTCCACCCTACTACGCCCTGGTGAATACTCAGTCAGACCTCCTCCCCTTTAGAATTTCAGGATATGGAGAGGGTTAAGTTTATGCAGATCATGTCTGGCAGTACTATACTCCCCCAGATGCAACCTTCTCGTGTAGATTAAGGCTCCACGATCTTTGAGAAGATGGGCTGGGGTCTCTTCTTTCAATAGACAGAATCTACATTCGTCCCTCGGCTCCTCCCCAATGTTCTTTAGGTCTTTTCTTAGTTTGCAGTGTCTTGTAAGAACCCCTGTCAGTATTCTCAGGTTGTTCCTATTCATCCTAGAAGACATTACTGCTTTCGTTTGATTAAACTGTCCAATCAACTCCTTAGACTGCCTTAAGCCCGTGGTGTTGTTCCAGGTTTTAGACCATTCCGTCATAATTACTTTCCTCATCTTTTCATGGATGGATTTTGTCCCCAATCTACAAAAGGGTTCTGGACCAACAAAAGCTGTAAAAGCACCTCGCCTTGCCTATTTGTCGGCTTCTTCATTACCAGCGATACCTGCATGACCAGGTATCCAGTAAACCGTAACTTTGTTACCATTCCCAAGCTTGTTTAGCTTGGCCACACAGTCTCCAACCAATTTGAATGTGATGGTGAATGAGCTTAACGCATTAACTGCTGCTTGGCTTTCCGACAAGATGGCAATTCTCTTGCTTTTATATTTCCATCCTAAGGTGAAGTCAGCTCATCTTTCGATAGCAAATATTTCGGCTTTAAAGACGCTTGGACAGTGACCCATGGGCTCAAAGCATTTCGTCCTTGATCCAAATACTCCTGCACCCACCCCTGCCTCGGTCTTTGAACCATCCGCGTATCATTAGATTACATCATTACTCAGATGGTATGTAGTGGATTCACTGCTCCGCTCTGCTTTTTTGCACAACTGCGATGTAAATTTCCTATCAAAGTTGTACTGCTTAATTATTATTATGTCTTTAGGAAACCCAAGAAAGAGATTCCTCCTTGTAAGACTTCCTCGATATTGAGACTCGATTATTTTCCCCTTTTCCATACCCTGCATGACGAATCTCAGTATGGTTTCTTTTGCTACGCTCTTAACCTAAAAGTGGAGTGGAACAAGTCCTAACAAGTGCAGTGGAACAAGCCAGTCTCTGCACCTTTTCCAACTTTGTCTTCCCAGCTTTAAGTTGGACTCTTCTGCTCCATTTTTTTTTCTTGGTGAATGGGACTACCGTAGTTTTACTCAGATTGAGTTTTAATCCCACAGACGTACACCAGGTGTCTACTAGATTCAATCCTCTCTGTACAATATCACAGAGCGTTTTTTCGAACCTCTTACCGGCGGTTCATCACAATGCCATCCGCGTACCCAAGACATTTAATACCCTGGTTACTTAATACAACTAGAATTTCATCCACCTCAAACTCCCCATGAGGAGTGATAAGAACCCACCTTGAGGACAGCCCCTATTGGTGGTGCCAAGACCAGATTTTAAAATCACCAGTCTTGGTTTCTGCTACTCTAGATCTCAGCATCTCACATATACAGTCAGTTAGGGTAGTGTCAACCTTTTTTCCGCTTAGAGCCTTCTTGACTGCTCCATGCAAAGTGTTATCGAAAGCTCCTTCAATGTTCAAAAAGGCACAGACAGCAACTTTTTTGTTGCTCACTGCCTTCTCTAATTCTTTCGTCAACCTGAACAGTGTGGTTCCAGCTAATCTGCCCGTTCTGTACACATGTTGCCCGTTCTGTACACCTTACAAAGGTGATCTCACCAAGATATTGGTTCGTATGTGGTTGTCGATCACCTTTCCTAATTCTCTCTTGATCAATCAAACAACACGGATCGCTTTGTGTAGTGACAAATTAAATTAAATAAATAATATCTAATTGTCCTAAATTAGCATAAAATACATAAAAATTTTGTTAGTTCTAATGTAAAAAATAAAAGTTAAAACAAGCATAAATCAAAACTATTAGTGATTTAAATGTTATTGAAGATAGATTGACTAACGTTAACGTTAAATACACAATTTTTTTTATCAACCAGTTGTTCTATTTAAAAAAAATTATTTTCTCGTTTAGAGATTAACTTGCGCAGCTTATTTTTCATTATTATGTCGTCATCAGTTGCTGATTTAATGACACAATGCTTTAAATGCAACCAAAATATTGTTCGTGCAAAGAAAGGTGTACGTTGTAATATATGCTCAAATAATTATCATCATGACTGTGTTCTAATAAACAAAGAACGCTTTGAAATAATTGAAAAAGATTCTGTTTTGTGGACGTGTGATTGTTGCTTACAGAATGCAATTGGAAAAATTACTTCGATTGATGATATTTCTGAATTAAAAAACATGATTGAGGAATTTGGGAAAATTTAAAAGAAGTCGAAGTCAACCAGAACACGGTTAATTCGTCATTATGCGCACTCAACAACAAATTTGAAATAATTACCAGTGCAACAGCCATTCTTGAGATACACGATAAGCGAATTAGTTCTCTTGAAAAAAAATTTGATATGATTTTAAATTTATCTGCTCAAGTTAAAAGTATTGAGGTTAAACTTGATCGGATGGAGGAATTGAATAGAATCAACGCATTATTAGTTCACGGCGTACCTATATTAGCTGGGGAGGATTTAAGGGACGTAGTGAAAAAAATCCTTAATTTGTTTATGGTAACCTCCGACAACTTAATTACCAGTATATCAAGAATGCGAACAAAATCAACTGATGTTTCTCCACCTATCATAATTCATTTTAATAACAAAAGCGTCAAAGATAAAATTCTTCTTGGATTTAAAACTAAAAAGGAACAATTAAAACGTAATATCGCTGCAAGGGATCTAGGTTCGCAGTATTCATCAAGTGCTAAAATATATTTATCAGATCATCTCACCACACAGAAACAGTCAATTTATAAAATAGCCAAGAAAAATAAGGAGTTACTGAAATTTGAGTATTTATGGGTTCAGAACATGAATATTCTAGCCAAGCAACAGGGTTCTACAAAAATTTTGAATTTAAAATCTATCGATTTCATCAATGAAATGTTGCATAGAAGTACTCAAGGATGATGCATATTTTTTTGGACAATACGGTATTTTGTTGTAACCAATAATAGATTTAAAATTACATATTAAAATTATCTTTATCTCTTATCTTTAGTTATTTTTTTTTATTATTATTATTGTTATTTTTTTCTGGTTATTATATATAATGAAATTATCAATTTATTTTCAGAATGTGCGAGGCTTAAGAACGAAAACTCATCAATTCTACAGTAATATTTTGAATTCTAATTATGACATCATTTGTCTTAATGAAACTTTTTTGAATAACTCAATTTTTAATGGTGAATTATTTAACAATAATTACATAGTATATCGAAAAGATCGAAATCTTGATCTTTTTCCTAATAAAGAAGATGGTGGTGGATGTCTTATAGCAGTAAATATTAACCTGGATTCATTTAGAATTGAAAGTTGGGAAAAATACGTTGAAGAATTATGGGTTGGGATTAAATTATCATCTAGAACCTTATATTTAAATGTTCCATACATCTCAAATGCTAAAGTTGATGACTATGAGTTGTATTTCGAAAATGTTACCAATATTATAAATTCGGGGAGCTCTGCGTCAGAATTTCTTATCTTAGGTGATTTTAATATACCCAGTGTTCAATGGATAGTCAATTCAGAAAACACTCTTGACCCGTTTTTCCAAGGAGGTAGTGTTCCTCAACTTCTGCTTGAATTTCTAAATTTTTCGGGTGTTAAACAATTTAACGGTATACTTAATGATAATTCAAGGACTTTAGATCTAGTTTTCACCAATATTATATCAAAATTTGTTCATGTGCGGATTGCCAAAGAAGTTCTCAGTAAAATTGATTCTCATCATCCCCCATTAGAAATTCTTATAAACACAGATAAAATTAAATTTCTCAGTGATGAATGTACAGAGATAAAAAATTTCAAAATTGCAAATTACAATGAAATAAACAATAAAATTGATAGTATCAAATGGGTTGAAATTTTCGGAGAAATGAATGTTGACGATGCAGTTGAGTTTTTTTATAATGAAATAAATACACTTATAAGGAAACATGTTCCTTCAAAGCTCGTTATTGTCTCAAGGTACCCAGATTGGTATTCCATAAGATTAATAAGATTAATAAAATAAAAAGACGCTATACGAAAGAAACTTAGAAAAGTTACTGATTTTGATTTCGATCAAATATTCAAAATCCTAAGAAAATTAGTGAAGGATGAAATAAAAATATGTAAAATCAAATACACTAAATTGATTGAATCAGCTTTGCAATTAAACCCAAAAAAATTTTGGTCTTACAGTAAATCAGTTAAAAAGTCTAATCATATTCCATCCACAGTAACGCTGAATAATGATGTAGCTAATGGTTCTAGTGAAATTACTAATATGTTTGCTAATTATTTCAAATCTGTCTACACTGATACTCTTGATGTCAACTTTAGTTCTCCGTCTTCTTATGTTCATGATCAATCTTCTCTGAATAATTTGTCTGTGTCACGCAATCTGGTTTTAAGCGAAATTCTTAATCTGAATTTACAAAAAGGCCCAGGCTTGGACTTAATTCCTCCAATATTCTTGCAAAAAACTGCCTATAGCATATCTGAGCCACTTGCCCAATTGTTCAATATGTCTTTATCCCAACACACGTTTCCTAAACTGTGGAAAAGTGCCAGGGTGATACAAGTGCTTAAATCCGGAGATAATTCTAAAATTATCAACTACAGACCAATCTCAATTCTCAACTCAATTGCCAAAGTATTTGAAAAAAATAGTGTATAAACAGTTATTTCAACATTCTAAAAATTTTATCACCCCAAAACAACATGGCTTTTTTGAGTCCCGTTCAACTCTTACTAACATGCTGGAATTCACTGAATATGTTACGGACAATTTAGAACGAGGTTTTGGTGTTGATGTAATTTATAGTGATTATGAAAAAGCATTTGACAAAGTTGACCATGACATCCTAATATCTAAAATGTATACCTTTGGGTTTGGTAATGATATTGTGTTTTGGCTATCATCATATTTAAGAGACCGATGTAATTGCGTTGAAATAAACGGGCTAAAGTCCCCTAATTTTATGCCATTATCTGGGGTGCCGCAGGGATCCATCCTAGGTCCTTTGTTATTCCTATTATTTATAAATGATATAGTTGTAGGTGTGGAGTGTAATGTTTTGCTTTTTGCTGATGAGCTGAAAATATTCCGAGCCATTAAGAGTGTGACGAATAGGAACAGACGATTGCATGGTTTTTAAAATTGTCAATTAATTTCAGGAAAGCTGCTCCTATTGTCATCAGAAATTTATTAGAGATTCCCCTGCTTGTGCGATCTTAATAATGCGCGACTAAAGCTCAGGAGTTTATAGGGGGGGGTTTTTACAAGCGGTTGGAATCTCACTAGCTCGATCGCAATAATTGAATGGTCAAATTAATTTAAATAAAATTAAAACTTGACTAGTAGACATAAAATTTGAACGTGAAGCAACTGACGGAATTCCTGAGAGTTCGAGGCGAAGTTGAATCTACCTGTACCAACATACTTACCCTGATGACATATTACCTACTTAGCAGTTCATTGCAAATTCTTTTAAAATAAAATACGAAACAAAAATGTTTAGATGCCAATTCATCGTATAATTAAAATAAATTCATTTAGAAGTTGAAGTCTTTAAAAAGAAACAGCATAAGAAAATGATCATTTTGAAATAATACTTATTATTAAAAATTTAATCAAAAGAATGAAAATTTAAAGAAAAATATTTGATTAAAATAAAATTACACAAAAATATTGATTATTAAAATTAGTTATGTTACTTGTTATTTCTTATTGTAATTGTATTTCCTGTTCCATCAGCTGATGTGTTGATTGTTGAAAAAAAATCGGTTAATCCAAAATAATTCTTTTGAACGGGTTTAATTTGCCAATAATCATATGTTCATTGTTGATAAAAAAACAGTTTGATAAAAAAAACAGTACTGGTACAATTTTGCAAATAATTATCATATACATGAAACAGTTTTTAATTTTTCAGGTTTTTTCTCTTTCTTTTACATGTATGATAAATTTATTAATGACGTATTTCAGTTAGGTTAGATTAAATCACAATTGGTTTTATATGTAAATGAAAATATAAAATTTGAATTAAAATGTTTGTAATATGTTTGATATATTTGTTTGTATAATAATTTAATAATTTTGCATTTAAATTTTATATTGTTCATCAAAATTTTCACTAATTCTTTCTTATTTATAGTTTATTTTTCAGAAATTAGTTATGAATTTATGAATTATATTTTGTTTAATAATTTATGAATTATTTTTCACAGAAAAACTATGCCAATAAAAATTGTCACTAAATCATAAGCATTTACACTAAACTAAAGACTATTGAGTCTTTCACAATTTTTCCTTACTCAATTTATTTTTATTATACTGTTTTTCTTTACATATTTAGTTCACCAAAAGGTTATAAATTCAAAAATATAACTTAAAAGAATTTTCAAAAAAAAATCAAATCAATAATTAGCACATTATTTAAATAGAAGTTCATTTAGCCTTTTTCAAAATCTAATCATTGACTGTCCAGCTTTGTTTCAAAAAATCCAAACGAAAACTTTTCCTACCATCTCTCTAGATTAATTTTAAATCGTAACCAGTTGCGAAAATTCCAAAAACAAAAACAATAATGATTTTGGCGCTAAACAAAAGTTTACAGTACAGAGCAGCAGAATTACAATAAAACCATGCAATAAGAATGCAATATCTATGCAACAGTTATGCAACATAAATAAATAAAATAAGAATGCAATACGTATTCTTACACTCGTGGGGACGACCTCGCCTGAGATGGGTCTCAAAGCCGCGGTTATCTGAAGTTTGATGCATTTGCTTGTATAGCTGCCCCGACTTACAGAAAACAAATAATTGGTAAATTTTGAATTTTTTTAAGAGTGAGTTTAGCCAAAAGAGGAGAAACCTGATCAACAAAATATGGTATCAATGAGCTATGTTATACCTTGATATCCTTCATGTGATATACTCCTAGAGTATATTTGTCCTTTTCGTCAACTAATTCGCATGCAACCTTTCCAACCAATCTTACAACTTTCGCTTTTATAAATTTTGGTGCTAGCTTGGCAGAAAAGTAATCCACTGCTTTACTTTGCACAAAGTTTCTAGCATGTACCTCTTGACCAATTGTAATATTCGGAATCCGACTTCTTAGGTTGTAATAGCGGTGACTTTTATGTGATGACATAATAAGGTTTTGTTGCACAATTTTGAATATTTTGTCTAAGTACTCTGGCTTAACGTGGGTGAAAACATAGTTACCAGTAATCAATTGTGTTTGATCAACCAACTTGTGCATTGATCCGTGTTGAACAGGATGGTGTCCGAAAACAATGAAATGAGGAGAAAAACCAGTGCTGTCATGCCTAACATTGCGCAACGCGAATGTGACACTATTAAGATGTAAATCCCAGGAGCGTTGGTCTTCCCTAATATAAGATCTCAAAGAAGATAGAAGGGTGCGGTTTACGCGCTCGCTAGCATTGATTTGCGGCGAGTATTTCGGAGTGAAAATATGATTAACTCCATACTTTTGACACATATTCTCCAACAAAACGGAGGTGAACTGTTTACCATTGTCGGTGACAATTGTTTCTGGCACCCCGTGCATAAGGAATACCTGATTTTCTAAAAACCGTGTCACTTCATTTGCCGTTGCGTTTTTTAGAGCCTTAGTCAACACAAATTTTGAGAAGTGATCAACCACTATTAAGATACATGTGTTGCCTAATCTAGTACGTGGGTAAGGACCCAGAAAATCTAAGTAGATCCTCTGCCATGGTCTTAATGTGTTTGGAAAAGATGATAAAGGAGGCCGAACAGTATAATTTAATGCTTTATTGCATTTACAATTATCGCAGTTGTTTACAAAATCTCTCACGTCGTTATTTAATGATGACCAATAAAAATGTCTTTTAATCAAATCAACTGTTTTACTTATTCCTGGATGTCCACCAGTTGAAGGAGAGTGAACTGAATCGATTAATTTCTGTCGCAAGGCTTCTGGCACTAACAGTTTCCATGAAGAACTATCAAGCTCTGTTAGACCTGAAAGATTAGGGTTGAGATTGATATATATTTTATCATCAACAAGAGGCAAATTACATTGATTGGAATAATTCGTTACCGACTCCATAACAGATAGATATTCTTTTGAAGAAAAATGTGGAGAATTCATGTCAATTCCGAGTGGTGTTTGCTCAACATCTATTGAATCCATATACACTCTGGGCAGAGCATCAGGTACCACATTCTCGCAACCCTTGCGATATTCAATTGTAAAACTGAAACCTTGGAGTTTTAAGCTCCAGCGTGCTAACCTACCCGATAAATCTCGTAGTGACATGAGCCATGTTAAGCTGGCATGATCTGTTATTACAGTGAAGGGTAAACCCTCCACATAAGCACGAAACTTTTTGATCGCTAGAACAGCCGCTAAACATTCCTGCTCGGTAACGCTATAGTTACGTTGGGCTCCCGTTAGTTTTTGTGACATGTATGCTATAGGCGAATCTGAACCTTCACTATCTTTCTGAAACAACACAGCCCCGATGCCAGTTGAGCTGGCGTCACACTGTATATAAAATTGTTTAGAAAAATCTGGTGGAACTAGTACAGGTGCGGATATTAATGCTTGTTTTAAACTATCAAAAGATTTTTGAGCCGTTTCGGTCCAGGCGAACTTTTTCCCTTTTTTAAGGAGATCTGTTAGGGGAGTGGACAGTTCTGCATAGTGTTGGATGAAACGACGATACCATCCCGTGGTTCCCAAAAACCGTCTAACTTGACGAACCGTCTTTGGTGGTGGATACTCTGCAATAGCTCGAACCTTATCAGGATTAGTCTGTAAACCTCCCTCACCCACTACAAACCCAAGATATTCTGTCCTACGAAGCAAAAATTGACTTTTATCCACATTAATTGTTAACCCTGCTTTAGCGAGGCGTTCTGCTACATCTGTCAAAAGTGAAAGATGTTCATTAAATGTGGCACTGGTAACTAACAGGTCATCGAGATAGACAAAAACCTTGTCCTGCATGTGGTGAGGAATAACTCTGGTCATCAACCTGGACATGGTTTGGGGAGCATTACAGAGTCCGAATGGCATTACCACAAAATGATATAATGGTCGACCCGGAATGGTAAACGCAGTCTTCTCTTTCGATTCTGGATCCAGCGGGATTTGCCAGAAGGCGTCTTTTAAGTCCAACTTCGATATGTATGCCGTTCTGTCCAGGCGACTTAGTAGACCGTCAACTAAAGGAAGCGGGAACGCGTCCTTTTTTGTAACGTTATTGAGCTTCCGGGCATCTAAACAGAGACGTACTTTCCCATTTCCCTTTCGGACTAAAGTCATTGGCGAGCTCCAAGGACTTGAACTTTCTTCGATAACCCCTAATGCAAGCATCCGATCAAGTTCAGCGTACATTTCCTTCTGAACTGCAGGAGAGACCGCATGGTATCTCTGTTTGGTTGGAATGGCATCGCCAGTGTCTATCCTATGACTTAAAAGTGAAGTTCGACCCAGTCCGAGCGTTTCGAAATTCGGAAAAGCATCAATAATTGGTTGTAGTTGGTTCCGCTGTTCTTCAGTTAGATTGTGTTTAGCTAACGGATCCTGTACAGAAGGGCACATCTGAATAGGTTTAAGTTCTTCTACTATAGCTGGTTTTAAATTGAAAGCTGACCAGAAATCACAACCCAAGTATAAATGTTGTTGTAGATCAGGTATCATAAAAACTTTCATAGGTACTGTGATTTCATTATAGGTTACGTTAACTTCTACATATCCCTGAATTCGTGGTTTAGATCCATCTGCCGTATGACAATACGCATATGTCGGTCGTATTTTTAGATTCAGTTTATTTATAAAATCATGGCAACCATACCCCAATGCAGTAATATTCGCTCCACTATCAAGTAGACCTTTGATAGAAACATTGTTTATAAAAACTGTTGCGTAAGGACGAATATCATTAAGCTCATTTGGTGCTTGGTCATTGAAAATTGATGCCATTATTTTTTTATGTAATTGCCGACGATTAAAGCAAAAAATATGCGATCGTTTACGTTGACGTTGAAAAGTCGACGAAGAAGCAGGTATAACACTTGTGGAGAGATACTTAGTAGGTTCTGAATTCGTATGGTTGGTTGTTAATTGGGTGATAAATTTTGCTCCGCAGAAGGTGAATTTGTCGTCAGGCTGGAGACTATCTTTGCAGGGTTCTGAGGTTGAGAGTGAAGCTGCCCTGGTTTCTTCATCCCAATTGGTCCGTTTCCCGATTTCTGACAAAATGCACAGTGTGGTTTTAAAACCCCTGGGACACCACATCCATAGCAAAATATTTTGGATGGCAAATCGCAATCGATAAAGGTATGGCCCACTCTTCTACAGTTCCAACAAATAATTTGCTTTGGTTGAAAGGTAGTAGATTTTGCTTGCTGCACAAAGGATCCTTGGATTGCATCTATTTCTGGCAGATGAGGGTCATACAATTCATGCACACTTCTTCGGTCGTTACATAGCGTGTCTGGATTATATCCAACACGATTCCAAGAATCTTCTAGGGCCAAACATTTTTGTATTAAAGTGTTTACCTGTCGAAACGTTTCTCCAGCCAATGCAACTTGTAATCCGGGTCTCATATTTCTAACTAGTATTTGAGTAAGATCCTCATCACGCAGAGGGTTCTTAAGTGCAACAGAAATGGTCATTAGCTCATTATAAAATTCAAGAAATCCTTCTCGTGATTTCTGTTTCCTAACCTCCAAGGCATGTCGAATATCAGCGTCCGTTCTTTTATCTTGAAAACGGTCTATTAAAGCTTCTTTAAGTTGAGACCAACTTTGACATTGTGTTCGTTCTAAGTATGTCCAGAAAAAATCTTTGGCAGCAACATTTAATAGAAACCCAATATCATTGACAAGGTGGTTTGAAGGGATATTGTTAGCTCGGGCAAGATGTTCAACCTGAAACATGAATCGTTCCACTGCCTGACCCGAAGGAGATCCATTGAAAGAAATATTCCACTTGTGAACTGGGATAAGAATAGGGTTAGAACGATAACGGTTTGACGAATACTCTGGCGTGTTCGGTGGGTTTGAAGTACGACCACCGTCAGCAGAAATTTTAGGTGGTGGGACGGTAGGATTATAGGAAAAATTGAACCCTGGTTGATGAGTTGTTACGGGTTGCAAAGGCGAACTGCTTTGGGGGTTATTATAACCATGTGGTATATGTGAAGTGCTCGGTTGAGGTCCCATCTGCATTCCAGTTCGTTGCAACTGGTTATTAATTTTCTCTAAAGCGTCTTGAAGTTGTTGAACCTGCGTTAAGTTCATTTCGGTGGAAGGTTTTTGGAGCTGTTTTTCTTGCTCAATTAATTTGGTTTCCAGAACCTGAAATTCATCCCTAAGTGATAGCAAATTAACCTTAGAAGTGTCAATCGGTTTCGTCACTGTTACTGACGTATCTAATTCAACCGCTTGGGAACCTGTAGGAACTTGGTCAACAGTATTAGGACTTTGTCTTGCCGTGATTGGTTCTTTAATTTTTTCATCCCTATCATCAGTGGGGGTACGTTCCATGACTACATCATTAACTGCAGAGAGAGACTCATCCAATTTGGTTGCGTCTTTCCGCAGGTTTGAAGCTACACTAAAAAGAGCCTCACAAGCTTTTAGATAATGTTTTGCATCGTCCTCCACAACTGAGCTCTTAGAAATTCTCTTTAGTCTGCCACTGATATGCAGAAGACGAGATTCAACAATTTCTAGATCTAGCGATCTATTCTCCGTTTCAGGATGAATGTTTTCGGACAAATCTTCTTTAATGCTCTTCAGTTTTTTTATGCATTTTTCTATTTCACGGCGGGGGTTTTTAAGGGCCAATTCATGAGCCTTTTCGGGAATCTCAGAAGGTGTAGTAGATTCAACAACCAACTGGTCCAGCAAAAGTGATCGCTGAACAGAAGTTAGTCCTCGTATGAAGCGAATGTCACACTCCACTTGAAACTCTTCACGATCTAGTAGATCAATATTCATTGTGATTTTCAAAGTTTACCAGAAGTAAGAAATGATTAAATAATAAAAAAAATATAGCAAAAAGAATAATAAATAAATTTTAAATATAATATTAATAATTTTTAAACAAAGAAAACAAATAGTTTTCAGATATAATATTATCAAATTCTAAACAAAGAAAATAAGTAGTCTTTAAATACAATGTGATCAGAGCAGCATGTCAATATTAGGTAGATACACTTCGCATCGATTAAGAAAAAGGAACAGGAAATAAGATAAGGAGTTGAGGTAAAATTTTGATGAAAATGTTGTTGTGAATTCTTAACATAATAACTTGCTGGTAGGATAATAATTAAAGCTATTTTCCAAACAACGAAATTCAACATGTATCACTACATGGAAGCCACTGCGAATAGCTATTTTTATAGAATGCACGGCAATAATCAGAGTTGGGATAAAAAGGTTACGTTTAAACGTAGTTTTGTAATTTGTAGGAATTAAAGCTATTGGCCAGACAACTGGATTCAACATGTAATACATACAATACAATGGAAACCACAGCGAATAGCTTTATTTTTTTAGGATGCACGACAATAAAACAAACAAGCTAGTCAATTATACAAATACAAGAATATGCTTGCGTTACTGTTACTATGCCAAAACTACGTTTGAAAAAAAATTAAAATAAGGATTATTGGATTGACCAAACACTCAATCATAATAAACAAAACATTAGAACAGAATGCGAATCCAATAGCCCGAATTGAAGCTATTTTTGTGAAATGAAAAGGAAAGGATGTAAGAATGACCTGAAAGAAGATATTTGGTTGGCTTCACCTTCAAAAATTTATGTTAGCATTAAAATTCAACGAAATATTAACAACTTGAAGCTGCGTGAGCTGTGTTTGGGCGCCACTGTGACGAATAGGAGCAGCTTTCCTGAAATTAATTGACAATTTTAAAAACCATGCAATCGTCTGTTAGGTCCAATCGTCCATTGAGGATACTGTTATTCTTCAAAACAGTATTAACTCTATTTCCCTGTGGTGTAACCAAAACAAAATGTCGCTTAATATTGATAAATGTTGTCTATTGAAAATTAAACCGAGAGTTCATTTCGCTAACACTGAATACTTTATTCATAGAACCAAATTATTATCAAAGCCAGCTGTTCGTGATCTGGGTATAATAGTTGATAACAAACTGTCATTTAATGAGCATATTCAAAAAATTACTAGTACGTCTCTTCGGTTATTAGGGTTTATATTGTGAATAGGAACCCAGTTCAGTAATCCAAAAACATTTGTTACACTCTATACGGGACTCGTTCGTAGTCACTTGGAATATTTAACAGCTATTTGGAGCCCTTATTATGATATTGGTATACATATGGTCGAAAAAGTTCAAAGAAAATTTACACGTTTTTTGAATTTTAAATTAAGAGTTCCTTATGAATTATACCAGGTGCGCCTGGAACGCTATGGATTGATGAGCCTTCAAAATAGACGTATATTTTCTGATGAAATAATTTTATTTAAATTGATTCATAAGATAAATGAATCCAGCACTGCAAAATTTCTAACTATTGCTCAGCCCGATACCTACCCAATACGACATCCAACATACTTCTACACACCTACTTTTAAAACAAATTTTAGAATTAATTCACCAATTATTCGATTACAACTAAATCATCATAAAATATTTAATGGGATTGATCTTTTTTCGTTCACCTCTTTAGGTTCATTTAAAACTGAAGTTCGTAACAAATTAGCTTGTTACTAACTGATGCCTTATTGTTATTATAGGATTCTTTTTGTTATTGTTTTTCTTTCTTTTTTTTGTATTTAATGTAAATATTTGTAAATGTAATTATGAGCCCGATAAGTAATTGGAGAAATCTGTTTATCGGGATACTATATGAATGAATAAATAAATAAATAAATAAATAAATAAATGACTACCTTTACATTGATTACCGATGTTTTTTTTTATTGGAGGGCCTTGAGACTTACAGTTCAAGTAGCACTGCGACCTAAAGGTCTATTGTGCTTAACCTGATTGTTTTATTAGTCAGTCGTCGTCTGAGCCGTAACTGGTTGTATTCTGTCATCCAAGTTGAGACTTTTAATAAAATTAATTAGCTCAATTGGAGTGACGTTTTGTGGTAATGGAAGTGTTAGTGTTCTATGACCAAGTTGGTTGTATCTGTGCCAAGAGAGTTCAGGACAGCTGCAGATGACGTGTTCCATCGTTTCCACGTCCGAATAGCAGAATCTACACCTGTCGGAATCAACAAGGCCCATTTTGTTAAGATGGCGGTTTAAAGGACTATGTCCAGTAATGCACCACGTTAAAATTCTTAGAGACTCTCGGTTTAAGTCGATCGTTTTTAAGGGTGAAACATGGAGGTTACCTAGAAACTTTTTAGATTGTACTAGTCCCTCTCTGCTTCTCCATAGTTTAGCATTTTGTTCCTGTTCCCATGTTTAAATTGTGCTTTTGAGCGAACTCTTGGACATTCAGAAGCATGGTTCCGGTCCAACAAACTTTTTATTGGTACCTTGCTTTGCTAAAGCGTAAGCGATAGCATTTCCTTGTATTCCTGTGTGGCTAGGTGCCCACACAAGTGTTACTTTATTGTTGCAGGAGATTTTTAGTAGATTTTGGTAGCATTCCCACACCAGTTTTGAATCAAAGCGCGTAGATTTTAGTCCTAAGAGTGCTGCTTGGCTGTTAGAGATAATATATATTTCAATATTTTGGTATTTTCTTTCAGCACATAGCAAACCGCAACTGCTAATGGCAAAAATTTCGGCTTGAAATATGGTTGTTGTGGTGCCTTGGGCAACGGTTTGCTTTGTTCTAGGACCAAACACTCCTGCTACCGTGCCCATATAGGTTCGAGAACCATCTGTGTACCAGATGCTGGCGTTATGTTGCAGTGACCGTATGTAGTTTTTAATACGATCTCTGGCCAATATCTTGACATCAAAGTGCCTGTCTAAATTTATTGTTTTTGGTATACAATCCGAAATATGGTATGCATGAATTTCAGCTTGTAATTCAGAAAGGATTTTAAGGTGTCCGGTTAGATTACCCGGCTTAAACCCTTCTGTGAGCTGCAGTCTATGAACGCTCAACACCACTACAGATTTTACATGTAGGTGCAATGGAGAAAGCTTTAGAAGAATTTTCATTGCTGACGTTGGTGTGGTTTTGAAAGCACCTGTGGCACTAAGACACACAAGCCTTTGTATTTTTGTAAACATATTTTGAGCCGTTATTTAGCGCGTTTTAGGCCACCAAACTAAAGCTGTATATGTAAGAATTGATTTTATAATACTTTGGTGCAACCAAAGTATCATTTTTGGGCTAAGACCCCATGTTTTCTCAAACAGGTTTCTGCACGTGAAGAAAACTTTGTTTGCCTTATCGGAGATATATTTCAGGTGTGAGCTCCAGGTTAGTTTACTATCCAGAATCACACCCAAATATCTAACCTCTTTTGATGTTTGTATTGGATCCCCGTTTAGATCAGGAGAAATGAAATTAAAGTTTCTCCTGTTTGTAAAAACGACAATGCTTGTTTTTTGTGGGTTGATCGACAGTCTCAATCTTTTGCACCACTTTGATTTAATATTAAGAGCTGTCTGGGTTCGACCAGCGACAATGGAGTAATGCTTCCCTCTAACCATGACTGCCAAGTCGTCGGCATAGCCTACAGTTTTGAAGCCGGAATCATTTAGCTTAGTGAGGAGATCATCAGCCACCATTAGCCAAAGCAGCGGAGAGAGCACGTCCCCTTGCGGGCAGCCTCTAGATGCAGTAACAGTAACTGAATAATCACCTAGTGTAGCCATTATCTTCCGACTCTGTAGCATCTTGATAATCCACGCAATGATAAGCGGGTTTATTTTTTCTTTGTGTCCATTTCAATGATAGCATTGAAGTGGACATTGTCAAAGGCTCCTTGTGTGTCCATAAATGTACAAACAAGTGCCTCCTTATAGTTTAGTGTGCTCTCAATTTCTTTCACCATTTTGTGCAACGCCGTTTCAGTAGATTTCCCAGTCTGATAGGCGTGCTGGCTAGAGTTGAGAGGGTTTTGTTTAAGACATACATGACGGATGTGATAGTCCAACATCTTTTCTATTGTTTTTAATAGAAAAGATGTAAGACTTATTGGGCTTCATTTGGTTTTTTTCCTGGCTTAGGTATAAAAACAACTCTGGTTTCTCGCCATATCTGAGGAATGTAAGCAAGGCGAAAGCTTGCTTTGAACAAACGCATGAGGTATGGAAGAATGATTGTTAGACCCTTTTGCAGAAATACCGGAAAAATTCCATCACCTCCTGGAGATTTATACGGACCGAAGGATTCTATAGCCCATCTCGCTTTGTTGAGGGTGAAAATTGTGTTGGTTAAATGATCTGCATTACTTTTAGTTGCAGGATCTAGAAGACGTACGTCTTCGTTGACATTATCTTCCCTGCTCCATTCTATTAAGCCCGGAAAGTGGGTTTGAAGTAAAGTATCTAGTGTCTCAATGCAGCTGGTGGTATACGTACCACTTGGTTTGCAGATTGAGCCTAGAGGGTTTGTGTGATCAGACGACATCAATTTTTGGAGTCGAGCTGCAGCAGGCAGATTATCTATCGTATTCCAGAGCTCTTCCCAGCTTTTTCTTTCTGATTGTCTGTGTTCTTTATTATAATTGGTTAGAGCTACTCGGTACTCTGTCCAATTATTTGTTGTTTTTGCTCTGTTAAAGAGCTTGCGAACTTTATTCCTTTTCCTCTCCAAGTTACCATTCCACCAAGGTACATCTCTGCATCTTTTGGATTGAGTTATTGGAGTATTAAGGTTGCATGCTTCAGTGATAATTTCTTGTAAATTATTTGCTGCAGAGTCAAGCTCAAATGTAGAGTTGAAACTGCCGCAACTATTTACATTATCATGAAGATATGTTGTGTAAAGTTCCCAGTTGGTTTTTTTTGGGTTTCTAAAGTACTGGATGCTCTTTGGGTAGTGTTCTATGTTGAAACATATATAAGCATGATCAGACATAGAAGCTTCCTTCGAAACATGCCAGTTCTTAATATGGTTAGCACTACCTCTGTTTGCAATAAACATATTGTTTGTATACAGAAATTGAAGCAGACGCTCGCCTTTTGTGTTAATGTTGCTACTTCCCACACGGTGCGATGAGCGTTAGCATCACACGCTGTTATGAGGTTATAGTAGTTATTGTTGCAATACTTGATGAGTTTCTCTACCACTTCTGGTGGTGTCTCGTCCTCATTCTTCGAGAAGTATGCAGAATCTAAAATGAATTTACGAAACCCACCTTGAGGAAGATGAATTTCTATCTGGACCGTTGTAAGATCTCTACAGATAAACTCATTCAATGGAAATATTTTCAGATGTTTGTTGAAGAGAATCGCGGTTCACGGTCTTTCCACATCTGAGAAATAGATCAGTTTTGTATTTTTGTTGGACGATAGACCTTTTATTCTTTTACTGTCTGCCAACGGCTCCTGTATAAACGCAAGATCGTGAGCATCCTGTTCAAGTAACCGGTTCAAAATAACTGAAGCCATTTCTGATCTGTGCAGATTAATCTGAACGCAACTTAATTTAGGTACTATTGATTTTTGTCTATATCGTACAGGTCTTCTGTCTGACTTAGAGTAAGCTGGTGAATCAGACATTACCATAGAGTTAGACATGGTGTGTGTACTATCCGAATTAGGATAAGCTAATAAATCAGGCATGATCCTAGAGTCAGACATGGCATGTTGCCTGTCTGGCTTAGAATAAGCTGATAAATCAGGCATGATCCTAGAGTAGGACATGGTGCACAGTGTTTTTGTTAGTTTATGTGATGCGTTTGGAGAAGCATCGCTCTCATCTAAAACTTTATAGTTCTCCATACAATATTTATGGAGAAAGTAGGGAGGTACATTGGTCAACCACAACAGAGCCCTGTGTTGTGGTAAGGCTATTGAAACTGGAGGACGCCCGGTATCCAGAGTTCCGTACTAATAATCAAGCACCCCCTTGACCATGCTAAGCTTTCGGCGTACGTGTCTCACCTTAGCTTTGGGTTTTGGACTTGATCTTGGCTTCGATTCTCACCGAGGACCTAACGGCATGGGTGATCCTACCATTGTAGCTCCTAAGATCACTGAGACTACCGATGTAAACACCATCCATTTTGTTCCTTGATGGAAATATTAGTTCAGTTTCTTGGCTTAATTTTTTTTGAGATTTTCGTTTATTTTTTTGACATATATACTTGTAGTGACAAATAAATTTGAGGTAGTCGGTTCGTTAAATTTATTTTGATTTATTACTATGCATTTTCAACATTGGCGCAACTATTACTACTATATTAATTTGTTATTTACAATGATCAGATTTTTATTTTTTAGGGTATTCGGGATTTGTTTTTATTTTCAGTTTTTCGCTTGTACTTAAGATAAAATAAAAAAAAATTACGAAAAACTCTTTTTGGGAAAAATAAAAATTTACAAAAATAGCAAATTATTTAATTAGTAGCTAAAGTGCTACTTTTTGTGTTAAGTCTTTAGTTTGGCGGTCGACCGTAGGGAGGCTGACAATTATAGAGTGCAGATTTCAACTTGTATGCATTTTATTTTGGGAGACAAAAACTTTTTGAGGGCAAAATAAAATAAAAATGAGAACACTGGTTATTCATATTTAAAATATGCCGGCACCATTGGCGCACCGATTTTTAATATAATATATTATTATTGTTGATCAACAATCGCCTGTCTCAGTGGCGCAATGATTTGGTGGCTTTATTAGATTCCTTACTATATGTTATTCACTATGCTTGGCTAGTGCGGAAAATGAATTAATAATTCGATCAAATTCAAATAATGGGGTGAGTGAAACATTTTAATTTTTAAATGTAATAATTTTATTTGAAGGTCTTGATTCCTCCGACTTTGAAGTCGTCAGAGTCCCTATTCTTTGCTAATTTGAGTCTGTGTGAAACATTTTTGCGCAATTCAGAATATGTAATAGGCTGGGGAAAGGCATACTCGGAATCATATACTGCAGTCATTCGGAAATTTATATATTAAGGCACGCAGTTTCATAAATGTTCCTGACAGTAATTCCACGAATGCTCAGTGTTCATTACACATACCAATTGTTCACAATACGTAAAGGATATACCGGGAAAAAAAGAACCAAAAATGTGGATGTGAGGCACTTAATTCTAGGAAGGCACTAAATACGACGGTTCAAGGTCCAAAAAATGTCGTAGGGTCACCGTTTGGCGGATTGCTCACTGGAACACACAAACTCTAAATCTTATGCAGCTAAAAGATTCAACAAATCTTAGGGCCTTTAAACTATTTTAGAACATTTATAGAACATATATTGAAGACTATGCAATTTTTGCTAGAAAAATTACTGATATATACAAGAAGAATTTTTACTGGAATACTATCTACATAATGCTCGTCATCTATTTTTATTTCTGTATGAAATTTTTCAGAATTGACAAAAAAAATAACAAGTTTGTTCAACCACAAAAAGTAATATTCCCAGAACAAAACACATAAAAATTAATCAACTTTTCCCAAACTCCATCAACGATCTCATATATCCAAGGAACATTAAATCTACGAAATTTTATCACCATTTTTTATCCATTGCCCAAAGGAGTGAGAGTACACCTAAACAAAACCAATAAAATATTCTACTTGTCCATAAACTTTCATGCTGCAAAACAATAACAATAATATTTGTAATAAAATTTTGATGTAACTGGTACTGCTTACCCAATTCAAGTGATTAAAATAAATATTCCATACAGAAATTTTCTAAAGAAAATTGAAAAATAATTGTTTTCTTTTCATACAAAATTTTCTTTTGTGTAAAATTCTATTGTTAATAATAATAATATTTTATGTTGCAGTTTTTTGTTAAGAATATTACTACTTTTATTATTTTTTTATTATTATTATGTTTTCTAGTAATGTTGTGGTTTTATTACTTCATTTTATGTAACAATAGCAAAGTAATTCATAGAAAATAAATTATGTTGTTACTATCACTCTATTCATTGGAAAAACAACAAACACGCAAAATTGTATCTATTGATTTTAAGATACAGTTTTAGAATTACAACCCGCCCTACTTTTGCTCTCTAGGTAAAAATAACAAGTCGTCTTAGATAACCTGTAAAATTACATTGGTATGAAAGATGTATAAGATTTATGTGTACAATTTTATTTTCGGTTTTCTGGCATTTCTCACCGTTTTATACAGAGTTTACATAAGTAAAAAAATGCCTGTTGGTCCAATGAGGTGGTTAAATGCTTTTGTGAAAGTGGGAAATTAGACACCGCGAAATGAAAAAGAGAGGTATTGGTATCAAAGAAAAAAAATTACAAATTGACGAAACTTCTCCGCTCACCTCACTACACTTTTTAATTTAGCAATAAGATTGTTGACTGTAATCCAAACTTCAACGACATGTTCCCTTACTGTATCATGTGTTGTTAGTACACATGTTATCAAACCCACGGGCCACAGCCTATATGATAAAATTAAGAAAAAAGGCGATAAAGCGGTGCGAATTCAAACCCAGTGAAAACGAGTATCCTGCTTCCAAAAACTAGCCAAGCACCAAAACTAAGACTACCAGCCAAATGAAATAATTCATCAGTCCGGAAAAAAATTATTTTTGTTTTGCATGAATCAACGCTATCAATATATCTTACCGTCTTTCTTTCCTTACATTTCTCAACCCTTGTTTCAATAGTTTTTTTCTTTTATTGCTGTCTCGGGTTTGATATGATTTTTATTGCATATATACTTGTACCAATGTACATGATAGGGCAGTTCCGTGAATAAACTCCATCTCAAAGTTGTTATTTTTTTTTTGTTTAAAAATTTCAACAATGTTGGAATATTCTAAATTTTTTTTGATTCCATTTAAAACCTGCTATGTTTCTTTTGCGTAATATGCTTATGCAGACATGCTCATATTTGTACTGAATTGGGGAAATAACCTCTTCTCGAATGCACAGGATTGAAGCTACCTGGAATAAAACCTCGCCTGGCACGCAGTTTCTCTGTCGCTTTCTATTAGTGATGTTACTAGCAGGATCAGTGTTCATTATAAATTGGTGGGGCGCCATCAAGGGTTGTTGCTGGCTTCAGTGATACACTGGAGGAGTCCATTCATAATTTCAAATACTCAAATACTAAAAATATATTAAAAGTATGACGAAGTGGAACGCAAATTATCAGCATTTGGAATAATTGTCAGTTATAGTTTATAGCTTAGACTTATTGATTGTTCGTGGGCATAAAGCTTTGAATCCGTTGCAATCATGCCCGTAACATCTTGATATGGCTGCTTTATAGGTTCTCAGTCATAGTTTTTTTCATATTGTACTCAAATTTGAGATTAAGTCTAGTTCTTAGCATTCATGACATTAAAGCACATTCTATTAGTGTGAAGTGTAGACAAAGTCTAATGAATTGTTATTAAAGTATGTTCTAGACTATAGAAAGTAAGGTGAACTATATATAATAAATATTTATCACTCCTCTTAAAGCAAAAATCTGTCAAAAAATGCACCTCAGTGTTTGCAAGCACGTAGAGTCTGATGAGGATCAGTTTAAAGAATAAGATCATCTCTGCGATTAATTAATATTGTTGTTTTGCAGTCCTTCCGAAAGGAAAGGACTTCAAAATAAATGGATTGTTGTGAATGAGTTATGCATTGTCAGTAGCTGCTTTACTTTACTGGCCAGTCATTCCGCAGTGACGGGTGTTACATTTGTACGCATTTAAACTGATATGATTTCCAAATTAGAACAAAAATCTCTGTGTTTTGAATATAATTCAATTCATTTCAATGATTTCTTAAAGTAAAACAAAAACACATTTAGAATTATTCAAGCGTTTACATGTAATAATAGATTTAAGCCATGTGACGGGTGTTACGAGTACTCTTACAAAATATGATATCTTGTTGACCAATCATTAGAGTTTAGCTAAACTAGAAATTTTTGTCACAAAATTAATAGCTAGCTTGTGAGTTAAAGAATCGTCCGTTCCTATACTCTAAGTATTTTGTTTATATATTACTTTTTATATTTTTCTTTTACAAAAAAAGTTTGTGACGGGTGTTACAAGATTTGTGACGGGTGTTACGAGTGTAAATTAAACAAATTCTTAAGTAAATTTTGAGACATTCCTTATTATTTTGGACTAATATGATTATTTTTGTCTCTAAACAAAAGACATTTTTGGGTGTTTGAACTCCCTGTAAGACCATATGAAATGGAATTTCCAGTCAAGTATCTGAAATAGTGCTGTTTTTGCAGTTGAGGTAGCATCTTTAAAGTATTCCATTATTCCATCGGTTCTTTTACTTGTGTACTCTACTTCAGTACTTCTCTAATTGGTACTCTACTTACTAAAGATCATGAATGTTGTTTTCATTGACGAAATGATATTTAACACGGGCCTTTTGGATTTGAAGACAAATATTCATAATAATACCAGAATATGTTGATAAAAAATCACCAAGATTTTATTGCCCGCCATAGTCATTCCGTTGCAGTTGCACACAGCCGTCGACAGCGCCCTTACTATAACTAGTGGCAAAGAAAGCCTATCCTCCAGTCTCTCACTATAATAGACACTGGAAATAGTAAATTTATTTTGAACTGGGCATCCGTCTGAAAAAGCTATCAATTTTTTCATACAGGGATATTAGATAGGTGGAACACATAGACACACATAGAAAAACACATATAAGAACGTATTATATTCCTATTGTGCACTTAAAAAATTATAACATTAGTAAAGAAAATTGTAACGGGTGTAAGGTTTGACGGGTGTTACACAAATAAATCAGCCTATATTTTAACGCAAGGTCTATTTTAATTCACACGAATATTTTTCAAGGTTTGTTTAATCCTATAACCTTACTTTTGTAAGGTCAATACAAAATAAAAGCTAGTCAGCCTCAGGTAGGATGAACTTTTCTATGCATTTTGTGATGGGCGTTACAGAAATTTCTGCGTTACAGTTTCATCAATAAAATGATTACTACTTACCTGATTGCTTTCAATTTTTTATTCAACAAATAATAATGAGTCGCAGTATAGACAGCAAATGTGAATGGTGGGTTTTTGAAAATGATTGACGTAAAAATCGTGTTACTATTTTAGTAAATTTTTTTCATGCTATACTTTGAAATCCGCTCACTTGGCTTGATCAAACTATTACGAAAATCGGCAAAAATATTATAGGCGCGTAAATGGAGAACTGATGCATACACAACTTCGAAAAAAACGGGAGGAAGACGGATCGTAATGCGGTTTTTTGCATTTGATTCAGAAAGTCATTTGAAAAAAATGTCCGTCAATGTTTAATTGTTGACGGGTTTAGTTGCACCGGTGCATCTAAAAAATGCATACAAAATAGTGCATTTTTACAACGAAATAAAAAAATGTTAATATTCAACAAATAAAAAAGAAATTGGGCTGAAACTTGGTTTCTATATGTTTTTGGGGTCGCTGAACATAAATATGATATTTAAAAAGTGCTAGGATGCACCCGGACATCACTATGATGGACATAGTGGACCTTCTCCTGAGTTTTCACTTATTTTTTTATGAAATGCATCAGAAAATGTTTCCGGGGGTTTTTGAGGTCGCTGATCACGACTACGACGTTTAAAAGGTGCTAGGATGCACCCGGACATCACTATGTCCATATCGTGCACCTTCTCTGGGTTTTCACCTATTTTTCTATGAAATGCATCAGAAAATATTTCCGGGGGTTTTTGCGGTCGCTGATCACGACTACGACGTTTAAAAGGTGCTAGGATGCACCCGGACATTACTATGTCCATATCGGGCACTTTCTCCTGCGCTTTTTACATATTTATTTTTTTAAATGCATCAAAAAATGTTACCGTGGAATTTTTGAAGTCTCTGATCACGAATACGAGGCCCACAAATTTACTTTATTCACCTAGGGAGGAAAAAGAGGTTTCAAGTAATAAATTATAAAAAAATATTTTGTGATTATAATTTTATAATTGTCATTTATTTTATTAAAGTATTATAATCCAGTAATTTTATACATCATAGTATGCGTCAAATCCGGTAGTTCTTATTTTTTGCAGACTTGTTTGTGATGTTGGTCTAATGAATAATCCAAGTTTGTGACCTCGAGCGCCTTTTTGCAATTCTGTCGTTCCGAATGAATTTTCGAGTGACGTCTAAAATACAACACACATAAAACAAACAAAAAATATTTAAAACAATTAACACGTGCACGAAAACATTCAACGTATAAATGCGAGAGTCACCACTCGTCTGATAAAAAAAGAACACAATTTCAAGTTTTAGGTATACAGTGCAAAGTCACTCAGTACACTCAAAGTCATATGATTTGAAAAAAAAAAAAAATTAAATTCATTATACTTGTTTTTCTATTATTTTAATAATTTTATCAGTTATGTTCACTAACGGGTGAACCAGTATCAGTTATGTTGACTACCATGTAAATCGAGTAACTCTTTAGACTTCGTGTACTCGATCAGCGAACCCGAAAACCTCTAAAAAACGATTTTGTATGCTCTCGACGCTCCTAATCCCTAGGTGAATAAAGAAATTTTGTGGACCTCGTATTCGTGATCAGCGACTTCAAAAATTCCACGGTAACATTTTTTGATGCATTTCAAAAAACAAATATGTGAAAAACCCAGGAGAAAGTGCCCGATATGGACATAGTGATGTCCGGGTGCATCCTAGCACCTTTTAAACGTCGTAGTCGTGATCAGCGACCTCAAAAACCCCCGGAAACATTTTCTGATGCATTTCTTAAAAAAGTAAGTGAAAACCCAGGAGAAGGTGCACTATGTCCATCATAGTGATGTCCGGCACTTTTTAAAAATCATATTCGTGTTCAGCGACCCCAAAAATACATAGAAACCAAGTTTCAGCCCAATTTCTTTTTTATTTGTTGAATATTAACATTTTTTTATTTCGTTGTAAAAATGCACTATTTTTTATGCATTTTGTAGATGCACTGGTGCAACTAAACCCGTCAACGATTAAAAATTGACGGACATTTCTTTCAAATGACTTTCTGAATCGAATGCAAAAAACCGCATTACGATCCGTCTTCCTCCCGTTTTTTTCGAAGTGGATTTCTTTAATGCCGCGGCTATTATAGAAATTCTTTTAAATAATGATAAATTAAAATATGAAATCTGTTAATTTTCTATGTAAGTATACATACTTGCAAGTTATTTTTTTACTTTCTGCTATCGATTAACGCGGAATGGCCCTGGCTGTAACTATTAAAACGGACTTTAAAAAAAATTATCTTTGTTAAACCAAAAGTTTAGTTGAGACTCTGAAACCCAAATACCATAATTTGCTGACACCATGCTCTCTAACAAAAGAAAAGGAACCGATTCAAAACCAAAACCATGGTAATTAGTTCAGATAAACCTAATGCATGGTTTTCTAGATCTTATTAAGGACAATAAATGATAAGCAATCAGAAGCTTAACATATCTATTCTATCTTTCATCCTTCACCGAACCGAACCGAAAATCTTTCCAGACCTATAATCTTGTAATATATGCCCGATTGATGAAGAGCACAAGACTCTTAATCTCTGGGTTTGGGTTTGAAACTCTACGAAGCTCCTTGTTCTTAATTTGTTTAATGACGAACTTATTCAGTCGGATGTTCTTGGAATTCTACAATGCAGAATTGCACCATTGAAATAACTTTTTAGCAAACTGTCAAAAACAAATTAAGTAAAATGATTTTCTTAGTTAGTGCTAAAATAGATAAGATCAGGAAAATTGTAACAATCAAATTTTATCAAAAACTGATAATCGCCTCAAAGCTTAAAGACATCAACAAAAACCAAACTGTCGATTTGTATAATTAATACAAAAACAAAAGTTACATAGAAATAAAATTTTTTAATTAATTAAATGTCATAAAAGTTTTATTATATCGATTACAAGAGTTTGTGTTTATATTGTTGTAGAAAAACTAAATTATCTTATTATTTTATGCATTTGGAATTATGCCAGGATTTTTCCTTTTTATTTAGTTTCTTTCTTATTCTTTGAGTAAATTAAATTTAATCTTTGCTATTTTAGTTCTGGAATCATTGTGAAAAAAATTTTGTTTTGTTGTCTTATGGCAAAATAAATGTTGGTATTTTTTACGGGGTCTATGTGAGGATGAGTTTAAAGATCAGGGTAATTTAAATATTGCAGTTTATTTAATGAAATTTGGTTTGAGGAAATAGGTTTTAGGAAATATTCCACTTCTGCACTTTAAATCAGAATAGAATTTAGCGTCCATTTTTCAAAATTTTTGCAGGCTTCAAACGGGATTTGCGTCGAAAGTTTTTATTTAATCACCCGTTACAAAGTTATGACTAGTATCCTACTTTTATTTAACTTTTCAACAGTTAAATTTCTCACATTAATCCCTCGGCACACGTCGATTACATGCCATTTTCCTCGATTCGGTCGTTTTTTCGTTCGGTAAGCTCTCAAAAATGCCGATTGCTCAGGATCTTGTAAATTTTTTTAACAATGGGGGGTTGGAAATTGGAACACGAGAGTAAGCTTGTCCGACAAAAATATGTCTGCTTTTGTCGAGACCGGCAACCCAAACTGTTGGAAACAAAAGCATCGGTTGTAGCCAGTGTAAAACCTATAAATAAAATACAATTACAACTACCTATAAATAAAATCCACAATTACAATTTATAATTTATTTTAAGTCTAATAAATCATTTTTGCTTTATATAATTCAATCGCTCATAGTAGCTGCTAACTAAAACAAGGAAATAAAATTATAAAAGAATAATAATAAAATTAATTAATTTAAATAAAAGTTTTCATTTTGTAAAAAATATAAAATTGTCGGCCTTTCAATTAAATTGATGGTTGTACCAAAACATGGTCCTTCGAAGCTCTATAGAATCAACATTGGATTTATACTAGGGCTTCCAATACCGGTATCGGTACTACCGAAAATACCGATAATGGTCTTAAAATCCCATTTCGGTACTACCGGTATTTAGCCTCGGTAATACCGAATTTAAAAAAAATGTATATTGTCTAAAAAACGTTAACAACATCTTTAACTACAAATGTGTACTAAATATCCATAATTTGAGTTAGGCAACATGTTTTTGCAACACGGTTTTTCTTATTTTCTATGTTAGTTTTTCTAAATCAGTTAAAAAGAGATAGTATATATATAGAATACGCAGAACGATCATTCAAATCAGTATGTTATTGCGATCTAATTTTTAAATGAAACTTGTGCTTTTGTGTGGAAATATTAAACAAAATAATTGTTTTTAAGTTACTAAACTATCCAATCAATCAGTCAATAGTGAATAGACTATCGAATAAATCAATCATTTGATTTGATGTAAGTAAAATAGGGTTTTCAAATACTTTAAGTACATAATTGACAACTCAATAAAAACAAATAAATATTTACTTACAGTCATAACAAATATGAGTAGAGATAAAGAGTCTCCGTGGAAATACTTCAAGCGGACTAATGACGGTGGTATATGCCAAATTGATAAATGTCTAAAGCAAATTAGAACAGCTGTTGGAAGTACTAGTGAATTGTATGTTCATTTAAAAAGCAAACACAAAATAAACTTATTAAAAAGAGACGTTAGCAATTACGAAGAAGAAAACTTTGCTGAAAAATCAAATGTTGTAGTTCGTGGAAAAATACCCACATATTTTAAGAATTATGTAGATGACTCTTTACAGGCAATTATTTTGCGTTTGGTAGCGAGGGATGGTTTGCCGTTTGTTAAAATCTGTACGTCATATGATATTCGTAGTCTACTTTAATTCAAAGGTTATACAAACATTCCAAAGTCACTAAGTACTGTCATTGTGATTGTTTTGTTATTGTAACTGACTGAACTATAATTAATGTTACAACTAATAAACCTCTATATATTATTATTTATTACTTATAAAAGGTAGCAATTAATTTATTTTTTGTTAATTCATTTGCTTTTTTGTAATCTTAAATACTATTTTGTATAAAATTGGTTCTTTTTACCAATTGAAATTAAATAAATGTTACTAAAAAATGACAAATTTATTTTTTAATTTATTTTAATCAATTTTCAAACCAAAATTCTGCAATAATGTTTTTTCTGGAATATCGGTAGTACCGCGGTAATACCGGTATTGAGGGTAACGTAGATCGGTAATACCGGTATTAGCAAAAACGGTATTTTTGGAAGCCCTAATTTATACCACCTGAAAATTACCAGTTTGCAGTTACCAACAGTTAAAACAACGGCTTAATCAACAATCTAATCACCAGATAAGTATCACGTTTTTTATCTTATTCAAATTGTTAGATGGAATAACTATGAACACTTTTTGGACATTTTAATAAATCTAGTGCAATAATTTTTCTTTCGGTTTGTTGATTAGTTAATTCAGTAGACTGTAAAAACAATTTATGTA
The DNA here is from genome assembly GCA_963693315.1 of Diogma glabrata. NCBI lineage: Eukaryota > Metazoa > Arthropoda > Insecta > Diptera > Cylindrotomidae > Diogma > Diogma glabrata. The sequence goes on from OY856188.1 coordinate 5,759,304, forward strand.
AAATCAACCCGAATAAAGTTTTTTTTTTGTGATACAGTGAAAATATTTAACGGTAAAGATAATTAATTACTAATTCATTTTCGTCAAAGTAATTTACAAACTATATATATAAAGTTAATTATGTGTTAAGGATAAACAGTTTATGAATTTGTGTAAAATATTTGGCGTTTCTATGGTGAAAATATTTAACTAAACATAATTAACAGTTAATGCATTTGCATGGAAGTAATTTGCAAAATTGCAAATTTAAAAATATAAGTATATATCCTAGTTCCAAATTTATTGCACCTACGTAGAAAGAATAGATAGATGGAAAATAGATAAGTATCACATTTTCCTTTTGAATCTTGAATATTTACGGACAATCTTTGAAAATTATGTTTTTGAACATTTAAATGAATAAGTGATTATGTATGTGTGAAATATACCGTTTCGATTTTGTAATTGATTATAAAACTTTTTGCAATAAAGTTTCTTTTGATCCCATTTATAATGTTTAGCGGGAAAAATAAGTAACTGAAAAATAAGTAACTGCCATATATATATGGCAGTACAACCGAAAAAAAATAAGTCTGCAAGTGGTAAAGCAAATTTGCGCAATCCACCCGCCCATAAAGCGGCATGTCCACGGAATTTGCAGGGACAAAACATATATGAATCAATAAAAAATTTTAAAATACATGTTCAAAACATCTGCGGATTGAACGCTAACCATGACCACGTGCAACATCATCTTGAGCACGACAAACCGAACATTCTATTCCTTACAGAAACACAAGTTTCTGAAAATTTTCTCTTTATAGAATCGCTTAATTCCAAATATAGGCTCGAATCAGCTTTCAAACTCCATCAGGGCGTGTGCGCATTCATTCATGAGAGTGTTGCGTACACGCGCTTTCCAAATTTTGAACTACACGGTGACGGCTTCAATACAATGGTTTTAAAGATTTGTCTTCCAGAAATGACTTTTTTTACAATAGCTTTATACCGGTCCCCCAACAAACGTAACCCAAACTTTTTTAATATACTGACAAAAATTGTGGACGAGATTAGAGCAAAGTCCCCTAATTGTGAAGTTACGTTACCAGTGACTTCAACGTCCACAACAAATCATGGTTGGAATTCTCCAAATCGACCGACGATGTTGACAATAGTGGAAAACTGGCAGAAATTTTTGCCGCGTCTCAGGGCCTATTCCAAATTGTTAAAAGCCCGACTTTCACTCCCCGTAATGGCGGTGATAATAGTTTTCTACTAGATCTCTATCTTACCACAATGCCAGATATTACGAGTGTCGATGTTGCGAAAGGTAGTATTGGAAATTCTGATCATTATTTAATCTCATCAGTTATCAAAACTGATTTACTTAAAACTACAGCTCCCAAACCCCGTAAAATATTTCACTACTCAAAAATGGATAAGAGTGGTCTTCAAAATTTTTTCCATGGTTTCCCTTTCGACCGTCATTGTTTTTACACTGACAATGTAAATGTTTCTGCTCAAAACTTTACAGAAACCATCCAATTTGCTATCAATAAATTTGTCCCTTTCTCCATAGTAAAACCCAAACAAAAATACTTGTATTCGAAAGCTGCCAAAACGGCACTTAGAAACAAACGTAGATCATTTAATATTTGGATTCATAACAAAACTCCCACTAATCGATCCCAATATCTAAAGGCCAACAAAATATCTAATCAGATTATCTCAAACGAAAATTCCGAAATTGACAGAGTGAAAGCCTCAAAACTTACGTCTATGTCTGTTTCTGACAAGAGTTTCTACAGTGCCATTAATTCTTTAAATTCTGGTACAAAATTTTCTATTCCCCCTATTATTGATGGTGATTTAATCGTCAATGATCCCGCAAGAAAAGCTAACTTGTTCGCTGAACGCTTTGCTCTGAACTCCACTGTTTTGGAAACTCCTAAAGAAATACCCCAAATCCAGTCTTCAGGTGTTAATATGAATGAACTTCACTTCAAACCCAAAATAGTCGCTAAACTTTTAAAGGGGTTAAACATCAACAAAGCATCAGGAATGGACAATATTCCACCCATTATTTTAAAAACCTTTTCCAAAGAACTTGCACCAACTTTAACTAAAATATTCTACCAATCCTACAAATCTGGTATATTTCCCTCGTGCTGGAAGTTGGCAAATGTCCAGCCCGTCCCCAAAAAGGAACCAAAATCCGATATCTCAAATTATGGACCAATAGCTTTACTATCGGTCCTATCCAAAGTCTATGAGCATTATATTAATGCACATATTTCAAAATTTCTGGAAGAAAATCATTTAATATCCGACAGCCAATACGGTTTTCGAAACAAAAGATCAACTACCGATCTATTAAACTATGTAGCGCATTGTTGGAACAGCATACTTGATAAAGGTGGTGAAACATACGTTATCGCTTTAGACATCTCCAAGGCATTCGATCGAGTCTGGCATGCCAACTTAATCAACAAGCTCGTTGCGTACGGTTTTCATCCCAATGTTGTGAAGCTGATTCAAAATTTTCTATCCGACCGATACATTTCGGTAACCTTAGACGGATATTCTTCTGAGTCTAAACTAATTAACGCTGGTGTACCCCAAGGCTCAGTATTGTCCCCAACCCTATTTTTGATTTATATCAACGAATTGTTGAAAATCACCAGCAACCCAATAAATAGTTTTGCAGATGATAGTACTCTGCACAAGTCGTTCGAGCCCCTTCCTTCAAAAGGTAAAATGCACGAACGAATTAATCCTGCCCGGAGAGACGCTGCCATAAACGTGAACAAAGACCTGAATAAAGTCGCCGACTGGGGTGACCAAAACCTTGTCAATTTCAACTCCACCAAAACACAGCTGTTGATTGTTTCCAGATTAAAGACCGAGTTCCCCAAAGATATTTTATTTAGTATGTGTGATGAACCAATAGGTGAATGTAAAAACATTCGTTTATTGGGTGTCACAGTTTCAAATGACCTACTCTGGAACGATCATGTAATGGCGATGGCAAAAAGCGCGTCTAAAAAACTCGGCCTCCTAAATAGATGCAAAAAATTTTTCACTCCATACCAATTGCTCCATGTTTATAAGTCCTATATTCGTCCCTGTATGGAGTACTGCTGTCAAGTTTGGGGTGCTGCCTCTGTTTCCATCTTGGCCCTCTTGGACTCTGTTCAAAAGCGAGCTATACGAATTGTAGGTGATCGAACTTTGACATCAAAACTTGATTCCCTACAACATCGTCGCACTGTTGCTGACCTCGTTGTTTTTTACAAATATCGTCATCAGCAGTGCTCAGATGAAATCAGCGGCATCATGCCTCAAACTTATTCTTACCCCCGTTCCACTCGGCAATCGGCTGCCGCAACCAGTGAAACGGTAAAGATCCCGCGCTGTCATACTGGCAGATCGCAGAGAGACTTCTTTGTCCGAACTGCGTACAAATGGAATAGTTTGCCGGAACACTTAGTCTCAGGTGGCTTCAACCCACAGATGTTTAAAAAAAGCGTTAATCTACACCTCAGAACGCCAGTTGTTGTGGGACCCAGGTCTAGACCTAGGTCTTAAAAGGTATTTATGTGTTGTTGTGACACATATTCTAAACCCTATTACACAACACATTTTATTAAAAAAAAAAAAAAAAAAAAAACTGTTAATCATATGAGCATTTTTTTTTAACATTTATAATAAAAACAAAAAATTATTGTGATATAGTATTGTGAAATGACTATTTATTTTTATTTGTTTTGTTGTTGTTTTGCGATACGCATAATATAAACGTTTTTTTGTGATATACTTAAGCTATATAAAATAAATAAATTAAGCTATAAGCTACATAAAATAAAAATACGCATATAATTATAAAGCTTTAAATAATTAATTATAGCAGCAACGGTTTAATATTATTTTGCATTAATAATTTAAAATCATGAGTACAACAGAGCTAGCGTCGTTAAAAAAAATCCGATCCAATCTAAAGGGAAGCATAACGCGGATTTTAAATTACGTACAAGCGCTTGAAGAGAATACTACTGAGCCAATTGAAGCTTTTCAAAGTCGCGTAAAGCGCACGCAACAATTATTTGAGCAATTCACAGACATTGAAGAGCAAATAGTTCGCATATCCGCGGAAGAACAACCTTTATTAGCTGAGGTAGAGGAAAATTACTTTACCATCACAACCGTATTGAACGGGTTAGTTAGAAAGCGCCAAATAGCAGATGGTTTTGCAGTGTCTATGGTGGAAAATACAATGAACACTTCTCAATCACAAGCAATGGTTTCAGTTAAGCTTCCAAAAATAGATATTCCGCCATTTTCGGGTGATTATATAGAATGGCAATCATTTTTTTGATTTGTTCTGTACAACTATCCATGAAAAGGACTTTCTGACAGCTTCACAAAAATTTCAGTATTTGAAGGGTCTCTTGCGTGGAGAAGCAGCATCGCTGTTACGGCATTTCACTATTACTGAAGCAAATTACATGGAAGCCTTTAATAAATTGAAACAGCGCTATGATAGAAAGCGTCATACAGTGAATGCCTTTATCAAATCCTTTTTAGAGCAGCCTAATATTAGCACAATCAGTTCAGCAGCAGTAAGAAAACTTTGGGATACATCTGATGAAGTCATTCGTGGTTTGAAAGCGCTCGGTCCAAGAGCAGAGGAACGCGATCCTTGGTTGCTCCACATATTAGTCAATAAATTGGACTCAGAATCTAGAAGCTTATGGGCTCAAGCGTCAACAGAGACAGAGTTTCCCACTTTAAATACGTTCTTCGAATTTTTGAGCAAACGGACCGACGCATTGGAGTCAATCAACAAGAATGATGGCAAAAGGTACTATCAACCTCAGTTTGTTAAAGCATCATCATCTAAAGCATTTGCAACTATGGGCATAAAATGCTGTCCAATCTGCAAATCAGATGAACATAAATTGTTTGAATGTAGCCAATTCATAACCTTAGACATCCAGCAACGTCAAGAATTAATTCGCAACGAAAAGCGATGTTTTAACTGCCTCAACTTTAGCCACAGTACGTACAATTGCAAATCCAGAAAACGATATAGCCAGTGCCAAAAAAAGCATCACTCAATGTTGCACAGCGAACAAGAAGCAGCAAAACTTGAACCAGTCGCGTCATCTTCAATGCAAGATCACAATACTGAACAAGATTCGAATTGTTTGAAAGTATCTTCAACTGACTCGCAAGTAATTTTACCAACTGCAATGGTAAAAGTGGGGGATGGTTATGGAGGAGTCAAATTATGTCGCGCATTGCTAGATTCTGCATCTCAGGAGTCCTTTGTAACAGAAGAGTGTGCTCAAAGTCTGGGATTGCAACGGAATAATGGCAGACTTTGTATGAAAGGTCTAGGAGATGCGAAATTGGGAACATCAAGGGGAAAGATTGAAATATCAGTTAAACCACTCGAAGGAGAAGAACTGAAAGTAACAGCATTTGTGGTCCCTAAAATAACAACAATGCTTCCTTCTTACGATTTTAAAATGACTGATTGGAAACAGTTGGAGGATAAAACATTAGCTGATCCAAACTTTAATAAACGCAGTCGAATCGACATTCTATTAGGCACCGAAATATACTACGAAGTTACTAAAAGCAGCAAAGTTAAACTAAAAAATCGGCTAGTGGCCGAAAACACGTCACTTGGCTGGATTATTGCTGGTAGACATCATGAGTCTGCCAACAATGAACAATCGTCGTGCTTTAATGTCGTCATGAATATTGATGCAAGCCTTCATAGATTTTGGGAAGTAGAATCCATTTCCACAGCATCAAAAAAGACGATGGAAGAACAAACATGTGAAGATCTTTTTGTAGCCACTACAAAAAGGGCAGAGGATGGAAAATTTGTCGTAGAATTACCTTTCAAAGAGAAAGTAGAGCATTTGGGGTCTTCATATCATCTAGCAATGTCTCGATTATGTGCAATGGAAAGAAAATTTAGGAGGGATCCGGTTTTTTGCGAGCTTTACAACAAATTTATGGCAGAATATGAATTGCTACACCATATGGAAGAAATCCCGACTGATACAAATTTACATTATTTCCCTCATCATGGTGTACTAAAGGAAACCAATACCACAACAAAGCTTCGAGTTGTGTTTGATGCTTCGGCGAAATCAATAAATGGAATATCGTTTAATAGTCAGCTTTGCATCGGACCAACAGTACAATCTTCATTAGTAGACATTCTTTTGAGATTTCGACAGCATCGATTTGTATTTACTGGTGATGCTGAAAAAATGTATCGGCAAGTATGGGTTAATGAAAAGAATGTTATACATCAAAATATTCTTTGGCGAACGGACCCCAATAGCCCTCCAAAAACATTTCGATTAAAAACTCTTACCTATGGTACATCACCAGCATCGTTTCTTGCCACAAGATGCTTAAATGAATTAGCAAACCAAGCTCGGGAGCATTATCCAATAGCAGCACAAATAATTAAGGAGGATGTATACGTGGATGATCTGATGACTGGAGCCAACACTGAATATGAATTGTTTCGTCTGAAAAACGATATTATCACCATTCTATCAACAGCCGGTTTCAATTTAAGAAAGTTTTCGACCAATAGTAATAGACTAGGTGAAGTTGTAGAGATGTCATCAAATACGTCAAAAGAAATAAATGGTTATCCCGAAAGCCCAAAATTATTGGGTTTAAATTGGAATCCAGCTACTGACAAGTTTTTCTTTAAGGTAAAACTTAAAAAGCAGCATCATCATTCAAAGAGGACATTACTGTCCAAATCGAGTAAAATATTTGATCCCATAGGATGGCTAGCTCCAGTCATTGTAAGAATCAAGACCTTATTTCAAAGCTTGTGGTTGCAGGACTTAGGCTGGGATGATAGATTGCCGAGTGCAGTGGAAGATCAATGGACAAACTTACGCAATGATATAACAAATGTTAACCATATCCAAATACCAAGATGGCTACAAACATTCGACTCCATTCAGTTGCATGGGTTTTGCGATGCAAGCGAAACGGCGTACGCAGCAGTAGTCTTCGGTAGATTGAAAACGGAATTCGGAATTAAATCACGAATAATCACCGCAAAAACGAAGGTATCCCCCATTAAAGCATTGAGTATACCACGGTTGGAACTTCTAGGTGCTCTGCTTCTAACAAAACTCATGAATCAAGTAAGATCAGTATTAAAACTTAAAGAAGAACGAGTTACGCTATGGACAGATTCGCAAATTGTACTCGATTGGCTGTCGTCAGTTCCACGTAAATGGCCTACATTTATTGCCAATCGATCCTCTGAGATTCTTACCTCATACAGCCGTGAACATTGGAAACATGTTCCATCGACAGAGAATCCAGCAGATTGCGCATCCAGAGGAATCTCAGCTATCGAACTTAAAAACCACGAATTGTGGTGGGTTGGACCTGATTGGCTTTCTGGCACAGAAAAGGATTGGCCCGTCCAAAAGGAATCGTACGGTACAAGTAAAGAAATAAAGCAGCATAGATTGGTCTTCAAAATTGATTCTAAAAATAACATTATGGATCAAATTGTCTCTTACTACTCCAGCTTTTTCAAAATGAAACGAGTATTGTCTATGATTCTTCGTTTTATAAAAAACTGTCGTGTGGCGCCACAAGAAAGACGTTTTGGATCTATCACGAGAGATGATATGACTGAAGCTGCAAACAACTTAATCAGATACATACAACAGCAGCATTTTTACAAAGAATTCGAATGCCTCCAGAAATCACAAAATGTATCTAAGCATAGTAATTTGAAAACATTAAATCCATTCATTGATGATGCCGGTGTTATCCGTGTCGGTGGTAGAATTCAAAAGTCGCTATCAGCATTCTCTGTCAAGCATCCAATTATTTTACCTAGAAAATCAGAAATCACTAAATCAATTTTGCAAGATTTACACGAACAATTCTTTCATGCAGGAGTAACGTTAATGGTAACCCTTCTTCGACAACAATACTGGGTCATTCGAGCTAAAGATGAGATTAGACACATAGTGCATGAATGTGTCAAGTGTATAAGACAGAAACCCCAACGAGAACAGCAATTAATGGATGACTTGCCACAGGCAAGAGTAGAATTTACACACGCATTTAATAAAGTTGGGGTTGATTATGCAGGCCCGTTCAGAGTGCAGCTAACGCGAAGAAGAGGACAAGTTCCTATTAAAACCTACCTCTGCATCTTCATCTGTCTTAGTACAAGGGCTGTACATATAGAATGCGTTAGCAACCTTACTTCTGAAAACTTTTTGGGAGCTTTATCACGATCTACGGATCGACGTGGAATCTGTAGTGACATTTATAGCGACAATGGCACAAATTTTGTGGGCGCTAATCGTCTATTAAGCGAGTTATTCGCTTTTTTAAATAAAAATACTAATAATATCTCTTCTTCTCTTTTAAGAAAGCAAATAAATTGGCATTTCAATCCTCCAGGATCTCCAAGCATGGGTGGAATCTGGGAGGCAGCCGTGAAGTCCGCAAAAACACACTTGAAGCGAGTTTTAGGAGAAACTCTACTTACTATCGAGGAATTCACCACTCTAATAACTGGTATAGAGGCTATTTTAAATTCAAGGCCGATGTATGCAACCAATTCGGAGGAAATTGAGGCAATCACACCAGGTCATTTCCTTATTGGACGCACATTAACGTCGTTACCAGTGCGCACTACACTTGATAGCTGTTCTCTGTCAAGGCGTTGGGAATTTGTTAAGCGGATAAAACAGCATTTTTGGCATCGATGGCATCGAGACTACCTTACAACACTACAAGTGCGTAATAAGTGGACTGATAAGTCAGTTAACTTAAAAATCAACGATATCGTCTTAATCAGGGATGAACAGCTACCAGCAACTCAGTGGGCTCTTGGAAGAGTTATTGAAGTCCACCCTGGAGGTGATGGAAACGTACGAGTTGTGAGCCTTAAAACTTCTGCTGGGATCACTAAAAAACATATTCAAAAGGTGTGCAAGCTGCCAATAAATTGAATCAAGCGATTCAAGCCGGGCGGCATGTTGGAAACAAAAGCATCGGTTGTAGCCAGTGTAAAACCTATAAATAAAATACAATTACAACTACCTATAAATAAAATCCACAATTACAATTTATAATTTATTTTAAGTCTAATAAATCATTTTTGCTTTATATAATTCAATCGCTCATAGTAGCTGCTAACTAAAACAAGGAAATAAAATTATAAAAGAATAATAATAAAATTAATTAATTTAAATAAAAGTTTTCATTTTGTAAAAAATATAAAATTGTCGGCCTTTCAATTAAATTGATGGTTGTACCAAAACACAAACATACCAAAATGTCAACTATCGGACTTGGCAATAGCAGACACATTTTTGTCGGACAAGCTTACCCTCTTGTTTTAAAACAAATTTCCACCCCTAAAGTTAAAAAAAAAATTGTGTCAGCAAATTTACAAGATCACGCTCAATCGGCATTTTTCGGAGCTGAACAAAAAAGCGGCCGAATCGAGAAAAATGGCAGAACAAATGTTTTCGGGCTCGTCAAGGACAGGTGCTTTACGAAGCATAAAATATGTGGTAATCATCAAATGAAATCCCGGGTCCCAGGGACTACATGCTAAGGCTCTTAGGATTTCAAAATTATTAGATTGATAGAAAATAGAAAATAAAAAACTGTGTATAAACGTTGTAAAAACATAATGCCTGATGGTAAAAATAAAAATGGAATAATATCTAAGAAAACAAATACACAGAAGTTTAAATTATTCACACCATTAACCTCCACCGAAAATTCGTTTATTTCGATAAATCCTTAAGTCACCCACTTAGTAACATTAAATCAAAACATCATCCTATTAAATCCTAATTTCTTTTAATCCGAATGTCTGACAAGACATAACTATATAAAACAAAAAACTAACAGAACATGATACAATGATAATAGGAAAAAAAAGAACAAATCTAACAAAACAAAGAACCATACAATAAAAACTTATTCAATATACTTACAACAGCATGACTTAACAGATTTAATAAATAATAAATGAATCAACAATTATAACATTCAAACATCCTTCAAGTGTATAAAATACACATATATATATATATTTGTAACAAAAGAATACAAAAAATTTCACCTTTTAACATTATTTCAGTTTCACTTTTAGTTTTTCGTTTTTATTTTCATTTTCATTGTTTCCTTTTTTTGTTTTCCTGATATACAGATAAAAACTAAAATTATGATAAAGAAAATATACGAGACTAACTGATACTTAGAATTAATGTTAGAAGAAAATGTTAATTTGAATTGAAATGATAACTGCAATACAATTATGTGGAATGAGTTGCTATGGTTACAATGTGTTTAGCAAGTGCAGTGTGGGTACAATGATTGAATGATGAAAATAATGGTAATCGACCTCTGGTGTAAAAACTGGCGTAGACCTTATATGGGTAGTTGAGATAAGCACTAAACATATAAAGAAAATTCTAAGCAAGAAAACGTAGAATAGTCATCATACAGAGTTCAAAAGTACGCCCAACCTTATTTCTGTTATAAGATTCAGACCTTTCGATATATGTCCAATAAGTGCACACAAGTTAAATCGACATATGATTCAAAAATGGGACAGAAGGAATCATATTTCTTAGAATAATGCTTTCTCTCTGTGTGGAGTGTGCTCCTTGCAGAACAGAAGTCAAATCACATATCCACATCATAGAAAGTAGCACGTGCCATAGCTACAAACACGAACTGGAGCACAAGAAACATAAAAATGTCTATGAATAAACACGCCCATACAGTGCCAAGGTCGAATTTGAAACTGAAAGTGGCACAAACAAATGTGTAACTCTCATTGCTGAGAGTGATGCGTTAATGCGTCTCTACTCATAATGTGTATTTGTGTGTGTATAGAAGGTCTACTTAGTGATTGGAGTAATAACTGGTTTGGTAATAAACACACACTCTGTCTCAAGTGTGGTAAAACGATAAACGCTGCATACCTGCCCACATAAGCACCCAAAACACCAGTACAAAAACTATTAAATTCACAACTCACATATTCTCACTCTGTTTATGTAAAGGTAAAATATAGAGATTGGTCGCGCCTCTGGCTTGGCAGTGGACTGTGGAGGATTTCGAACTCCTTCGTTTGAGTGTTACTTGAGATTGAATTTTGTAGATGTTCAAATATAATTGCTTCGATGAATTATTAATTACATAGCTGATTAAAATACGGTTGAAGTTTTATTGTTGCTGATCGACGAATATAATAAATAGTTTAAGATTTCATTAGTGCGATTAAATAGTTGTTTCGGTTATTGATGTTACGAATAGAGTATCCAGAACCGACGCATTTTTTAGAACCGGTTTTTCGGTGCTAGATTTTTTCAAATCCGGGTACCCGGTTCTGGACCCGGTTCTGAAATTTTTTAAATTAAAAACTATTAAAAAATCATTATAATTTAGAAAAATGTTTAAATTTTTTTAAATCAATTTTATTTAACAAAAAATCACATTATATTTCTATATTTCATTCTATTATATTTCTATATTTCTATTTATATTAATTCTTTTTTTTGACGTCTATCTTCCCCTTTACTTGCCTTCTTCCATTTTAAAATATGATCTTAGAAAACATAAAATATCTAAACTTTTGTCGTTTAGACGCGACCGAATTTTGGTAGCAATTTTTCCACAACCAGAAAATACGCGCTCTGGTTCCACACTGGTAGGTGGTATTGAATTGAGGCTATCATAGCATCTATCCAAATTCTTTCCACGATGACCCTCAGCTTCAAAAATAGCCAATTCTTTTTTTATAACATTGGTTATAAGATTTTTGGTTCTTAATTGTGGAGTTATCGTGGAATTGACTTCCTTGTGAATTGCTCTATAGAGTTTTTCTTCTAGAGACAATCCAATTTTGTCAACAACGACTTCATTTTCTGAGTCAGATGACAAATTGCTGCTGTGTGGTTCAGACATTTCAATAATCATAGACAAAATCTCCGTTTTCCTTAGACGTTTAAACTTTAATGGGGAGTCTAGCTCTAATTCTCCAGAGCCATAACCTAGTTTGCCTGTATGCAAATATTGCAACAAACTTGCTGCATTAGTTCGCCGTTCATTCATTCGACGGGAAAGCGATTCTTTCATTTGAAGAGCCAAATCATTGCTGCCCAAATTGTCGATCATGAAGGAAATGGTTGCATCAGCTGATATTAATGTTGCATCACGGCGACATAGTGCTTCTGCAGCTAACTTTATAGGTGCAAGTGTTGTCACCAAAATATTAATTATCTCCCATTCATGTTCTTCAAACGAAATAGTTGAATTAAGATCGATCAAGGATTTTAAAATGCTGTTTTTTACTTTATAAAACCGTTCTAGCATAAGATAAAGACTGTTCCATCGTGTCTTTACATCAATTATTAATTGAATTTCTTTACCAAATTCTTCTTTGATATATTTCTGAAGAATGTCATCGTTTTTTGTTGGTGATCGACGAAACAACTTGACTATAGTTCGAACTTTACTTATCAATGGATACAGCTTATCTACCAGTTCTTCTGATTCAGCTTCGGTGCAAACAACTTGAAATCCCTCATCTTGATCTTCTTCATCTTCCTCACTTGAATCGCATCCATCGTCATCATCATCAACTTTTTCATTTGGTACGGATTTAGGTTTTTTGTAAAGGACATCTAAGACTCCTAGATGTATAGCATGTGCCAAACATAGTTGCTGCTCACATGAAATTAATTTTCCAACTTTTTGCATCACTGCGGCACCATCCGTCGTAATGCAAACAACGTCTTCGTGTAAGTTTAATCCAAATAACTCCAGCCTTTCTTCAATATGTTTGATACAACTTTCTGCCGGCAAAGATCCACGTACTCGGGCCAGTCCCAAATTAAAAAATTTACACTGAATATGCGCATTTATATTCAAATAACGCCGGTTCTTAGACGAAGTCCATTCGTCTAAAGAGAGGCTAAAACGCTTACCTTGAGATTTCAGGCCTTGAAATTCAATTTAATACTTTTGTTGCATAATTTTTCCATGTTGCATTACCATTCCTCGAATTGTAGTAGCTGATTTTGGTATATCAAAACCACGAGTGATCAGTGATTTACGCATCTCGACTGATGTTATGAAAATTTTGAATGGTAAACCATCGCTAGCCGTCATACGAGCTAGTACAGCTTCGAGAGAGTTGTCACCACGAACTATGAGGTAGTTTGTAAGCGATGTTTTTTGTAATCGTTTTTCTGGTGCTGCTTCTGGTGTTGATTTTTCAGGTGCGGATCTCTTCACATTCACAGGTTTTGTAACGACATTGTGAATCGATGTCATGTGCTTATGGAGAGAACTTGTTGATCCACCAGATGTCTTCAATATTCGCTCACACTTTTTGCACTTGGCACACTCACCTGAAGTGTCACGGTAAAAATATTCCCAGATTGGAGTTTTTTGAATGAGTAGTTGGCTGCACAACTCAAATTTGGCGTTTGCGGACATGCCTGGGTTAATGAGAGTTTATAAGCATGCATATTTTTGTGTAAATTATAATGTTCTTTTGCTTTAAAATTTTATCATAAAATACTTACTTAGTTACTTTAGTTTAGCTCAAATTGGATTCAATTTAAATTTTAGAATAAGTTGAGAGACAAATTTACAATAAGTTGTTTCACACGTGACACGATCTTTTGTTTTACTTTTACTCTGCTTGATAAAAGAAAAGGAAAAAAAACGTTTATTTCCCCTTAGATGTGTGGTGCCTTCTGCATCTAGAAAGTATCAAATGCAGACTTCCCCACAATTCATTCATAACTGAACGTAAATAATATATTTAGTTCAGGAATTCGTAACCGAAGAAAAAGAGTCGCGAAGATCGCACGACTAAAGTCAAATCAAAAATATATAAATTAATTTATTAGTTCTGCAAGCGTGACTCCAGCAACAACATTTGTAATTGTTTTTTTTATATATTTTAACTTAATGTAATTTGGATTGTGATGTACAATCGAACAAGGTAATAATATTGCAAAGATAAATATAATAACTTTTTTGTAATCATATTTTATGTTAACAGTTCATAGCATAATAAAGAAAGTCTTTCCTAACCATTGTGTTCATAATCAGTGTGATAGTTACTTTGAAATCATTTCCCAGCGATTGATAAATGGAACCATCCAGAACCATAGATGCATGCTTATAACCTACTCTTTTCTCTTGAGTTTATTACAGACTCAATTCTCTTTCGTTCGAACTAAAAAATTAAATATTTTATGAAAAAGAGAATAAAAACATATGTTTTGTATAGTTTTCTCTCCAATTCGTTTAAAAGCAGTCCTCTTTTTCTTTCTGTTTAGAAAAAAATTCTCTTTAGTTTAAAAATTGAAAATATTTCTAATTGAGAGAATTATCTGAAGTCAGTTTATATAAAAAATTACTTGTTAAAATTTATAGTTCGACTTCGAACTACATATTTGATATTTGTAAGGTCGATTCTCATGGGTCGAGCTATAAATTTTAGCTGGTAATTTTTTATATAAACGGACTTCAGTCATTTTTTTCGAATAGAAATATTTAATATATTTTCAATTATTTTCTGAACGTCAGAGCAGAGCTAAAGAGAATTTTCCTATACAGAAACAAAAGACAGAAATATTTTGAAACGAATTTGAGAGAAAAATATACAAAAAAAATTTGTTTTTATGTTCTTTTTCTTAAAATGTTTCGTTTTTTAGATTGATTTTCCATCAATGAGAACCGACCTTTCTTTAAAAATGCATATTTGTTGAAAGATGTAAATGAGAGAGAACGTATATATTGTGAAATAGAATAGAGAGTTGTTTTATTTTATGCTAGAGCTAGACTTCTTGATAGAAGAAAAAGAAAAAACGTTGTTCTCGTTATTTGTTACGTTTGCTTGTGTTGTTTTTTTAATGAATGAATAAAAAATTTTTTCTAAAAAATATAGAATCGAAAACCGGGTATTTGGCTGATGTCAGAACCGGTTTTCGGTGCTCGAAAAAGTCTGGGACTCCCGGGTACCCGGGTAGCGGGTACCCGGGATTGGATTCTATAGTTACGAACAATGCTCGAAGATTATACTAAATGTTGTAATTTATCGATGATGATATAAGTAGGTTGAAGAAAATTGTTGCTAATAACCGAAGAATGTAGCAAAACGGGTTATATTATCACTGATGATACATATGAACGAAGAATATAATAACTGGATGCGTCATCAGTGATGATATGTGTAACAGTTGAAGCATATGGTTGTGATGATCGACGAATGTAACAAAAACAAGTTATATTATCACTGATGATACATATAAACGAAGAATATAACAAAAAGTTACATCATCATTGATGAATATGTATAAAAGTTAAAGACGCTGTTGTTGATGATCGACAAATGTAACAAACAATTCAACTTATCAATAATGATGCATATACGAAGAATACACTAACTTGATACGTTATCAATGATGATATGTGAAATGTGTAATGAAGAGCTTTTTCATTGGAACCAATGAGATTGGCATAGCAGGATGCGTACCTAGAATGATTGTTACGCCTTACGACTAAAGGTCAGTCCTCGTGGATTTGATGGAGTAATACCTGCTGCTTCAACACAAATGCAGACATGTACGCAATTTACGAAAAGTCACAGAAATGGAAAAAAAAATACAAGTGGAAAATGGAGACTCTGGCGACCCCGTTTGCGAAAGACCTACGATCAGCGCGTCCAACCCACACAATCATTCCCAGACGCGCACACACCCACGCTTCACACATGCTAACATTCACCCACACGTTCAGACGACAAAGCAAGACACTTAAGCTCTCAGACCCGCCTCAAGTATCGCAAGTGGTAGATGTCACTACTTCGTTGTATGGCTGTCATCTAACTCATATGACACAGCTCGCAAACCACTGCCATCGCTGGTACACCGTGAATCAGGTCCTGGAGCACGGGAGAACGTCACACGCTATATTGAAAGTCCAGATCGATCATTTCCCTTTCTCTTTATTAGCAACATCTAAAAAAAATTTATAAAACTTATAAGATTTATAAGTAATCCAAAAAATCCCAGCGGCAGGTATATCCGCTAGAAATAGGTAGATTTCGGGGTCAGACGGTTTTGTGTCCAAATAAAATTAGATAAGTCAGATTAGTTTAAATAAAAAATATAAGTAGAAACAGAATAATTCAAAAAAATTATCGAACCAAATTAAATACATTATCCGAACTAACTCCATCAATACAATTTCGGAACAGTTTTATTTAAGTTGGTTTAAACTACTTTTAATAACATATTAAAACCACCAAAGATCAAATGAACTACGTCACAACTACAATTATACCATCACACATAATTTATAATCAAACATTATCAAACAATTTTATTTCAAAATCATCTTTTTTTTTTGTTCTTATTTAATCTTTTTTCAAACGGTTACTTAGTAAAAAAATTTTTTGAGGCTATAGCTGAAAAGTATGTTTAAAAGCTAAGATAAATTTAAATAACATAAACTGAAACATGATGAAAGCATTGCCTTTTGCGTTTGTTTTCATTTCAACAGCCCTAGGGTCTCAACCGTTAAACTTAAACTATTATTTTTGAAAATTTTGGAAAGATTTATATTTTAAGTACGTGAAAAAAAGTTTTCAAATATGAGCTTGGCCATTTCAGCTAGATCAAGGGCAGCAAAGTTTAGTAAATTTTTAAAACAGCTGATTTTTGAGGAACCTGAAACGCCAAAGTTGTCATCTGGATAAAAATGATAAAAAAAGGTTCAAATATTCAATATTTTTAAATTTTATTAAAATATAATTATTCAAACGGAAGTTATAGCGCCCTAGATTATTCGACTTTTTAGGCTCTAGCCGCTTAACCGGTACCCGGATATGGCCAGTTCACGAACTTGTCCAAGACATTATTTGCCGAACTTTTTTTTTCTCGTTCAACATTCATCGAGTATAGATGTGTTTTTGTATTTATTAATAAAAAAATTAAAATCATTAAAATATTAATTCTTAAATATAATTGGTTGTGTTGTGTGTTTTTCTTATCAAAATCAAAACTATTAAAATATTAAGTAAAGTGAAATTTGTTTTCCTGTTTTCTTTTTATAAAAACCAAAATTATAAACTAAGCAAAATATTAAAAAGATTAACTGTTACGTAAAATTCTGTTACGAGAAAGTGAATACAAATTGTAAACAATCAAAAAATCTAAGTCAACATTGTATAAATACTGTATACGTGACCTTAAAAGTTTCATCTACAAAATACACACAACAGTTACTAAAAATGCATTATTTTGAATGTGCAGATAAATATCCTAACTATATCGCATCATTAACATGTTCGGCTAAGGACTGTGGTAAACCTATAACGCAAAAACAGGCCATGTTTGTATGCAGCTCATGTGCCAAAAGTTTTCATCCATCTTGCAAAGCCATAATTGGTCAACATATAGCACGGAAGGCGGCTGAAACAGATTGGTTCTGTTCAGATGTATGTGAAAAATCTTGTAATCAGCAAATTGCGACAAGTGAAAATCAGACTATTGGAGCTACTATGGCTCAAATTCTGGCTAAATTGGGTAAATATGAGGGAGAGCTAGCTGAAATAAAATCTATGATAGTAAACATTCAAGCATCCCAAAAGTTTATTTGTCAAGAGTTTGATTGTATTCGTGATGAAGTTAAAAAAATATCTGAAGTGAATAAGAATCTAGTGGTTAAAGTTGCTAGAACTGACAACACTCAAGTGGTACTTGCGAAGCGTATCAATGATTTGGAATCAAAGTTGGATCGAGTTCAACAAGAACCTATATCCAGGAACTTAATTATAGCTGGGCTGCCCAATGATGATATACAACCTAAAATTATTACTAGTAAAGTATTTGAAATCCTACAATGTGCGAATTCTATAAATGATGTGTTATCAATGGAATACATGCCTTCATCTGATGTCTCCAAACATTTGCCAAAACATTCATCAATAAATACAGGTACTAAAAATATACTTATAACGTTTAAAAGTAGTGAAGCAAAAAACTTAGTAACAGACATGAAAAAGGGGAAGTTGATCCATCTTGGTCAAATAGGGATTAATGCATCTGTTGATAAGCAAATATATTTTCGTGATCACCTCACTCCATATCAATTGAGTTTGTATCGTGAATCTAAGAAGCTTAATAAATACATCAGTATATGTTCTGATAATATTCTAGTTGATGGTACTTTGTTATGGAATGAATTGCCATATGAACTTAAAAAACCATGTAACCATAATCAATTTAAAAAACTTTTAAGAACACATTTGGAAATCACCCAACCCAAACTTTTATAAGATGAAATTTTAAAATATAATATATAAATTTAAATTTATAAAAGCATAAATAAATAAATGCTTCATAAATAATAAATAAACAATACATAAATTATTATTTTAATTAATTTAATATAATATATTTTTATTTTTTTTTTTTTTTTTTTTATACCTAATCAAATTTATTTATTGTTAATCGTTTTTTTTTTAAATAAAAATTACATACTTAGAAAGGGCCCTAAAGTTGTTTGTAACTTCTGAGAGGAGTACCCTACTTGTAATTTATTATGTATAGTTAAATAAATAAATAAATAAATAAATAAATATTACAGAAGCGAGTACTGAAGAGTATATTATGTGTATCTGTAACGTACCCGTCCGCAGATTTATTCAAGGAGTTTTTGTCATTTAGTCTTCTTTTAAAAAGAGATCTACTACTTTTGATTCACAAAATTGTAAATAACCAAATAAAGCACAATTTAAACATAATTCCTTTATCGTCTGTTTACAGATATGAGACAAGACGCCTTTCTCAGTTTCAAACAGAGTTTTTCTCTAGCTCTGCCTCTCGAAATAATGTGTTTTATCGTGGATTAGTCCAATATAATGATTTGCCTTCTAATATCCGCCATACACTAAATCAAAAAACCTTTAAGTCAAAATTAATGGATTTCCTAAAACAATCCAGCTGATGCTTCCTTGGTTTAATTTGATAGATTGGCAATTTATTTATTTGAAAATTAAAATTGTTTAAAATTGTTTAATATTATTAATTTATTATATTGTTGAAATTATTAAATTATAAACTAATTAAAAACTATTAATTGTGTGTTGAGTATCGTAGAATTACAATACATGTTATTATTTGAATTTTGTAACTGAACCAAAGCTAAAGTTAAGTTTATTATTGTAGAACTTTAGTATTTATGTCAGCTTAATTATAGTATACGTCTATACTTAATAATTTTAATTCATTGTACATAATTCCTTGCAGTTGCTATATAACCTTAATGGTTCGAGCAGCTTATAAAAAAAGAGAAAATATGCTAAGCAAATATACAATGTATAATCAATATTGTCTAATAAAAAAAAAAAAAAAAAAAAAAAAAAAAAAAAAAACATACACAGAAAATTATTTTGGTGTAGGTCGAAAAATGCGACCGTGAGGGTGCCGCTAAATTCCGTTATACCTCATATCGTTATATATATATATATATATATATATATATATATATATATATATATATATATATATATATATATATATATATATATATATATATATATATATATATATATATATATATATATATATATATATAATTTCTTTTTTTTTTGTTTTTCCATCTCCGCTTATCACATATAGTCGTTTGGCATCAAAATTTTTCCGAAATTCCGAGATGAAGCCCATTGCAATAGGTAGATTTTTATATGAAATCTACCTAAAAGAAATTATTCACAACCCAAAAAAAAAGTAAGTTCATTTGTAATTTGAACAAACATGTCCAAACCAGTTTATTTCAATACCTGTTGTTTACAGCTAGTTAACGAATCATAGAATCAATAAACCTAAAACAGGACCAGAATTTGTTTCTTTATTCTTTTGTTTTTAATTTTTTTTTTTGTATTACAGGTTAGTTGAGAATGATTATTTTGAAAATAAATAACTTCATCAATTCAGGTAATATAATAAAAAAAGGTATTTGGTATGTTAGGTTTTACCTCGGAGCAACACTATTTAGATTAGCATCTTTTCCAATTCAGACTAAATGTGTCTTGCTACACGCACCGCCAGTTCGCACACACACGCAACGACTAGCACGCCTTCATTCAATCACTGATACGCCCTTCCACACACATTCACACTTCTACGTTAAACAAAGAAAATAAATAAAATAAATCAAGTTCGCTCACCTCATGATTAAATCTTTCCTGCTGCAACGTCTTACGCCTTAGCTCTCCATCAGCACGGTTGTATACAAATACATTGATTAAAAATGCGATGTAACAATTTGTAGAAATAAACGTTGAATAAATTTGTAAATATAGTTGAATATGGTGAAAATACAATGTAAAAATTGGTATATATAAGCGTTGAATAAATTACAAATATGGATGACTACGTTGAAAATACGAGGCAATAATTTGTATATATATAAAATTCGTTGCAAATGTTGCCAATACTGATGCAAATAATGTGCAAAAATACGTTGTAAAACTTGACACTGATGATATAAATAGTGTGTAAAACGTCGTTGTAAAACTTGACAATGATAATAGGAATATTGTATAAAACTTCGTTGAAAAAAAAAATTGCCGATGATGTTATAAGTTGGGTGAAAATACGTTGTATAAACTTTGATATGGTGTACCACACAAAAATTGTATCAGTAACGGTTGATATAAGGATGGTATGATCACCATATATGTTGCGCTGCAATACCTCAGCGATTGATGACAAGTTGATACAAATTCGAAAATGTTGCACCGCAACAACTCAGGCCACTGCTGATGAGATTGTATAATTAAATGTGGACTTATACCACTCCTCGATGATAAATTCAAAACACCGCATACATATTTGAAACTTTTTAATTTATAAATGATCCATTTACATACACAACTGGCTGAAGGCACATTCAATTGTACTACTTTGGTAAGTTATTAGGCGCTAACTTATATTTTTTTTTTTTTTGTTTTTAATAAAATGTGATGTGTAGTAGGCATTACAATATGTGTCACAACAACACATAAAAACCTTTTAAGTCCAAGGTCCCACAACAACATGCGTTCTAAGGATGTTAATGGACGCAAATTTGTTTTTTTTGTTTTTTTTTAATATTTTTTTGTTAAGTAATGGATAACTAAACCATAAATCCTATCACATATAAAATATGACATAGGCCAATATTTCGTGATAGGATAGGGAAAATAAAAATAAAATAAGAGATAAAAAGCAAATTTGTTTTACAAATTTGCAGGAACAAAACTAAAATTGGTTTGCCAATAGTCCAGCCAATGGCATAATCCCTGATTATGGGACGCAGTATATTTTTCAATGATTAAAGCTCAGATATGTAGTTATTTGAAGGCTCGTTTCATCGAGCAAGCTACAGAGTTCCAGCATCAAGGAATATTCATTAGCTAAGATTGAGAGTGCTACCGTTGACTGAATACAGTTCATCCGCCAGCACCCCTAAGATATCACCTTGGCTAGTGATATCTCACTGCTATTGCCAGTGGTATGTGATATCTCACGTTAACTCATATGCCAATAGCAGGGACTGGAGTACGCGGGGTTGTCACACCCGTGGATCAAAAAACTAGAAAAAAATTAACAAATTAATAAAAACTGATCCCTCCATTAACCTGAATTTAAATGTAGTATATTCACAATCGATTGATAAATAAATCTTTTATTATAAATGACTAGCATGGAGTATATAAATTGATCGGTAACTAAGTTCTACGTTTTTTTTTGTTGCAGCTTATTTTAACATGCTTTAGTTTACATTAATCTTGATTACAGTAATTCAATTCCAAAATAGCTTGATAAAAAAGAAAACATTCTCCCGTTCTTTCCTTTTTTAATGTCTAACCTAGGACACACACGTTTGCCAATAGATGAATGAAACCTAACCAGCATCAAGTATATATACAGTTAATTTCTAACGCTTGAGTTTTGAACAACAGAAAAAAATGATGCTATTTCCAAAATTGATTGATAAATAAATCCTTTTCTTTTTAAATAATTGGGTACCAATTAGGTGATTAAAAATTTTAAATTGTACTAAAACGGCACAAACACATAATATGTTTTCACAATTTTCTTTCCACTGAATCAACCGTAAAGGAAATAACCGTGCCCAGATCCATTTTTACATTACAAGTCTCGAAAATTTTTTTTGACAAAATGGCGGGGGGTCTCCGGAACACCTCTAAGTTTAAATCTTGAATAACTTTTGATCCCCGGCTACGATCTTATTGAAACCTAGTATATGAGGTTCTAGTACTGTTTCCAATATTTCTGCATACCAACTTCCGGTTTGTCACTTCCGGTTAAAAAGTTTTTTTTTCAGGTGTTTATCCCTACTGTAGCCTACAATTACCGATCGATTTTCATGAAACGTTGCGAAAAGCTTTTAAATAACATGAGAAAGATTTTATCAGCTTTTGGAGCACATTGGATAAAGGGTTGGGGGGTCCACCATACAACAGGTGGTTTTTTCCACAAAGTTTTTATGTTTGTTGGGAGCACACAGCATTCGTTCGTAAACGAATTTTGATGACACTTTGGAAAAAGATGCAAACATGTATGGCAAAGAACTGATTAGTTTTTGAGCGATAGTGAACAAAGTGGTGGGGGGTCCCTTAAGCACCTGTTTTTTTGAAAGCTCTATAACTTCTGTACCTGATAAGCGAATTGGATGAAACTTGGTACATTAGTAGGTAGTACGGTTTAAAATAGTTTTGCATCCCAACTTCCGGTTTGTCACTTCCAGTAAAAAAAAATTTTTTGTACTTTTTTGAAGTTTTTTCAGTGTCTTTACGCACACTACAGCCTACAATAATGAAGTGATTATGATAAAACTTATGGAATAGGGTTCCAATTAGTGTGAAAAGATAATTATCATGTTTTCGGACACATTGATCAAAGTGGTGGGGGGTCTACCATACAAATGCTGACTTTTCACACTTTGTTTTTTAAGTTTGTTGGGAGCATACAGACTTCATTCATTAATTTATTTTAATGACACTTTAGAAAAAGATGGAGACTTAAGTAACAAAGAACTGATTAGTTTTTGGATAATATTGGAATAAGTGGTGGGGGTCCTCCCGAACACCTGTTTAATGTGTCACACTTTTTTCAATGTTTGTTGGGAGCACACAGCATTCGTTCGTGAACGAATTTTGATGACACTTTGGAAAAAAATGCAAACATGTATGGCAAAGAACTGATTAGTTTTTGAGCGATAGTGATCAAAGTGGTGGGGGGTCCCTGGAGCACCTGCTTTTTTGAAAGCTCTATAACTTCTGTACCTGATAAGCGAATTGGATGAAACTTGGTACATGAGTATGTAGTACGGTTTACAATAGTTCTGCATCCCAACTTCCAGTTTTTCACTTCCGGTAGAAAAAAATGTTTTTGTTCTTTTTTTAAGTTGTTGCAGTGTCTTTATGCACACTACAGCCTACAATAATGAAGTGATTATGATGAAACTTATGGAATAGGGTTCCAATTAGTGTGAAAAGATAATTATCATGTTTTGGGACACATTGATCAAAGTGGCGGGGGGTCTACCATACAACTGCTGACTTTTCACACTCTGTTTTTAAAGTTTGTTGGGAGCATACAGACTTCATTCATTAATCAATTCTAATTACACTTTGAAAATAGATGGAAACTTAAATGACAAGGAACTGATTAGTTTTTGGACAATATTGGGATAAGTGGTAAGGGGTCTCCCGAACACCTATTAACTGTGTAATCATTTTTTCAATGTTTGTTGGGAACACACAGCATTCGTTCGTGAACCAATTTTGATGACACTTTGGAAAAAAATGCAAACATGTATGGCAAAGAACTGATTAGTTTTTGATAGTGAACAAAGTGGTGGGGGGTGTCCTATACACCTGTTTTTTTTTAAAGCTCTATAACATCTGTACCTGATAGTCAAATTGGATGAAATTTAGTTCATAAGCATTTTTTTACAAAAATTCTGCATCTCAACTTCCGGTTTTTTACTTCCGTTAAAAAATTTTTTTTTAATTGTTGGCAGTTTTTTCAGTATTTTTATGCACACTACAGCCTACAATAATGAAGTGATTGTGATAAAACTTATGGAAAGGTTTCAATCAGTGTAAGAAGATAATTATCATCTTTTGGGACACATTGATCAAAGTAGCGGGGGGTCTACCATACAACTGTTGACTTTTCACACTTTGTTTTTAAAGTTTGTTGGGAGCATACAGATTTCATTCAATAATCAATTTCAATGGCACTTTGAAAAAGATGAAGACTTTAATGACAAAGAATTGAGTAGTTTTTGGACAATATTGGGATAAGTGGTGGGGTCCTCCCGAACATGTGTTTATTGTTTCAGTGTTTGTTGGAAGCATACAACATTCGTTCGTTAAGTAATTTTGATGACACTTTGCAAAAAGATGCAAACGTGTATGGCAAGGAACTGATTAGTTTTTTTTAGCGATAGTGAATAAAGTGGTAGGGGGTCCTCCAAGCACTTGTTATTTTGGAAGCTCAATAACTTCTGTACCTGATAATCGAATTGGATGAAATTTGGTACATACACATTTAGTACGATTTACAACAGTTCTGTTTCCTAACTTCCGGTTTGTCACTTACGATAAAATGTTTTTTTACTCTTTCTCGTACAGTCGTTTACTCTTTCCCGCCTTACATTACAAATCAATTTAAAATCATTTAGCCATTATGTTGATTTAAAGTTTCACTCTCTAGTACAGCCATTATTTCTATAAAGCATAAAATGTATAACAATGAAATCTCTAGAGGGTTAGATGTTAAAGTGGAATTGAGGGATGAACGTTTTGAAATGTTCATCGTATTGGTATGGATGAAGGTATGGGTGATGGTGTGCATGGGAGTGTGCGTGTGTGTATGTGGTTGAGGATGTGTGAGGGTATGAGGTGCGAGAGCGTGTGAATCTTCGAGTGAGTGTGGGGTTGGACGTGGTGATCGTGGTTCTTTCGCTTAAGGGGGTCGCCAGAGTCTCATTCTTTCACTTGCTTTTTTCTCATTTCCGTATATATCATGTATTTCGCGTACATTATGTTATTTGTGCTGAAGTAGCAGGATTTCTCACTCGATCCCAATGATTGAAGCAAGTCAAGGGCTATAAATAAACCTTGCTAGGTACGCGACCTGCTATGCCACTTCGCTGCTATGCCGCGAAGAATCGCTCCATTACACCTTTTCTGGTCACTCGTATGTTACTTAATTTAGGTATTTACAATTGTTATATGATGGTGATCTGTTGACCGGAGTATTGTTGGTAACGTCAAGTTAAAATCCCAATAAAGTAGTCATGGTGTTTTTTAAATCACAGAAATTCATGTTAAATGTATGCCAATTATCGTTAAAAAGGCAAGAAGAAACTTCAGTCACCATTCTTTTGGGATTGATTTGGAGTTCAAAAACTGACCATTTTAAAATCCGCTTCGAAACCCACTCATTGCATCCATTTAAAGCAAGCGAACATTTTTAAACTTCTGCTCTTTTACTTTAACTATCAGAACATTGTTACTATTTGGATGATTCAACAAGTAAGCTGAGAGAATTATTTTTCATCCTTTTGGATCTCACTTTTGATGAGGTGCATCTGTCGACTGATTCCTAACTATATTTAAACCAAATCAAATAAGAGGCATCGAAGTATGAATATTTGTTAGAAACCGCCTTTTGCGAATTCAGGAGAAGACATCATCTGCGGAATAGTATTATGTCCATACTTCGAAAAATTCAACCTGATGTTGCGCTTTTAGCTTAGATCAATCGACTAAAAATGATCTGTTTTTTTTCGCATCTTCGAAGTCACTACTTCTACAACCTTAGGAAAATAACAATACTACAATTTAGTAAGTCAAAGTGGTTTGAGAGCGATTTTGAATTTCTTTTAACGTGAAAGTGTTTTGAAAGACTTTGGGGGCTCACTGGATGCAAATATTACGAATGATCATATAAATTTTCATTTCTTATAAGGTTTTTTGCTAAATAAAAATCCATTTTTATTAGAAAGAAAATCAATTAAAATTTCCGCCTTTGTTCTATTAATTGATAAATCATCACAAAAAACAATTTTTTGTACATTCATTATTTTCAAAACGCCTTAAGGTAAGGATTTTAATTATAAATCTTATTTTTTTATATACGATTTTTTCTTCCCTTTTCATTTTATTTTTTTACTTAACATTACATTTAATAATAATAATTATACAAATAACCAGGAATGAGGTTAAACTATAAAATGTGGAAAAAAATTGGTATAATAAAATTGAAAGACAAAAATACATATTTAAAAGATTCCAACCATAGCCAAGATGTGTATAGAAAATGAAAATAAATATGAAATTTTAAAAACCAGAAAACAAAACGGAAATGGGTTTTTCATTTCCATATTTATTTTCGTAAACTTTGGTTTAATGAAAATAAAAATACTATTGCCAGATTTCCCTTGATCTTTTGTTATAATGTAAAAGTTAGTAAAAGCTTTTAGTCGATGTAGCTGCTATAATTGTAAAAGTGAAAAGTTTAATTGAAACTTTTTTTTAAAATTGTATTTAAGCTTGACACCTTTAAACAAGGTAGTTCTTTTCTTTCTTTAACTTTTACGTCATAACCACTTTTCATATATAAATTCAAAACCAGCTATTTCCTTATGAGTTTTACTTAAAATACGATCGGTTCAATTAAAGAAACATTAAATAAATCTTTAGACAAACAACAGCGAAAAATACACATAAGGACACAAACAATTTTCTTGTCATTTGTATCATCATCATTTTCTAATTTTCCTCCAAATAATTTCCGTTTTTTATGTACATTGGCTGGATATACATTCAGTTTTCTTGTTGCTTGTTTCTATTTATTTTTTGTGTTATTTTTTTTTTATTGTTCCATTGCCTAAAAATAATATATTATGTAGTGAGAAAAAAACGGTTGCTGGAAATGCAAATATATTCATAAATTTCATGAAAGAAAAAAAAACTTTTGAATTTATAAACTAAGTTGTAAATCCTTGAGATGTACATAGGATAAAATTTAAGTTGAGTTTAAATGTTAAATCAATAGCTGAGAGTTTTTTTGGCTCAAAATGCAAGAAGGTTAACTATAGGCTATGTTTGCTATCAGAAGGTATTAGCAATACTAATGAAGTGTTAATAAATCTAAAAATTCTCACCTCAACTATCAAGAACCAGAACGGGTTGGAGTCTCTTAATCCATAGAACAGTGCAACCAAAGAGCACACGATTAATATACCGTAGAAACATAGACGTCGATAGAATTTTTGAAAATGACACGCAGTAATAAATAAAAACTAGCCCGTGATCAACGTTGGGTGTACAACTACTTGTCAAATTCTACTTCACTGAAAATATCAAGTACTTTGAAAGATACGCACAGAAAAGAACATCCTTCCAACATTTTTTAAAGGTAAAGTATCCCCTACAAAACTAAAAAAAAATATCCAAATTCTTTATGTTCTCATTTTTCATTTTTTTCCCTTTATTCATTTTCCTATTTCTCAAACATACAAACCGTTATGAAAAATGAATTGCCTGAACATCTTTAGTAAATGGAAATATTTTAAAATGTTAGTTAACAGATAATTGAAATTCCTTGAATATAATTAAACTTAAAACGATATGCATAACTTTTATTTTTCTTATATATTTTATTTATTTCTTAGATACGGATAAAATTTTAGACCTATAATGGAAAATACTATTAACAAGAAAATGATTATCAGACAGTAAATATAATAATTTTAAAACCTAGTAGCTTCTATCTATAGGAATTTGAAAAATATTTATTTTCGTACAGTATTCTCAAGAAACTCATTATTTCGATCAAGACATTTTTTCTGTAGGACTCTCTCAATTGCGTTTGCCCATATTAGTGCACCATACAAAAGAAAAGATTCATCAATTGATCAACGCCGTTACATGTAGCACTCAATCTCTCGTTAATTCCAGACTTGTTCACCAGATTTATAATAACTTTTAATTCCACATATCATACACCTAATAGCTAGAAAGAGTCAAAATAAATTTTTTTATAATAATCACTCAATTTAATTTAGTTTCCTTTAAGTTATTTTTTTTAGCTTTAGGTTAGTTTTTTTCTTTCGCATATGACTAAACAGACGGACACAAAAACATTCTCTCAAACATTTAATTTTTTTTTTCTCTAATATATTTTCTATTTTATTTAAAAACGATCCTGAATTTGATTGAACTAGACTTTTCTAACATAATCAACACAGTAAATCTAATTTTATAAATTATTTAATGGAAAAAACTAATCTATTTTCCTTTTTGAATAACAAAAAATAGGGAAAAAAAAGTAACACCGTAATTGGTTAATTATATTCACCGAACTGACTTTCAATTACCAAACGTTAAAGTATATATTTAAATTAAAAACTTATGAATCAACAACATATCCAAATGAGACACCAATCAGAAAAAGAAATATCAATGCAAATAGGGTTCAAAAAGATATGAACAAAAAAACGATAAGTTGTATTGATCGCGTTGATTCATACATAAGAAAGTTGTTCGTTAGAAATCGTATCCTGTACCATATTCTTCTACATGATTTATTGTGTCCACTATGGAGTACCCTTTTCAAAAGCCATATTGATGTTCCTCTAGGTCTCCTGCTCTGACAATTGCTTCTTATTGCCTATAGCACACAAACTCTTCAGGAACATTTCCCATTATATTAGGCAATAGTAGAAGGAGATTGGGTAATAAAAGGAGAGCTCTGCAGGGGTTTTATTGTTTGTGGTATCAGGACAAAATTTGGTTCCTTGCCTAGTGTCAAAAACCTCCCTAAAAGTATTAGGCAGGATTCTATTGCTGCCTTTAACCCGTTATTTGGAACGTTGTCTAGATCTGGTGGTTTGTCTTTACCAATTTTTGAGCATCTTATCACAACTTCTTCAAGTGTCACTGGGGGAGATATACTTTTCGTTATCTCTATCTTGTCCAGTACGCTTTCAAAATGCTGTGAAAAAACTCACCATCCTTATTACTCAACATCACCGAGCATATGGGTGTAGAAGAATGTATATTTCAAACTTTTTTCCACACGATTTTATATGGTATACCCCAAGTATTTCGATCAACTTCTTCGCATTGATCGCGAAACAATGTTATTTACTACATTTTATGACATATTTAAGTTTTAACCTAGCATCGCAATAACGTTTTAACTGACAAGAATTATTAAAGTGCCGTGCACACGGGAGTTCTCTTCTTGCTTTGAGACGTGCCGCCGTGTTCTCTGCATTCAACCGGAAACGTGTTTTTTCAAATTGTCTACCCTTCTTAAGATCATTGTAACATCGCCTTAGTAGTGCTAGCCATAAACTGGTAAGCTTTATTTGCGGTTGTTGCAAACAATTGAATAATTGACATCATGTGTACAAAAAAACTTTTATCGAACGTTTTTGATTTAAACCAATTCGCTTTGGCTAAGTGGTTTCGGTAGCTCTAACAAATTTGGTGACTATCAGGTGGCCCAACTGTCTTAAGTGGTTCTATACCACAATCAGATTCGTGGAAGCAGCATCTGCCACATATCCTTACAGGCGACTGATTCGCTGTGCTTGTGGTTTCTAAGTCGCACTATCATTGTCGATTCTATATTGTTTGCTATCGATAACAACGTCCGTTTTCATTTTCGCCTCACTGTGGTTTAGATTTATCTGAACAACTTTCATTTACGATACCTACGTAGCGCAGTTTTATGTTTGTAGCTGCCTTTTGGCCATTCTTTTGAGTTCCTAACCATATGCGCCACTCCAGCACTTTAGACAAAGCTTTGATCTATTTGTTTGGCTTCTCCTGGCATCGCCAGCTGCTTTGTATTCTCTGATCCGACAGGATACCCAACCGATTCGAATCTTCCCGCATGAAATAATTTTTCTGTCTTCCTTCTCCGTAAACTAACCTTTGCCACTCATGAACCACTTTAAGCCATTCTCACTGACTTGATAGCAGCATAGACATCAGTCACAATTTTAAACTGATTCTTTAATGCTTCGACCCTATCAATGTTAGTAGTGACCTCGTTCATATCTTTTATCGTTAGAAGTGTCTCCTGAGATAACGTTTAAACATTGATATCACCACCGATTGGTCAGTTATTCTCGGAACAGTAGAATTCTAGTAAAATATCACCTATTGCACTTTAACAAACCTTGTAATGAAGCGCTGATTCATTGGCGAACCAAGGAAGCGGCATAGCAGGCCGCGTACCTGGATGAGGTTTATAAAGCCTTTTCGACTAGCTTCCAGCATTGGATTCGAGATCAGAGATGTACGCGAAAGACATGATATATACGGAAATGAGAGCAAAAACAAGTAAAAAAATGAGACTCTGGCGACCCCCTCGGCGAAAGAACCGCGATCAGCACGTTCAACCCCATACTTCACCACATAATTTCAGGCTTTCACCCCTCCATACACTCACGCACTCTCACCCACAAACACACCCATACACACTCACACTCAACATTTGAAAGTGTTATTCCTTCCCCTCTACTTTAAAATAATTTGGAAATAAAATAATTTGGTAGAATACTTTAAAAATAAAAAAGGTTCTTGGTAGGGATTGAATTATTTCTTCGACTATTATTCTTATAAGCTAACTTCATAAGTAATTTCATGGACAAACTGGTAACACATATTGTAAGGTTTCAGAACGTACAAATTCCGCGCATTCTAAAGTTTGGGAATGCACCAAGCGGAACAAAAAAAAACAAAATATCAAGGATCTGCGTTACTATACCTTGTCATCACTCCTCGCTTTCTCAGTAGGACGTAGTGCATTTGTCTGTTATACAATTTGCTGATTTGTAAACTAACAATAATGCAGAACTCCAATTTGTCTCACTTTATAACACCACCCCCGCGATATGTTACGACTTACCGTATGTTTATGCCACGTACCGGTTTGAAGTTAGTGAGTGAATCATCAATATAATATATAAAATCATCTGTTTAGATTACATTAAAGTAATAGCAGAATCCACAGATAACGGTGTTTCTTGGTTTGATGAGATGGAAACAATCGAATAAAAAAAAAATAAACAAAAATCCAGGTTTGACTTCTGAAATAAAATATCACTAAAGGTAATCTTGGCTACCCCTGATAACCGTAGATAACCCTTGCTCATACATCCCCACAGCCACATATCCAGGTATCCAATATCATACAACCACATACATGCACCTAATCAATCATTCCTCAAAAAAAAAAAGAAAAAAAAAATAATATAAAAGTTAATAGATCACTCACCCCATGGTTAGTCCGGAACCCACTGCTATCGTTCAATTATTAGTTCATCCTCATCGAGTTTATCGGAAGGAAAATTCCAAGCCCAGAATAATAGCCATTTTGGAAAATGGTTATACTATAAAGTTTGTCGTTGAGCGGTGATATTTCCGAAATGGTCCCAATTATGCAACACGAAAATAAAATGAATATTTCGGCCTACAGGATATCGAATTTAGTTCGTGCCGGTTGAATATAATTTAAACACCCAAGAAAACAAGTCTAACGACGGATTCGGTTGTTTTATTATTGAGTGAGTTCAAAGATTTCACCTAACGTAAACTGCTTCCGATGTCAACCTCTTCTCCTGGTCATTTACTAACACGTCCTCAGATCGAGCCAATTTACTTTCAATCGTGAAAGCAGTTCTCAAATATCCGGTCGCAATCACTTCCTCTCAACAATCCGTCCACAATCTCAAAGGTTCACCATTAAATCCCGAAACTACTACTGTATCACTGTAGAATATGTTGGAGGGATTCTAGCTTACTCAGGAGAATCCAATTATCTCGAGACTTTTCTGCTGCTTATGAACTTCGCTTTCACAATCGGTGCCGTATATAATTTTTTGCTTTGTGGGTTTTATGTTGTTATCGCCGCGCGCAGATAAGGTGTTAATACAACAAAACTCCCTTCGATCTCTTTATAGTAAATTGAATTATTAATTTGCCTTTGTTCATCATAAATACTTGTCCTTTTGGGGTCTAATTTTTCTGCCTCCCATGCAACACAGGGAAACCGTATAGCTGACGAGTTACCCGAATCAATCACAACCAGAGGTTTTTTTGTTTGGTTTTCATTTTTGACTATACGACACCACACATATATAATACTTTTTTTTTATTTTTATTGGAACTGGACAAAACAGATAAAAATTCTTTTTTTTTGTTACTGTACTCCCAACTTCATATTTTTTGTTCCCTGTTCTTCACAAAACAAAATTAACACATGTTTTCGTTTGACATGTCGTCAAAATCCAACATTCCAATCGGAAAATTAAAAAACTAGCAAAAGTTAAAATGAAAGACTGACATTCACAATTGATTACGAAAAAAGAAAATTAAGAGAACGAAGCCGCCTGCCAACTCTTATTTATATGTATGTTATATCGAATCGATAAAGTAGTTTCTGTGGCGAAATTCGATTATCGAAAGATCGTTAATTTTATTTAATCCAGTAAGAAATGCGAATTGCTAGTTTGTAGTAGAAATTGAAAAAGTTTTCAACAAAAAAAATGACATGAATTAAACATGATTATGGATTAATGATATTACTCGACCGTTTTAGAATAACAAATTTTACAGCGATTAATGATTTATATTGGGCAAGGGAAACTAAATTGGAATAATATTACACAACTAATATTCCGGTATCAAGTCCAAGTGGCGGAAACGATACTAAATGATGAACGTGAATCGACTTTAAGACCAGATTTACCGGACAGACAATAATGCATGTCTAAACCAGGGATTTCACCTACTGCGTCATCGATTACCAAGTTACTTCGTTACAACTTGCGAAACGCTTTAACCAAGGTTGTTCAGAAATAGATCTTTCCTAACTTTTTTTAAGATGTAGGGAAGTGCCAAACACCAAGAAAGGTTCTTTGTAAGCGAAGCGACAAGACGAACCTGCTTGTGTTTTATTTGAAGTCTTTTATCTGCTTTATTTCAAACTATATCTCTTGACCGATGGGTCCCTTCTGCTCCTAAGGAATTTGAAAAATTTAAAAAACTTGAAAAATTTAAATCTTTTTCGACAGAAGAGTTTGGGGTGACATTGAATAGCGCTGAAGTTCATGGAAGACTTAGAGCACGAGTACAGGTAAATAATGAATCAATAAGAGATTATTTTTTAGCAATGAGAGAAATTGGAGCGTTAGGACACGTAGATGACCAAGCTATCATATCATACACAATCCAAGGCATTAAAGATGATCCATCCAATAAGGCGATGCTGTATGGTGCTCAAAATTATGGAGAATTTAGAGAAAAATTAAAAATATTTGAAAGCTATAAAACCGATTTACAAACCACTCATGCGGTTAAACCAAAACAGTTTGGATCAAGAACGTCTGGAACATGCTACAACTGCGGAAAAGGCGGACATACAGCAAAGATGTGCAGACACAAAAGAGAAGGACCTAGGTGCTACAGATGTCTCGAATTTGGACACTTAGCAAACGTCTGTCCGAATCCCAGCAAATCTAGGCGAGACAAAGAAGAAGGAGTAAAACAAACAAATATTGTACAACAAGAAACCATAACTGGAACCAACTACAAGCAAGTATCAATTAATGACCATACTCTTTTTGCACTTATAGATACTGGAAGTGATTTATCTATTCTACGAGAAGATGAATACAATAGAATAGGATCACCTCCACTTAGAGATATTAAATCTTCAATTTTGGGGATTCGTGAAGGGAAAGTGCAAACGAAAGGATGTTTTAAAACAAAATTAATAATTGATGAGAACATAAACTTTGAAGCTGATATGCACATCGTTCCAACATCGGCTATGCAGATGAAATACATAATCGGAAACGATATTCTATTGGGAACGACTTTAAGAATAAACAAGACTGGTATAACCATAGAAAAAGTCGATAACCCATTTTTTTCTCTTCCAATAGTTCAGGACGAAATAAACTGTGGATTACCGTAATTTAAGAAAAAAATCGAAGCATTGATTGAGGAATACGAGCCACATGCCAAAAAGGAGTCACCAACTAAAATGAAGCTAATTCTGAAGAATGAAGAACCGATATGGCAGCCACCACGGCGTCTATCTTATTCAGAGAAAAAGGAAGTGGACGAACAAGTTGCTGAGTGGTTGGAGAAAAAAATTATATGTCCCAGTACATCTGATTACGCGTCACCAATTGTGTTAGTGAAAAAGAAAAATAATAGTAAACGTTTATGTATTTACTATAGAAAACTGAACCGTGCGGTAGTTATGGATCGTTATCCTTTACCTTTAATAGAAGATGAAATAGACCAATTACACAATGCCAATATTTTTACAACGCTTGATCTAGAAAACGGATTTTTCCATGTATCAGTCGATGAAAAAAGCCGAAAATATACAGCATTTGTCACTCCAAGTGGACATTATGAGTTTATGAAAGTGCCATTTGGACTTTGCACGTCACCAGCAGTGTTTCAACGATTTGTACATTTCGTGTTTGAGGATCTTATGCTAAACGGATGTATACTAGTCTATATGGATGACCTCATAATCCCATCAAAAGACGCCGACGAGGGTGTGGAAAAAAATTGTGGAGGTACTTCAAGTCGCAGGTGAGTATGGTTTAAAGTTCAATTGGAAGAAGTGTCAATTCCTATCTAGTCGTATTGAGTACCTGGGGTACGAAATTTCAAAAGGTCTCGTGAAACCATCAGAAATTAAAACAAAAGCAGTTGCCAAATTTCCTGAACCTAAAAATGTTAAGCAAGTCCAAAGTTTTCTTGGCTTAACTGGTTACTTTAGAAAATTCGTTAAAGATTACTCGCTTATAGCCAAACCAATTTCAGACTTATTAAGAAAGGGAATTAAATTTCAGTTTGGATCGCAGCAGAAATTAGCATTCGAAAATTTAAAGAAATCTCTAACAACAAAGTCAGTTTTATCTATTTTTAGACCAGAAGCTGAAACAGAGCTACACACAGACGCATCAAAAATTGGTTTTGAAGCAATATTGATGCAAAAGGGTAATTTGGATGGTCAATTTCACCCAGTTTTTTATTATAGCAAAATAACATCAGCAGCTCAGGAGAAATATTGTTCTTACGAACTAGAGGTCCTAGCTATAGTGACAGCTTTAGTCAAATTACGGGTGTATTTGCTAGGTCTAAAATTCAAAATCATCACTGATTGTGCTGCTTTTAGGGCGACTATGACGAAAAAGGATATTATCCCTAGAATCGCAGGCTGGGCACTTTGTTTAGAAGATTATAACTACTCACTAGAACATCGTAGCAGTAC
Source organism: Diogma glabrata (assembly GCA_963693315.1). Lineage (NCBI taxonomy): Eukaryota > Metazoa > Arthropoda > Insecta > Diptera > Cylindrotomidae > Diogma > Diogma glabrata. The sequence continues at coordinate 5,794,763 of OY856188.1, forward strand.
AAAAATGAGGCACGTAGACGCATTAAGTCGATTTCCGGTGGTAATGGTGATCCAGGATGAACTGCTTCAGAGCATTAAAACCACAAGACAAGATAAATATGAGAAATTAAGTCTAATCAAAAAACTACTAGAGCATGGTCCACATGAAGATTACCATATAGAAAGAGGTATCCTGTTTAAAACAGATGACGAGGGAAGGAAGTTGTTTTGTGTTCCGCATTTGTTGCAGCCAAAGATAATTAGAGGTATCCATGAGCAAGGACATTTTGGTACAAAGAAGATGATAGAAGCAATCAAAAGAGATTATTTTATCCCTTAGATTAGGGAAAAGTGTGAAACATGTCGCCGCAACTGTATTCCATGTATTATAGGGGAAAGAAAGAATAGTTTACAAGAAGGATTCCTGCACACCATTAATAAAGATGAGTACCCTATTTCAACTTATCATATTGACCATCTTGGTCCTATGAATACTACTGCAAAAAATTATAAATATATTTTCTGTGTTGTAGATGCTTTTGCCAAGCTCGTGTGGTTGTATCCGGTCAAAGGTGTAACGTCAAGCGAGACCATTGCAAAATTAGAGATACAAAAGATGGTATTTGGCAACCCTTGAAGGATAATTGCTGATAGGGGCACAGCCTTTACATCAAACGATTTTAGAAAATATTGCGATGATATTAATCTACAGTTATCATTAATAACCACAGGAGTACCAAGAGGTAACGGTCAGGTGGAACGGATAAATCGAACTATAATACTGACGTTCACAAAGCTTTCGATGGACTCTCCGGATCAATGGTATAAGCATACAGCAAAATTACAACGATTCTTGAACGGTACTTGGCAAAGAAGCATCGCAACAACACCATTTGAAGTAATGTTTGGAGTTAAAATGAGAAATCCTGAAGATCAAACTATTGCTGAAGTTATTGAGGAACAATTAACAAATGATTTTTTGCTGGAACGGAATAATATCAGTAAGGAGTTATAACGTCCACCTTTGCCACAACGCTATTTATATTTTTAGAAGGTGTGGGACGGGCCTTTATCAAGTAAGTTCTTACCTGGTTACAATTTTCTTTTATCACTTTCCATTTTTTTACCTAAACACAAAAACAATTAAACTTCACTGGACACAAACAAAAATTGAATAAATTAAATAAATTAGATAAATTATTAAATTAAACAAAATAAATACATAAATAAAATAAATACCTTCTTTGTTGATTGCTTTCCTTTCTTTTTCAATTTTTCCTGACCAATTTCTGTATCTTCAATTCCCAAAATCCAATGGCTTGCAATGATGTTGCTAGTCTAGTTTATCCAAAAAAATAAACTTTATTGAAGTTGCTCGTTCAGCAGACCCAAAACTAATAGGCTGATCGACAATTTTTCCTTCTCATATATTGGAAAAAGTACAAGATGACATCGTCCAATTTTCTCCAGTATTTTTATATTTAATTTGGACTATCAGTTGGCTGCATTTTTTACTTATTTCCAAAATCTCCAAACTTTATAAGTGTAATCTTGTTGCAGTTTGATACACTGTGTACCATTTAAACGCCGGTCGATATAATTTTAGTTTTCAAGTAAGATCTTTTCCAACTTTATGTTGTCAACGAATATCTGAATGTTTGAATGCTACACCGCAACGTATCATATAATATAACCTTCTCAAGAACGCATAATAATGTAATATTCTCAGGAACTTGCAATTTTCAATCAATGCTTGCTTGAATTTTCTTGATTTGTTTTGTTTGTTTGTTGTTTCTCATTTGTTTAACGTAAAGTAATTTTAATTATCCTTATTACTAATAATTCAATAGATGGAATATTTATGGAACAGTGTGTATTTTTTAAATATAATAAAATTGTTTGTTCCAATGATAAGTTTTTTTTGTATATAAATATAATTTAATTTTAATATTTTTTTAAACTTAATTCGAAATTTACAGGTATGTTAATTAAACATTTTAACAAAAGGAAAACAAAAGAAATTAGTTTAACATTTTAAAATAATCAAAAGATTTAAAGCTCAGAACAAGAATACAGAAAAAATAGTTTATAAAAATAGTGAGTTTACATGACAAATAGTCTTACAAAAGTTTGCACGTTACAGAGGCCAGAGACAACATTCTAAAAGCACAAGAAGAATATCGAAAGAATTTCAACAAAAAAGAAAGGAAGCAACAGCGTATAAGATTGGAGATGCAGTAGCGATAAAACGAACACAATCTGCTTCCGGAAACAAGCTTCTCCCTAGGACCATACCAAGTGATAGAGGTTAACAGAAACGAACGATATGGGGTACAAAAAATTAGTGAATTTAGTGGACCAACTAAAACGAATAGCAGTGCAGACAATATGAACCTATGGCGTCACGCACATTATGACCATCAGGACACATTTTCAGAAGACGAAGAAGTAATGGATGAAAATACCTCACAAGTTCTACAAGACTCATCAAACGGGGAACAGGAGTATCATTAGTAGGATGGCCGAGTTGTAGGGTCACCCTATCTTCAGTATCAGATAGGCAGTATCACCCTGTTAATTTATAGCAGAAGTTAAATAAGAACTGGTTTATTATAGTATGACCAGTATAAAAGCAACCAAATTTAACAACAAATTCTCTTATCATCAATCTACAATCAAAGGCGATATACAAATCAACAATCAAAGGCAATATACAAATCTACACTCAAAGGCTAAAATCAAATGAGAAGAAGAAATCAACAATTAATCAGTTCATCATTGTTTTTATAAACAAAAAAGGAGGATAATAAAAATACAAATCATTTAATTGAGTTACTTTTATTTCTAAATAATATACTAATCCTACATGTATATATATATATATCTATATATATATATTATTTATAAAAATATTATTTGCAAAATCTGATACCAATCGGTCAATTCTAAGCCGTGCCTCCGACCACTTAAAGTTGAGATATTGAGAAATTTTGTTCTGGACCCTAAAAAAAAAATTTTTTGTTTTTTGTGCGACACCCTCTCATATCGTGTCAATACCCATAAACAAATTATGTGTAAAAATTGAAATCAATCGTTCAACTCTAAGGGGTGCCCCAGCCACTTAAAATTGAGAGGTTTGGTTGTGTCCATTACAAAGAAAAATTTAAATTTTTGTACGACACCCTCCCATTTGGTGTCAATACCCATAAAAATATTATGTGTAAAATTTGAAATCAATTCGTCAACTCTAAGGGGTGCCCCCGGCCACTTGGAGTTGAGAGGTTTTGTTGTGGCCATTATAAAGAAAAATTTAAATTTTGTGTACCATACCCTCCGATTTGGTGTTGATACCCATAAAAATTCTATGTGTAAAATTTGAAATCCATCGGTCAACTCTAAGGGGTTCCCCCGGCCACTTAAAGTTGAAAGGTTTGATTGTGGCTATTACAAAGAAAAATTCAAATTTTTTGTACGACACCCTTCCATTTGGTGTCGATACCCATAAAAATATTATTTGTAAAATTTGAAATCATTCGGTCAACTCTAAGGGGTGCCTCCGGCACCTTAAAGTTGAGGGGTTTTGTTGTGGCCATTATAAAGAAAAAATTTAAATTTTTTGTACGACACCCTCCAATTTGATGTCGATACCCATAAAAACATTATGTTTAAAATTAGAAATCCATCGGTCAACTCGAAGGGGTGCCCGTGGCCACTTAAAGTTGAGAGGTTTGGTTGTGGCCATTACAAAGAAAAATTTAAATTTTTTGTACGACACTCTTCCATTTGGTGTCGATACCCATAAAAATGTTATGTGCAAAATTTGAAATCAATCGGTCAACTCTAAGGGGTGCCTCCGGCCACTTAGAGTTGAGGGGTTTTGCTGTGGCCATTATAAAGAAAAATTAAAATTTTTTGTATGACACCCTCCCATTTCATGTCAATACCCGTAAAAATATTATGTGCAAAATTTGAAATCAATCGGTCATTTCTAAGACGTGCCTCCGGCCTATTAAAGTTGAGAAATTTTGTTCTGGACCTTAAAAAAAATTTTTTTTATTTTTTGTGCGACACCCTCCCATTTCGTGTGGGCCACTTAAGCTTGAAAGGTTTTGTTCTGGCCATTACAAAGAAAAATTCAAATTTTTTGTACGACACCCCCATATTGCGTGTGAATACCCTTGAAAATGTTATTTGCAAAATTTGAAATCAATCGTTCAACTCTGAAGCGTACCCCCGGCCACTTAAACTTGAAAGGTTTTGTTCTGGCCATGAAGTGGCCGGAGGCACGTCTTAGAATTGACCGATTCATTTCAAATTTTGCACATAATATTTTTATGGGTATCGACACCAAATGGAAGGGTGTCGTACAAAAAATTCAAATATTTCTTTGTAATGGCCACAACCAAACCTCTCAGCTTTAAGTGGCCAGGGGCACCTCTTAGAGTTGACCGATGGATTTCTAATTTTAAACATAATATTTTTATGGGTATCGACACCAAATGGAAGGGTGTCGTACAAAAAATTTAAATTTTTCTTTGTAATGGTCGCAACCAAACCTTTCAACTTTAAGTGGCCAGGGGCACCCCTTCGAGTTGACCGATGGATTTCTAATTTTAAACATAATGTTTTTATGGGTATCGGTCAACTGACCGATGGATTTCTAGTTTTAAACATAATATTTTTATGGGTATATCGACATCAAATTGGAGGGTGTCGTACAAAAAATTTAAATTTTTCTTTATAATGGCCACAACAAAACCCCTCAACTTTAAGAAGCCGGAGGCACCCCTTAGAGTTGACCGATTGATTTCAAATTTTACAAATAATATTTTTATGGGTATCGACACCAAATGGGAGGGTGCCGTACAAAAAACTTAAATTTTACTTTGTAATGGCCACAACCAAACCTCTTAACTTTAAGTGGCCGGGGGCACTTCTTAGAGTTGAACGATTGATTTCAATTTTACACATAATTTTTTTATGGGTATTGACACAAATGAGAGGGTGTCGCACCAAAAAAAAAATTTTTTTTTAGGGTCCAGAACAAAATTTCTCAACTTTAAGTTGCAAATTAGCGTGGTAGGACAGACACATGAAATTAATATGCCCTTATCCAAATGTTAATTAATGCATTGTGGTTTTATGTGGTTTAGTCGCTGTCAGCAATAATTTATTATTGGGAAATATGACGGACAAAGAAGTAACAACCAATGGTCACACAGATCCTGATAGCACAATCAACGATTTATTTGATAGGAAATAAAAATCTTGGCAGATATATTCATATAACCAATCATGAAAAGGATGTATTCCCGGTACGATACTATTCGTTTAATGAGTTACTATTCCACCAATCTCTATAAACACAGTCGATCTCTTAGCAAACCGGCGCGCTGGTTCATCCAGGCGTGTAGCAACGTATGAAATTCATACGAATACATAACTGCCATGGTCGAGGTAATTCTAAATAGAATTGTCAACAGAGTTATGACCCGTGCAACTATTACCCAATCAATTTGTTCATTTCTTGGATAACTGTCACGATAAATCAAAGTTGGAGCGAGCATAAAATATCAGTATTTCAAAAACGTAAGTTCACATTGACGGTCAGTTTTCTCCGTATTTCCCACTACACAACCAGCGCTTGTTCGTACAAATGCCTAACTTTTCATCAAAAGTCCAGTTACTTCCATCAATAATGCCATTTATTAATTGAACCGAAATTTATGCAGCGGAAACTATATTATTTGATGACCATGAATGGCGTATGCGAAACAAAACATTTAGGAAAAGTCCCAGGCAACGAAAATTAGTGGTAGGTGGTACAATAGTGAATCTACAAATCAGGGAACTTTAGAGAACAACGTCATCGCTCTCCAGTCTACTACATAACAAACGTAGAAAAAATGTTGTGTGCAACACGTGCAAAAAGCATAATTGTTGCACGATGCATGAAGTTTGCAGCTCGATACGAAGTCAAATATACACTTTTTGCATGTTTTAGTATGTATGTAACGAGGAATCGATAAAGTTTAGAATTTTTTTATCCAACTTTAAAACGCACTCACATCAAGGTAATCAAAGATATATACAGACACTTGACCTTCTTTTATTAGCATATTAAAAACCTTTCAACCTTTGGAGCATTACTTATTTTGTTTTTCATTTGTTTTCCTTGATTATCAAGTATCCGTAATATCTGTGGATATTGAAAAACAATAAAGTTGCTTAAGTTTGACTATTTTCTAGCAAAAAAATTTGATAAAAATTCCTAGACAAAAGAGATAATCTAACTTTAAGTTAACAACATTAACAACTTTTATTGCATTTCATAAATCTTTATTTTTGATTTATTGCATCGAAATAGAAAAATCTATGAAACTTTTTCTTATAAAGCAACGAAAGATATTAATTTTCTTATTTTTCATATTTGATTTAGTGTTACGGTCGCAAGTTTTTATTAAGATAGACAATTATATTCAATTTTAGAGGTAATGAAAAACCATAGAAAATGGTTAAGGTAAACAACTGCAATAAACCAACTGCATCTTTCTGGCTATAAACTTCATTTTAATTACTAATATACAGTTTGCTTGAAGCCTGCAAATGCTAAAAGTAATTATAAACTTTAAATTTAATTAAATAGTTTCAACAATAACCTCTTCTACAAATAAACTTTTTTGTAATAATAATTATGCATGTACAGCTTTTGCAATACAACCACAAAAATAAAAATAAAAATTTTCCCTTTATTAATATTTTCATTTACATCAACGTTTCGCTTTTCCATCGTATTTCTGATCGAACAGCAAAAATAATTCAAATAACTCAACGATGAAAAAAAAAATTTTTTTCTCAGAAAAGAGCAGCAAGAATATTTCTGAAATAGTAAAATTGAAAAACTTTTGAAAAATTGATTTTCAATGGACTTTGGACCCAATATTATTTCATTCTTATCATATTTTTCCACATTTTTGCTCTCTTTACCTTAACATTCATTTCATTTATGTGCTCGTTTCAGTTTTTCTAATAAATTCTGAATAAAAATTCATATTTCTTTTGTGTTTTCATTTTCTTACTCTAGTTTTTGTTGTTGGGAAAAAAAATTACGTTTTTCAAAGGGAAACATTGGATGAAACTTGCTAAATTATATTTAGGTAAGAGTATGTCAATTGTAAGAGAAAAATGTTTTGCTTTTAATCTTTGGGAAAAATCTTTATTTTTTTCTTAAGATACATACTCCGAATATATCTTGCGAATTCTTAAGAATTTAGAGTTAATTGTACCAACTTATTTAGTTTTTGTTATTTTTTTTGTTCAAATTTGACTAAGGAATTGGCTTAGAATCAAGATTTATAATAAATAGATCACCTGATTTATCTATGAAAATGCTATACAATAATTTTCAACTATTGATTTGACGCTGTCAGAAAAATTATAGATTGCCTTTGTAGTAGAACAACCCGGATGAAATTCATACTACGTATCATATTAAAAGTTAAAAAAAAAACAAAATCAAAAATTTCAAAGCTTTTGATTTCAATTTCTTCAATTTCTAATATATTAACATTCCAACACTTAATGCGATACAATTTCAAATATATACCGAATCTCAACAACACTACATATGATAGAAGTAAATCAGTGATATGAGAAACCGAAAACAAAAAAACTACTCGTATATAGTTAAATTATTGAAGTGAAGTTGGTTGGATTGGTTGGATAGAGAATAAAAGGAAAACTTTTAAATTAAAACTTTTGTTGTAATTTTATTACGGATAAACGAATAATGCAAAAAAATTACATAACATGTTGGAGATAGATTTTTCCGCACCAATCAAACTTTTAAGTGGTTTTATGTTATTGAAGTTTTGCTGATAAAAAAGGATTGGTAAGAGATTTAATTCGTTGGTTGTTTCTGTTACGAATATTATTTGAAATAGGTTTCAGTTATTTGATTTTTAATTATGAAATTAGATAAGTTTGTATTTTTTTTTCATGCAAAGTTAGACATGTGGAAATATTTGAAAAATGTATCCAACGGTTTATTAATCAACAGTATTTACTTTTAAAATAAAATTCCAAGCCAAAGAAACCATATTTAGAATTGATTAAAGTGATTCCTCTTATTGAGAATAAATTATATCAGAAGAAAAATTAATAGACTACTCCGGGTCGCAAACTGTCAAGATTGCAGGTCCGCAAGGAAAAGCAATTGAAATTTCAGTTGAGGAATTTACGAGCGAGCATTTCTAAATGCTTGGTTTGTCCGCTCTCAAATAAATTAGTAAATGCAGCATTTAGTTTTAGTTTTAGGTTGTACAGTTTGGATATAAAGAAATGGGGCACAGAGTTAAGACATAGGATGGAAAAACTCGATCAAATTTTCTGACTTGTTTTTAATTTTCCTTATTTCAGTGGGAATACTATCGACTTACTACAAACTACAAAATAAAGCTACAACATATTTGTGATATACATGCAAAGTTATTGTCTATACTGGAGTGGCCATTAAAAAAATTTTTAATTTTTTATTCGACATCCTTCCATTTCCTGTCCATACCCATAAAAAAATTTATTTGCAGAATTCAAAATCAATTGTTCAATTCAAAGGGGTGCACCCGACCACTTAAAGTTCAGAGGTTTTGTTCTGAGCCTAAAAAAATATTTTAAATTTTTGTACGACACCCTCTCATTTCGTGTCAATACCCATAAAAATATAATTTGCAAAATTTGAAATCAGTCGTTCAATTCTAAGGCGTGCCCCGGCCACTTAAATTGCCACTAAAACTTCAAGTGCCTAGGGGTACGGCTTAAAATTGAACTATTAATTTCAAATTTTGCAAATAATATTTGTGTTGGTATTAACACGAAATGAGAGGGTGTCGAACAAAAAATTAAAATTTTTTTTAAGGCCCAGAACAAAGCCTCTGAACTTTAGGTGGCCTAACGCACGCCTTAGAATTAAACGATTGATTTCAAATTTTACAAATAATATTTTTATGGGTATTGACACGAAATGAGGAGGGGGGGGGCCGCAAACTTTCCAATGAAAAAAAAAATCTAGAGTAACCTTAAGGCCACCCTAGATACACATAGTCATAAGCTTTCTCCAAAGCTTTGCAAAATTCATAAATTTCGACTCTTGTGGTATTAGAAGTTACCACAAGTTTTGGAATTAATTTTTTTTAATCTTTTCGTTTGATATAATCATTCCAACCAATATCTTGTCGCATCCAGAAGATCTACGCAAACTTCTTTGCAGTTGTTATGATTGGAGAGTACAACGATAAAGGATCAAACAACTGACACATATCCGACATCATGCCTTCCTCAGTACACTTTGACAATAAATGCAACTTATCCAAATGGTTCTCGAACACAGGCGAAACCATTCGACGACGACGTTAGTAACATTAGAATACACGGAATACATGCATTTAAAACAAAACTACAGCGATAAACGAAAAATATTTTTTCGCCATAGAATATTTAGATTCTATTTCTAATTTTCCGCTGGCGATGATTATTTCCAGATAATTATTTTATTTTTATTTGGCTGCTAGGGTAATTTTTAATGTTATTGTGACAGTGCCGCCAACTAAAAAATATGACTTTCTAATGTTTTTCGTGTGTAATATGAGGTTTCTCCGGTAGAACGTGAAGGTCTACCAGTTGGTCTTGCACGCCAATAACCCTGCCGCTAGCTCACTGAGCGAAGGTTTTAGAAGACCCTTACTAACAAGAAATTTTAAAAATGCACCACGCGTGCCTATATCACATCACCTAAAATCTCCAGACGGGAAACCGTCATATCACAATCCTACCTATTCTGGTTAATTAACGCTTCATTTTAAATAGATCAAACAAACAAAAAAAAACTATCATCTTAACCAAAAATTTCACTCACTCACCTATAGCTTCCTTTCTTGTTCTCCAGGTAGGGTACCCGTTTCATTTCACATGTTATCGAAAACACTCATTCCTCAAATCCCGGCCACTTGAGTATCCATTACAAAACTTCTCTATATTTACAATGTTTACCTCATATGTCCTCGTACTCCTTTAAAGTAAACACCGGACAACGTCAATTTTTTTGTTTTGTTTTATTTACTGTCCATATCTTTACAAAAGGTTAGATTAAATTTAATATATTTTACACCAAACCGATTAATGTATTAAGCTTACTATACATATTCACAAAAACTTATTTGTTTCTTGTTGTACCATGATTACAATAATTACAAAATTAACTTATGTGTTTCTTTTACCGCAATTGTTTTTTTTTTCTTTAAATTCATAATAAACTTTCATTTTTTTCGTATCTCTAACTAGCCTAATTCTCAAAAATTAACATTACCTAAACCAAAAATTTCCGAAACAACTAATGATCTCAACTCCCAAAAAAAAGCCAACACACTAAACTTTTAATCTAACGACGAACTTGTCGTTCTAAATTTCCAAAAACCTTTCTCTGATTCACTGCTCAAAACTAAATGAATCAACAGCCAACCACCAACTAACTGACTAATTTAAAGAATAACAATTAAAAAACTGCAAATTCTTCGGTCAGCACAAATTTCATTTTACAATTTTTTGTTCATTAATTCTCTAATTTTTCATATTTAGGTAAAATAAAATACACAAATGAAAAGGAGTCGATATGTGTAACGGAGTGCTGCTTCATTGGAAGTACAATGAAGTTGTAAAGCAGGCCGCGCACCTATCGAAATTGTAAGCCCCAAACTAGCTTCAGTCTGTGGGATCGAGGGATTTTACCTGCATTCCAGTACAAATTGTCGGAGTAGTACGCATGGTTTGTAGTTTAAACGGATCAAGAAAATTACATCAAAGTGGGGAAAGGAAGACTCTGGCGACCCCACACGTGAAAAAGCCGCGATTACCCCGTCCACCCCATAATTTAGCACACAATCACACGCTTTAGCACCTTATACACTCACACATGCTTACACACGTAGTCACACGCGCACAATCCTTCACCCATTCACATCCATATACCTCCACACATACACACTTGTCTAATATCCTCAGGTTTACTCATACACACACACCTACGCGAATTATTTTTAAGCCTGTAGTAGCAAATGATTTGATGACACGAGAACAAAAAAAATGATCGCGCTAAACATGAATAGACTGGTATGGCAATTAATGTAATATAACCCATCATTAAAACGGCGTGAAAATCACTGTTTCTTAACTGTAAATGAACCCTTCATTGCATAAGTGGAAACAGAAAAAAAAACTGCTTTCTTTAATTTTGAACAATTCACTACGATTAATTCTTTCCGCCAATAAATAGCTAAAATTCCTTTAAGATATGTTGTTAAATATCTGACCGTGAAAACATTCTTTTTCCCCAACTCATACACTTTGTTACCTCCCAAATCAGCAGATAATTTACCAGTAGTAGATAGTAGTGATAAAATTCCCTTTTAGCATTTGTTTTCTTTTGTTTTTGTTTTGCAAACCGCAATTGAAATTAGATTTATTGGTTAAGGTTCGAAGATACGAGCGACAGCTCTGATTATACTCCATTGAGTGATCAATTAAACCTATATGACTATATTCCAAAATTGAAAACATTTATTAGAACAGGTGTTAGCCCAAAATACAATTAACAAAGATGCATAACAATTCCGAACCAAACTCGTCAAATATGTGTTTTCTAATATATTATTAAATATTTCAAATAGCTACTTGAGCTAAACTACCACGTAACTGTAAAGCGTAATTATATTCTGACCTTAAATATTTTCATTTTGTATTTCTGCAGTCAACAATTTTATAAAATAGATTAACTTCACGTTATACGAAAACAATTCCAACGGTCGTTTATTCTTTCCTAGACGTGACGACAAAATAACGAAAATTTATTAAAATCACGTTGCATGAAAGGCTAAATAATAATTGTAAATTTTATTAATTTAATTTACTAGAATCTGTTTTTTGTTTTTTTCTTTTTCTGAGAATTTATTATTATATTAGTTATAAGATAAAGAACATCTTGGCCTTGATAAAATCAATTTTACGTCAGAACTTTACTCTCGGGTTCATACGTTCAGGTACCCCAAGTAGTCATGCACACATACCCACATCCTCAAATACACATGCTCACATTCCCACATCCACATACACATCCATGTTCATAAATAATTACTACATACACTTATACACACACATATATACTCATATGCGCATAAGCTATCTACATACCTATATTAGAATCTATAAAATATTACTCACCCCATACATAGTCTAGATCCCTCTCAATTACCACTCCTTATCGTCATCAGCCCATCATTTCACTTCCTCTTGCCAATGAATATCGGTGCCACACAACACCCCGCCATATATTTGGAATGCTTATAGAATTGGCCTTTATCGTAAAAAACAATCTGGACACCGCGAACCTTCACAAGTAAATTTACACCTCAAAACTATGTTTAACAAGTATATAACAGGTACAACAGCTATGTTTAACAAGGATATAACCAAACAAGTATATAACAGGTTTGCAATCCGCGCCTAGAATTACAAGCCACCGGTCGCCATCTTGGGTAAAAGTAACCACAAGTTTCCTTTAAGCATTTTTCTAAACTTAGTATATATTTACGGCGTTAAATTGGACACAAATATTTTGTTCTAATCTCATAAAATAACTCGAAGGTTTCCCTTCAGCTATCAGACATCACCAAAACCGCATAATAACACTAACACGACACGTATGGATGACACCACAAATTAAAATAATTTATTCCACCTTGTGGCGCGGGCAACGACACAAAACACATGTATGTATTTTCTTTTGGGTGGTTAGTTGGTTTATTTTATTTTGTTTTGATTTTCGTGCACTTCTAACCACACCCTTTTCTATAAATTTTCAATAAATTCAATCACATCAACTTTTAAGATGCTATCTTCATTTTTCTAAATATTTCCTCCTACAGTACCGAAAAAACAAGATTCCAATCAGATAATAATTGACATAAGAGACTAAGAGACAGAGGACCGCTATCGTCTGGTATTTATAGTTAGTGAAACACATCGAATTCGCTCAGTTTTCGTCACGTTTCACCAACCACAAACACAAACCGACGGAAAAAAAATTCACCACAGTAGTGGTTTGAAATATGCCATCATAACATATGAGCTTCCAGTAGTCTCTGATGTTCTTTGGAATGTTTTTAAACAACAATAATAATAATTTTACATCAGTAAGTTGGAAATTTCATGCTATTCCAAGACGTATATAGTATATTACTATAGGTGAAGATGATGGAAAAGGGAAGAAGACCTGAGATGTAATATCTTGCCCATTACACGCGTTCCGGAGGCTGTAATCGTTTTGTTTTGAGTTGTCAACTTAATTTTCCGTTTATGTTAAAAATTTGGGTTTTATTCATTTATATATTTTCATAACTTTTATTTTGTACTTTATTTTTAAAATTAGTTATTAGTAGAAAAATTATTATTATTTATTTATTAGAAAAATTAGTTATTTCTTAAATTGAAATTTGTGAAATTTATTTTGACAAAGAACAAAATATTTTAGTTTATAATAAAACTTGCAATTTTATTTTTGACAGCTTTTCACGCTGACATCTTTGTTTTGGTTGTGTTTCCACCTAAAGTCTTCATCTAAGAAATTCGTGTTTCTAAAGCCTATGAAGTATGGAAAATTGATTTATCGAAGGTTTCGATAGAGCTGTTTAACTTACCTTGCAGCTTGGTCGTGGCTTTTGATCTTTGAGAACACAATGTTGTAATAGATAATAAGTCGTTTATTATAGAGACGTTTGGTTTGTTATAAAACGGACAGAAGTTATGTTTTCAAGCACGATATAATTTACATAGATCTCTTGTCCATATCCAGCTCAAAGAACCAAAATTATTAACACAACCGCAACAAAGAAATCCTAAACCTTAAATAGATTTGAATATAATTAATTTGATGCAATATTGGCACCCCATTGGCGATAAAATAATATACAGTTGGTTGATAAACTTCAATAATTTCTATATTTAACTAGATACAATAATAATACGTAATACATAAACGTAACACATATAGCCACGCTGAAATTACAAATCATAGGTCTTAGATGAGACAATAGTAGTTCGTGATCACGGAGAAAATTTTTTAAATCTGAAAAACGTTGAGATTGACCCATGTCACGCAGTTCCAATATAATCACAGATAACAGCTCATGTTATTATCACCACCGATAAAACCATTCAAACGTTGTTGGAAAACCGCCAATTTCCAACACGAGAGTAAAAAAAATCGAAATCTATTGGCCACGTTCAAAGTCATTACGAAGCCAACACAAAAATATAAAACATGACGTTACGCACTACACTGAAACAACACGACAACTGGTATTATGATAAGCACGATACTCCAACTAATAAGAACTGGAGCTAGCCGAAGAAAAATTTCATTATATGCTAGCTAGAGAACGACAAATGTCGACCACTCAATTCACATTGAAGAAATTTCCTTCACATGGTTAAAAAAAAGAATCGTCGAGGTTATTTTGTACGGAGATCACCGAGAATCAAACACCAAAACGTTTTCTGGCTGATGCCCAATTCCCCACATCCAAGAGTTCAACCAGTTACCACAGGGTGAAACAAATTACTTTTCGTTTTCAACCTGGTACGAGGAATAGAAAAATGACGATGTATCAAAACCGTGAGTTTATTTATAATTATAATTACTGTATTTCGGAACCTTGGGATGGAGGAGGTAGATGAGCTTGTTGGTACAGAAATAGTGTGTGCGCAAGTTCCTACGTCACAAATTGTGGGGATGGCTTACACTCTGAAAAGATCTCAAGCTGGGTTTAGAACTAGAATTATTAGAAGCATTAGAACTATGTTTCACTGAGCGAAAAGAACAACTATACGAATGATAACCGACCGAAACCAAGTTTGTTAATGAAGTTTGGGTGGTAGACAGCTCTCTTGATGGTATCGAACAAGTTATCATTGGACCATAAAAATCCCTCAAATTTACCAGGCTGCCATTGTACTCATATGTGACCTAAAACGTAAAACTTGAATTCAGACTCGGATATAATTATTTCATGAGAAGAAAAAAAAGTAATGATAAGAATTTAAAATAGGCACACAACCACAAAACCAAGTGCCTTATTTAAAAGATGGCTCACGTAGACGAACCTTGAAAAGAGGAGAGAAAGGCAAAGGACGAAAATAAAGATGACAACACTCAAGAGCCCCCCTCCCGTTTATGTCTTCCACCTCAAATACCACGATCCCAAAAGGTCGAATAATTTTTGCGGGAAGGAATTTTGGAGTCGCGTCACTTTGGACAAAGTTTCGAGCGTAAGCGCCTTGTTGAGGGTGAAGAATATAAACCTTGCTCTGCAAATTGTACCGATTAGTGGTGCTTTGTACCGATTAGAGAGGTAAGCGGTGTGTAGGTGGTGCAGTATGGCCTCTTGAAAATCAAAGAAATTATCAGCACTTGTACTGGCGAATTAATGTTGTCCAGAAATGTGATGAATGTCACAAGGAATTTGGTATTCGGAACCATGGTTAACTCTGTGACGTCCAAAAGCGATAAAATGAGGACTGAACCCAAAAGACGGATTGGTAACATTTTCGTAGGCTGATGTAATCTCGCTTAAATGGATATACCAGATTTTGTAGTCAGTTTTGATATATGAACAAATGGTAGATACAATGGAACGTTTTACCCGTTCTGAAGTGTTAGACTGGGTGAATATTTTACAGTAAGTATATGCTTCAATCCGAAGGTTTTGAGGGAGTAAGCCAGTAGGTGGAACTCGAATTGCTTACCATTCTCCGAGGCATGTGACTCTGGAACGCCAAACAGGTTGAAAACGTCGTCTTCAAGGAAGGTGACTAGGTCAGCTGCTGTAGCGTGTCGAAGAGCCTTTGTCAGCACAAATTGGCTGGTGATCCGACGCGATATGCGTATTACCCCCCTTTGACCTTGGTTAGGGCTCCAGAAAATCAACATACATTCTCCGGAAAGGACGAAATACTTTAGACGCCGACCCGTGAGTGGCCGCAGTGTTTCATTTGCCCACTTAACCATCTGACATGACTGATAATTACGTACATATTCTTGAACATCTCGAAAGAAGATACGATCATCTGTTTCTCGAACATTAGAATCTGCGTGGACCGTAACGCTAGGTACTCTGGGTTCCTAAAATGTTCGGAGGAAAGATCTAGATGCATCAAAATATCCTGATCATCTTTTCCTGAACTATCAATCTCGTCGGCATTAAGCCGGAAAAGATAGTCAACGACGATGTTCTGATTCCCTTGCAGTTTTCGATATCAAAATCGTACACATTCCACTTCATAATCCATCTGGCCAGTCCACCTGTTAAATCTTTCAAATACATAATCCACTTTAGACTGGAGCGATCCGTGATAATGGTAAACGGATGTCCTTCGTAGGCCCGGAATTTCTTAACGGCTAGAACCACTACAAGGAATTGCAGTTCTCTCTCTCTGCCCTTTACATCCCATGGAGGGATTTTGCCATCTGTGCAATCAGTTTCCAATCATCTCGTTCCATGACCAGTTGACCCCAGTTTCGACATCCTATATCATGAAGGTCTTGGATGATGTCGTCACGCCAGCGTTGTCTAGGTCTTCCTCTTCGACGAACACCAGCTGGTTGTTGTTGGGACGCTTTTTTTATCATTCTTTCCAATGGAGCCCTTTCTACATGACCAAATCATCTAATCCGGTTGGATTTAATGAATCCGATTACATCGCAGCCTCCAAGAAGCTGTCTGATTTCATGATTCATTCGGATTCTATACTGATTTTCAGCAACTTTACATGGACCATAAATTGTTCGTATGACTTTCCTCTCGAATGTTGATAAAATTCTACAATCGGAGGAAGTCAGTGTCTAGCTTTCACTTCCAAATGTAAGCACAGGTCGGATTAATGCTTTGTAAAGTGTGAGTTTACACGACCGCACAAGATGTTTAGATCGCAGAAATTTTGAGTATGCGTAGAAAGCTCTGTATGCGGCAGAGACACGGGCTTTGATATCTGCCAGCATTTCATTTGCAGATGTTATTACAGACCCGAGGTATTTGAAGTTTTCCACGCGTTCCACTTCATAATCGACAGTATCCAGATTTCCGGGAGGTATGTTCTTAGATGTTGTTAACACTTTAATTTTGCCAGTGTTCATGCATAATCCAAGTCGTTTAGCATTTCTTTCAAGCTGAGAGAGACTATCCTTGATATCGCTTGTTCTACGTCCGAGAAGTACAACATCATCTGCGTAGTCAAGAACTTGACTAGATTTGTCATATATGCAGTTTTGTGTCTCAATTCGGCTTTTTCTTCTCGCGTACTCCAGCGCCAAATTAAACAGTACAGGCGCGAGTGCATCACCTTGTCGAACACCTGATGTTATATCGAAAGGATCAGAAAATGACCCTTCGATTACTATTCTACAATTTGATCCCGATGTTGTGAGTTTGCACAGAGAAACAAGTTTCTCTGGGATACCAAGGCATATGAGTGCGGACCAGAGGTTGTCGCGGATGATACTATATATGCTTGCCTGAAATCAACGTAGAGCTGGTGAATGCTGATGTTGTACTCCCAACATTTTTCCAGAATCATCCTTAATGTAAAACATTGATCTGTGGTTGAGCGGTTGGGACGAAAACCACACTGATAGTCACCAATGATAGATTCGGCGAACGGGATGAGCCGAGCGAGTACGGCATTAGCTAATATTTTGTATGCAATATTCAACAGTGCGATGCCACGATAGTTTGCCCACTTTAGATGGTCACCTTTCTTATGTAGCGGAACAATGAGAGCTGTTTTCCATTCATCAGGTAGTTCTTCTTGGTCCCAGATTGCAAGAATCAGATCGTATATACGTGAGACCAGAGCTGCTCCTCCATTTTTCAGAAGTTTTGCGGGAATTCCATCGAAACCTGGTGATTTGCCATTTTTCAGTTTTTTTTATTGCAACTTCCACTTCCTCTATTTCTGGGTAAGGGACAAAAATCTCCTCAGTTGATGGAGCAATTGCTCAAATAGGATGAACTTCATTCGTCCTATTCAATAGGTCTTGAAAGTGGGATCGCCACACTGCCAGCACATCACGTTCACTTGTTGTAAGTTCATTATTTTCATTTTTGATGGCTGTAGGTCTTGGGTGGAAATCTTTTGTCAGATTCCGTGCATTGGCAAAGCACTCTTTTGAATTTCCGTTGACCGCATGTTGGTTGATGTTTTCGATGCAGCTCTTCATGTGTTCGCGTTTCTTTTTACGTAGAAGTTTTGCTGAGGCTTTCCTGGCGCATAGATAATAAGTTTGGGAGCTTCGGGTGTTCCTTGTTAACCATTTTTCTCGCAGTTTTTGTTTATTTTCGACGGATTGGCGGCACTCGTCGTCAAACCATTCGTTGTGTGATTTCGGTGGTCGCTTTCCGATTGTAGTCTGTGCTGCGGCTATAATGGTTGATTGAAGCGTTTGCCATTCTTCTTGTATGTTTAATGGCATCTCAGAAGAGATGTCATGCTCTTCTATGTTTTGTGTTATTATTTCCTGATATCTATTCAGCGTTTCCGGATGTTTAAATGCTTCGACATTCCAGCGCACGGTCTTTTTTGCTTGTCTGTTAAATGTAGATGACAACTTGCACTTGTACTTAAAGATGACAAGCATATGATCGGTGTCTATATCAGCACCTCTGTATGATCGAACGTCAGTTATACTTGTACAGTGTCTCTTAGAGATCATGACGTGATCGATTTGATTTTCCGTTCTTCCGTCATTTGATTTCCACGTTGCATTGTGAATTCTCTTGTGAGGGAAGAAAGTGCTGGAAATTACTAGATCATACATCATAGCCAACTCGGCTGCGCGAAAACCGTTATTGTTGCTGGTATGATGCAAGCTGTTAGGGCCGATATATGTTTTAAGTTCTGCAATCCTACCGATTTGAGCATTAAAGTCACCTACCACGATTTTTATATCGTGCCGCGGGATGTTATTGATGACTTCCTCGAGTTCTAGGAAGAACAGGTCTTTAATATCATCTGCTTTATCTTCAGTAGGTGCATGAACACTGACGATCGTTACATTGAATTTTTGCGTGCGGATTCTCAGTGTGCATAACCGCATATTAATTGGGCAGAAGTCGATAACATGCTGATTCACGCGACGGTGTATAAGAGAGCCAACTTCAAATTCTCCTCCGTTTTGATGACCGCAATAATAAAGAGTGTATCCTTTCGCTGTTTCCTGGATTCCACTGCCTGGCCATCTTAGTTCTTATAATGCCACTATATCCAGTGTGTAGCTCTCGACTTGTTGAGTGAGTTTTAGGAGATCTCCTGGTCTTCTAAGGCTTAGCGCAATCCAGGTTCCGATTTTTAAATCCTAGTCCGGGTACAGTTTCCGATGTCGTTCTAATAATGAATCCAAGATATTCCAAGGCCTGTGTACAGAATTCATGACCATAAGTTTTTTACGGAGAGGGGGTGTTAGCACTTCGCGCAACCCAAATTTTGGTGAATGGGTTCGTTCTGCTGCTTAGAAACAACCTTTTTACACGTTTATATAGCAAGCTGCTTGATCCAAGACACACGCTCGCTGCAAGCCGCCCCTTACATGGAGCACAGACGCTTGAGTTGCAATGGTTTTGTGGCGCTAATGACTCGCCAAGGTGCAGAATAATTGAATATAAGCAGTATTTACCATGCCCCTCTCAACTACACCAACCTAACTCTGTTAGTGTTACCCAGGTAGCACGACGTGGACGTAGAATTTCAGATTTTCGCTACCCATTCCAAAGTTCTTATCGCTGCAGTTGATGAGAGAAATCAGGGTTGACAAGAACTAGAGCTGTAACCAGTGAGTTCTTAGGGAATCGAAACTTTTTTGTGCTTCTGAGCTCCAATGAAATTTGCGATCCTTTCCAGCAGCTCGGTTAGACTTGCAGATAAGGTGAACTAATTAGCAATAAAACATCTGTAATGCCGAGGAAACGTTGGACTTGTTTTACGGTTTTGGGAACGGGAAAATCTATGATAACTTTTACTTTGTTTTGGTTGATACGTAGCACACCGTGACCAACCACATACTTAGACCACCAGCTCCAGATATTATTCGTTTTACGTTTTTAGTGAGAAGTTATAGGCTGCGAGCACCTTTGTACTGCCACTAAATATCATTCCGTTGGCGTCAAAACTGCTGGAATCCCAATAAAATCAATTAAATACGTGTAAATAAATAGTTTGTATTCTGTTTACAAAATGTCAGAGCTATACACAGTGACAATCAGTTGATAATTGCACTGTTCAAGCTAGTCGCTATAAAAAATCCCAAGTAAAGTTGAAGAAAATTCAATACCGAAAGCGACAAAATACTAATAGCGTCTTTAAACAATTGCTTCAGCTCAATCTGCCAAGCAACGAACCCGTTTTGCTCAAAAATGGGATAAAATTGAAAAATTCCTTTAAACCGCTAAAAATGTGCTCCGATCTTAAGACAACTCTCAAAATCATGAGCCAGTAATGATACGTGACAGAAAATAGAAAAGCATTATTGAACTGCATTGTTCAACTTTGTCACTAGAATACTAATATATTCTAGTATAGAACTAGTATAAAATATGGTGAGCAGTAATCGCAGAAAATATATACTAAACATTTTCAGGGGCACGGAAACGTTGTTAATAAAAACAAACAGGTGAACTAACATTTTCACTCAACTAACAAGTAAATTTACAGGTCAATTAACAGAGAAGTGTTAGGTCAACTATAAATTCAAAGGACAAATCAGCTGTCAAGTTCTCTGACCAGTCAACTGTCAGGTGAATGGTAAACTATCAATATATCTATAAAAACTGAAAATTCTCGCAAACGATAAATTTCGAAAGTAAGCATTAATTCAACTGTTAATACTACAGTAGCGTATTTAATGTCTAAAGATATCCTTTTAAGCTAGCAATGTCTTTGTATACAGCAAAACGGGATTATAACGATTGAAATAATAAAACCTCTAGCAAGATACAACTGATTAAATTTTAGCTTTGTTTGATGGAACCAAAGAAAATTAATTTGTAATATCGTTTAACCTTTTAAAATCAACAAGAACGCGATAATTTTTCGTCTGATCTAATGATTTCTTGGGAACAACAAACAATAGGCAATTTCACGAACCATGAGTCGCCACTATTGCAGCATCTGTTATTATAATGTTTATTTGTAACTACTACCACTTGTTCAGTCACTATACCTTACAATGGAAGTTCGTAGGCCGAACATCGGTCGTACGATATATCCAACCATTAAGTATTGACAGTACGAAAACACACCTATATAACGACATAATCAAAACGATTTTCATTATAACTTAAAACTTTAAATTTTTCGTCGGTATCAAAAATTTAAAAAAAAAATTATTTCTAAGATTAAACAAATTAAAGCAATACAAATTAGCAAAGCAAATTTCTTTCTTCCGTTTATACCAACAAAAAGCAAAATGAAGTATAAACTATATAAGAAACTTTTTTTTTCGTTAAGTTTTGAATATAAATGTTAAAAAGTTGTAAAAATGTTCATGCATTTTTCCTCCGATTCTTAAAACCAAATAAAAATTAATTTGTAATAAATTTTCATGAGGAAATTAAATTTGTTCAATTTTATTGATGGTAGTAACTTTTAGTTGTTCGTACGTTTTACGGAAGTATTTTTATTGATATTCCAAACAATGAAAACATAGAATTGAAAAGCTTCAATTTAAATTTTGAACAATTGACTTTGTGTATTTGTTCTGTTGAAAATAAAATTTAAAATTAGGTCAAGTATCATCAGGATAACGGAATGAGTAAATAAAGAGTAAAATTGATTAGAATACTTTCAAAACTTTATGGACACATTGTTAGACAACAAAAATCAAATTAAAAGGAAAAACAAATAACTTTGAAATTCTATCTTATATAAAAAAGAAAAACTTTCGAAACTTCTATCAAGATTTTAAAATTTTTACTTAAAGTCCTTGAGCTCGATATTATATTTTTATTAGACTGTTTACATCATGAAATCTCCATACAAAATTTTCGAAAAGTTATGCTAGATGACATTAGAAGTTTGTTGTACACAATTCATAGATTAGATGTGATAGTGATAAACTATGGCAAATGACAATATCAACTCGATCTTGGCAAATAACATATCAACTGAAAAAGGAGACCAAACCGTTCACCTTGTTGAAGCTTGTTAACTATATACTTAATCTGTTTTTTTACACTGCTTATCCCTTATGACAAACCTTGACCGCTACGAAGTCCTTTACAGTCAACGTTCTATCAAATATAAATACAAACTCATTTTGATTTGTTTACATTTTGTCAAAAAATCATACCTAAAACATTTTAATATCAAAACATACAATCATAACATAAAATGAAAGTATTTTTCAGGACCTGCATGTACTTTATACCTTAGAGGTATTTTTGTCTTTAACAAAAGACAAAACTGTATATTCTTAGATTAAAGAAAAAAGCTCGTTAAGATCAACAAGAAACAGAATAAAATAATCTGAGAAGATTTTCTGCTTGACATTAACAAATATTTTATTGCCCATAAAAGAGATTATTTTCTTTATGTAATTTGGACAGGTTATTTTTCGCTTAAAAAATAATCATTGCTTTTGTGTTTGTAATACAAAATATATGGTAGAATATAAAGACAATCGAAACATTCTACCGTTTTTTTGGGAAACCCCTTTTATTTACTTGAAACAATCTTCTTTGTAAAGTTGTTGGACAAATCTCGAAAAATAAATGTAGCGTAGCGCACCTTTATCGTGCAATTAGTTTTTACAAACATTTTTACAAAAATCACTAACAATGGGGTGTGTGTGGTGTTATTTTAATTAAAAAAAAATAAAGTTGCATGTTTCTGTTTTAAAGAAAAATTTAAAAAAATAACTTTTACATAAACCGAGACTTTCCATCTCCATTGTTTACGAGAATGTACCACAATTTATGCAACCATATTAAGATCCATCATTTCCAGTCTAATATCAATATAGAACAAACACACAAATCATTTATTCTTCAAGTACTTTTCTGTATTATGTCAATCCGCATAATATTGAAATTTATCCAATTCAATAGTAAAAACATGAATTATTGTAGGTCATTTTAGTTTATTTTATTTAGTTTTTCTATTCAATTTAATCTAAGTGTTCTGATTTTCTCTCTCATCCAATATGCCCATTTATATATCGTTTCAAAGACAACTGAAATACAAAAAAAAATACAACAAATAAAACAAACGTTTATCAAATCAAATTGAAGAAGAAGAAAAAAAAATACAACAACAGCAAAAAGCTTGATAAATTTTCTTATGTTTTTTTCTTATTGAATAATCCAATTTTGTTCATTATCTTCATTTTCTTCTTCGTTTGTCTGCAGAAAATGAGAAAACCATCAAATATTGAAATAATAGAAATAAAAACTTTGCTGCTTTTTTTTGTTTCATTTCCCAAGATAATTTTACATTTCGTATCGTAAGTTTTTTCCTTGGTACATTCCGTTTTCTATTTTTCATATAGATCAATATTCTGAATAAAGTTTTATTCGTGCTTGTCTTATTGATATGAGGTTTTCTTGTTTTGTATAAATTATCAAAATGAAGTAGTATATTGTATAGCGAGATGGAAAATGCTTTATTTCCGTTAGAGAAATATGAAATTATCTACCGAACTTTTTCCTTTTTACGTTTCCAACCTCTGAAAGAAAGCTCTAGAAATGTAATTAAAATTAGTCGAAATAAGCAGATTGCTACACAAAACCAAACAAAACGTCAACCGAAACAATCACTGTTTTTCATACAAAACGAAAATATGTTAACATTCTTAAACGTTTAATTCGATTAAGTCAGCCACTTGTCGAGAAATTTTTTTTCAAACGCGTTTTAGCACGTGGAATCTACTTAATTACCCAACAAAAAATTCATGTGTGGGATAGGTAAACAGATGATTTGCAAATGGGCAGGATTAATGGTGTCATGTGAACGGAGCCAAGGATTAGCCAAGTGGATTCCTATTGGTCAGGGGGATTGGCGCCACCTGGAGACTGGCCACCCTCCTTGACTTTGTTGTTTTGTCTATTTATCAGGGCTCTAACTTAAAACTTATAAGCACCAAATGTAACAATATCAATACAAACCGTTAAAAATTTACATAAAAAAATGGTATGAAAAAGGCAAAGCGAGACGTCATCGTTAACAATAGAGAAGGCATAATCAGCGAATGGAGGACTGCTGTTACGGAGCAGTTGTCCAATCTCCGTAATTTAGAGCCGTCCTACTTTCTCACACGCACCAATTTATAATAACAAGAACTTTTGAAGTTACTTTAACCCTTTTCAAACACAATTTCTTACATCTAGTTCGTAATCATCATTTACATAATTTTTTTTTAATTTTGTTACAAAGCAGATGAGGGTTTCATTATCGTTAACAAAAAACAATCTACCAGATATTGCCTACCATTTTTTTGGTATCGATTAAAAACGGCCTTTTTCGAGCTATAAATACCCGTCGATAGAGGACTTCTGCAGTCAGTCGCTATTATTCTGACAATCGTATTGGACTTTTTTTTGGTTTGTTTTGACGTCTACTGTCAGTCAAGCCGTCCATCTTAGGATTATTGAATAGTGATTAAAAATTAAGAAAAAAATCGAGTACAAAAGAAAACCAAAGGAACAATTTTGATGTTAAGGCGAAAAGGGCATTTTTGGAATGTAGGATTATGGTTCGTGTTCATATTTATTCACTAAGCATGAAGATGGAAAATTCTATTATCTATTCCAAACAAAAAGATGGCTGTTTGGGCTAGTCAACGTGTGATGAGTTTCATACTGAAATGTTTTGGTGAACGGTGGAGAATATAGATATTTAAATAAGTTTGGATGAAGCTTAATCGATCTGTGATAGTTATTGCAATGTGTCAGATAAACTTTTAAATTGCATCGTGTGATCCGGGATTGTAGTTCTGAGGAAGTTGTCAACTTTCTGTTGTTGTATCATCGCATGCCACGGCATGATTTTTTTCTTATACGATCTGTGATATTTACCGCGAGTGGATATGATTTCTTCTGTGATCACCATTCTAATGAGGTATCTTTGGATGCTCATATGAAATAAAAATTACTGGAATTAATTAATAAATCAAATTACTATAATTAATGTAAATAGTGAAGTTAATGAATTCAAATAATATGTACTGTGAATATTTTCCTCATAGTCGTCATTTTTACTACTCATGTGAACACATACAAACAATAAAAAATATATAAATATTAATGTAATTAAAAATAACTCTAATTAATGTAATCAATTTAATTTAATAATAGTTTTGGTTAATACACAAAAAAAGGAACTAAAATTATGTTGTGTTTGTAATTGTATAATACCAAAAGAAAACAAAAAGGAAAGGGGGTTGAATGATTTAAGTCTCGACCTCAACCATAAGCGTGTTTGTTCTGATTTTATTGTTTCATATTTGCTGCAGTGACTGGATGTGAGAAAAAGAAAAAACGGGGTCACTTATGAGTTTCACCAAGTTTTTCGACCTATCAAGTAAAATATGAGGAGAGGCTAAGCTGCGAGGAACGGGAGGGAATCGGACATGAACATGAAGGGAGTCCTATTTTAATTGTTTTATTTTTATGTATGAATGATTATGGATATTTATGTAGGTGTATGAGTGTGTGTATACGGATGTGTGAATGAGGGTACTTATGAATGAGTATATTTGTTGTATGCGTGTATGTCTGTCAGACTCCAATTGGAAGCATGTAAAGAAAATTTTGCATAAATATTGTAAAACAAAAATGTATTGATAAAACTTTAAAAATAATTATAATTACAAATGGATGGCTTATTAATATTTAATCGATAAAATAATTTAGTTTCAGCATGAAGCAATCGAGAGACTGCGTGCTTGGCAGAGATGTAATCCGACAATATTCAGCCATGTGTGTTCGAACAGTAATATCTCCCAGTTCAGAACAAATATTCATATATGCACGCAAAAGAGACTGTGTAAACGGAATTAAATAAGCAAAACAAAGAACAGGGACTCTGACGACCTCAAAGACCGAAGAAACCGAGATCATCACACACCAACATCAATACAACTGCAATTACAACAAAAAAAAAATAACTTAAAAATATTTCACTCCCCCAAAATTGTTCCGGATCCTACTATTTATTCCTTTGAAAACTTATTTAACAGATCATCTTCATCAACTTAAGCATACGATAGACATATTAGAAACATATTAAATGATGTAACAAAAAACAACTGTCGGCTGTTATTTTAGTTGTTGGAAATATATTAAACTAGGAGGGCCAGGCGTGCTTCGCTACGCTTATAAATAAAGTTTTTGCGTAGACATTTTGTTGACATAGTAGCAATGATTTCAAAAAGTGGTAATGAGAAATTTTAGCATATAATTTTTAATTTTTGTTTTTAAATATATGAATGAAATACAATCAGAGCTCTAGCTTATCAGTTCGGATATATGAAAAATTAGCGATCAAATAAGTTAGAGGTCAAATAAGCTTACTTGAAAACTTATTTGATCGCTAATTTTTCATATATCCGAACTGATCAGCTAGAGTTCTGATTATTTTTCATTCATATATATAAATTTAAAGTTTTACGTTAGCATTTCTCATTACCACTTTTTGAAATCATTGCTTATACGTCAACAAAATGTCTACGCAAAAACTTTATTTATAAGCGTAGTGAAGTACGCCGGGCCCTCCTAGTATCTATTATCAAGAGATGCACTAATACCATTATCACGTCGACGATACAAAGGATAACCATTCACAGATTCTTTAGTATTTTCAGAAAAAAGTTTTGAAAAATTCTTACTACATTTACCATTTCTCATACAAACAGAATTGGGATTTAGAGTACCACATGGTCCATGCATCATATGACGTTTCACATATCCATGTAATTTAGGAAAAAAATGGGATCAGAGATTTCAGTACATACACATTTATTAATCATTTCATTTCCATCAATTCTATCTTCATCTGACAAGTTTAACAAACACATCAGGCAGGAATTAAGGAACCAGTACGATGATAAAAAATATTATGAAATTTAAAATGATAAATACCACGTGCAATTCATTTCTTCATTCACAACATTCATTTCACCATTAACACCATTCATGACACCATTCATTTATGAAGAAAAAACAGAACAAAATTTTCACATTCATTCACTTCAATGTACATAAGAAGACTAAAAAATTAGTGAAGGAATTGTAATTTGGTAAATTTGGTAGATAAACTTATAAATTACATAAGCATTTATTATTGTCTGTATAAAATCTCTACTTACCTAGCTCCTTACCTAACTCCTTACCTTACCTAACCCCTTACCTAACTCCTTACCCTAACCTAACTGCTTACCTTACCTAACTACTCACCTAACTACTTACCTAACGCCTTACCTTACCTAGCTCCTTGCCTTACCTAACTACGTACCTAACTACTTACCTAACTCCTTACCTTACCTAACTCCTTACCTTACCCAACTCCTTTCCTTACCTAGCTACTTACCTAACTCCTTACCTTACCTAACTCTTTACCTTACCTAATTCCTTATATTACCTAACTCCTCACCTTACCTAACTACTTACCTAACTACTTACCTACTTTATTTAAAAATCAATATAGGATCCGCGTAAAACCCCAAAACTTTTTCACAACCCACTACATCGACAATGACAACGAAACGTTTTTTATGTTCTAGCTAAAATACATTTTACATATTATGCTTAATATATTCTTTTCAGATAATTCAGTTGTTTCAGTCAAATCGAACACGGCTATTATGAAATATTTCTCTCTAGTAGGCTACAGACCTACAATCAATTTGTCAATCAATTCGGAAACGAGAATAATCGAAATAAAATTTAGTGTTAAAATCCCCTAAATTTTATTTCGTTTATTTTCGTTTTCAATTGATTGACAAATTGATTGAAGGTTTGTAGCCTGCTTATCTTGTTTTGCACAGAAAGAACAAATCAATTTTATGAATTGTTTCTTTAATTTCTAATCAATAGAAAATTTATATAAAAACAAAAGAAAAATAATAATTAAATCAAAGAAAATCAAAGAAAAATAATACGTCTATCCTCTCTAAAAGCAATGCATAAACTAAATTGAAATTTGAAAAAAAAAATATAAAATACTAAATAATAATAAAAAAACAAAGAAAAGACTTGAGCAAGTCCATTTCATACTGGGGTCGTTAAATTCAAAAATACATTTTAATTCGTCTATAACTTTTTTATTTATGATCCGATTTGTGTAAAAAATCTTTAAAATCTAAGTTACACTAATATCAGTTAGCAGTGAAAATTTGAAATGAATCCATCTTCGAATAAAAAAGCCTTAGGCTCCTCAAAATTTTTCGTTAGCGTATTAATATATAAGATGTTCTATAAAAAATGTAAACAAAAATAATAAAAAATAAATAAAGGGTCCGCGTTGAACCCCGAAACTTTCTCACAACCCTCTACATCGACAATGACAACAAAATTTTGTACTGAGTTTTTTAAACATCATTTTATAAAGTCGCTTTAAATTATTAAATGTTTAAAAATGTATAGTATAACACAAACTGTTTTTTGTCCCAATAATATCACATGTTTGCAACCTACATTGTTTTTAAAAATTGTTGGAAATCTATATTTTTCTATGCTGTTATGTTCGCTGTTCTATAGAAGAGTTTTCTGGGTCTGACTCCTGCTATAATAGTGCTACAATGAGGAGTTAAGAAAAGCATTTGCTTACATACAAAAGCACAAGCTTACATACAAAACACAACTATAATCATTTAAAAAATTCTCTCTGAAATTTCTCATGTTTTTGCTATAAACGATTTAAGTTTGTTTGTGAAGTATATTAATTACTATAAAGCAAATATAATATATAGCATGTTTTTACCTATATAGGTTCAAAAGCAAAATTAAAACAAATTACATGTATTGTGACTAATTGAATTGAAAAAAAAACAGATTTAATTAAAACAAAAACTCCCCTCTCTAAATTTTATTAAAACAATAACAAAAAAACAATAATTTTAATGTTATTTTAAAAAAATGAAAAAAAAACAAGAAAAATGTACTACGTCATCAGCGTTACGACCGTATAGAGGGATATACTCACGGCTATTATATTAAGGATGATTTGATAAAATTTTTAAATTGGCTAGAAATATAATAACTGATGTAACAAAAATTATGTCGGTAATTGTTGAATTTATTAGAAATATAATAACTGATGTAACAAAATAAGTATGTTGGCAATCATTCAATTCACTATCAATCAATTAAAATGATAATTATGGGGTTATAATCAAAACATTTTACTTGAAAATCGACGTTAATCTCTTTAAAAAATAATTCATCAATTAATTGGCTGAATTAATTCCAAAAATGAATCCATACAAATAAATCAATTTTCCGACCGAGTTTTAATTTAATATCGTTTTACTCACTTTCATTAATGATAAAAAAAACTAATTTTTTTTCTAATTCTTTGATGATTTTGCATACAAACAAATACATTTTTTCCATTTAAATTTTTTAATTAATTACAATTTAATGGTTTAGTATGTTCATGAACTTTCCCACAATTACCAAACATTCAAGTAAATGTCTTGAAAATTTCATGAACCAACAGATGCATGCTGTTAAAGACGATCAAAAAAGACGATCAGTTGTATTGAATGAATTGATTCACATAGAAGAAAGTTGTTTAGACAATTAAATATTACTGGAAAACAGCATCGTAACATTACACCGCAATAGAATGAAGCAAAGCATGCCAAATATGATTATCTATCAGGCAAGCTAACAACATCATATTAGGACTGGTTCCATCCTGAGTGCAAAGGAGCTAAAACTAGTTGGTAAATCGCTGGTAAGATAGGGTGCTAGAAGTTGGGTTCCTATGGTTGGGTTTGGAGGTATTTCCTCCCTTAGAGAAATGCAGATTAGACTTGTGAAAACTCTAGGGCTGCTTGAAGCATATAACTTCTGCATAAACTGTATGTAATTAAAAGTGTTTGGAAGTTGGGATGATATGTTCTTCTTGCAACTCACATTCATTATTTATATCTCGTAGGGTGCAGATCAAAATAATAAAATAAAATCTTTAATATAAATCAAAGTAATAAAATTGTATCTAATTAAAAACAATAGTGAAAAAATTTAATTTAAATAATTTCTGGTTTTTGTTACATTTTTTATTTAAGTATTCTGTATGTGAATTTTCTTTTGGTGAAAATCATGCCTAACTGTAAAGTGTGTTCCGTTAAAGTGAATAAAGAACAGAACTTAAAACTAGTTTGTGGATTATGCAAAGAAACATTTCATGCCATATGTGTAAATGTGAATAAAGAA
This sequence comes from Diogma glabrata, assembly GCA_963693315.1. Lineage (NCBI taxonomy): Eukaryota > Metazoa > Arthropoda > Insecta > Diptera > Cylindrotomidae > Diogma > Diogma glabrata. Next base: position 5,825,269 of record OY856188.1, read on the forward strand.
GATGTTGAAGCGTTTTCAAAAAGCAAAAAAGTTTGGTTTTGCTCCATTTGCGAAAATCAAATAAGAACGGATTCAAGAAAAAACTCGCAATCATCTGTTGAAAGCAACTTTAATGTAATGTTAGCTGATCTTCGTGCTGAAATTAGTGCTTTCCAAAATTTAATAAAAGAGTCAAATACTAAATTAAACCAACGTATAGATAGTTTGGAAGGTGCGTTAAAACAAATAGAGGAACTGAAATTGGAAAATGCTGAATTGAAAGCTATAGTATCTGATCTTGAATGCTTTGTGACGGATAACAATGATCAATCTTCGAAAAAGTGTAATGTTGTAATATTTGGAGTTCTACAAACTAAATCTGAAAATCTACAAGAAGTTGTATTAAAGGTTATAAACTCTGGTTTTGGATTATCATTATCATCAACTTCTATTACCAGTTGTAGCAGAATGAACAATAAACCTGACGAAGGCGAAACTAAATTTTCTGGTATTTTGGTGAAACTCAGCGAAGTATCTACTAAGGAGAATATTATGAATGCGAAACGTTTAAAAAAGAAACTATATGCGCAAGATATTGGATTTAGCAATATAGGCAATACATCATCGAAAGGCTTAATTTTTATTAATGAAGATCTTACATATTATAGACGTAACCTTTATAAGGAAGCTCTACAGATAAAAAAGGTAAAACAGTATAAATATTTGTGGACTCGAAATGGTAATATAATGATGCGAAAGACAAATGGCGACAAAATAAGGTTCATTAGAGTGTTGAGGGACTTAAACTTTCTTTAATTATTTTATTAGTCTTTCTCTCTTTTCTTAAAAAAAGGGGAAAGTTATTAAATACAATGATCGTTGAATGTCCTAAAATTTCTAATGACCTTGTTGTTGTCAATGACGTTTCACAAATAAATAATGAAATTCTCAATAACATGTTAAACAGTTCAAATGATCTCAGTAAGTCAAATTTTTATGTTGTTCATCAAAACATTGCAAGTTTAAGAAGGAATTTAGATAGTTTAATTTTACATTTATCAAATAATGAGACCTTGCCTAAACTTATTTTTGTAAGTGAAATTTGGATTTATTCTCATGAAGTTGGGAATTATTTTATTAATGATTATAGTTTGTTGTGCAATTGTAATGATGATTATCGCGCCGGTGGTGTTGGTGTTTTTGTACATAACAGTGTTTCGGACTATTGTTTTAATGTTTATAAGTTCAAAACAGCGGATTGTATCAAAATTGATATTCATATTGAGAGTGAACTATTTTCTTTTATTTGCGTGTATCGATTCAATTCGTCACCTTCGTCAATAAATCTGTTCTGTGAAGAATTTTGTGAGTTTTTAAGTAATCTAGAGGTTGTAAATTGTATTTTAATCGGTGACTTTAATATTGATTTACTTGATAATAGCTCAACTACGTATGATTATCTGTTATCTTTGTCATCTATTGGGTATGACTCTTTTTTAAGTGATCCAACACGCATTACTGCAAATTCTAAAACTTGTATAGATCATGTTTTTGTCTGTGCGACTTGTTAAACTCGGAGAACTGGACAGAGGTATACGCGTCCGATAATCCATCACTTGCTTATGATAATTTCATTTGTATCCTTAAGCACTACATTGAACTTTGTACTTCTGAAAAGATAATTAAATCTCGAAAGAAATTGAAACCATGGATAAACGATTATTTATGCTCCCAAATTGATAAAAAGAAATCTATCTATAAAAAGATGAAGAAACATCCGTTAAACCAAAACTTAAAAAACCATTATAAATCATTTTGTAAAAAACTTAAGAGTGAACTTAGAAATGCCGTTATTAAATATTATGGTGATCGTTTAAATTCATGTCAAGGAAACATTAAAAAAACTTTTAAAGTTGTAGATAATATCCCAGGAAGTAACACAAATGCCAATTGTATCAAAAAATTGAGAAATTCATCTGGAGAAGATTTAACTGATTCACTTGATATCGCTAACGAGTTTAACAGTTTTTTTGTGTCTGCACCATATAATGTAGCACAAGATACCTCTCCAGTGTTTATAGCTCCATCGCAGAAAGATAATTTGTTACATAACAAAATTTCGTCGCCACGAAACTTTTTCTTTTTTCCAATCACCTGCACCGAAATTTCTTCTATAATAAATAATCTTAAGAATAAACCTTCATCTGGAGCCGATGGTATAAACTGTTTTGTAATAAAAAATATTTCCAACTGCATTGTTGATGTTCTTTGTTACATTTATAATAAAAGCTTACAAACTGGTATTTTTCCTGTTCAATTTAAAGAAGCTATAGCAATTCCACTTTTTAAAAAAGGGAAACCAAATGATCCAAACAACTATCGCCCTATATGTTTATTAAGTGTTTTCTCCAAAATCTTGTAATGGATAGTCTGGACTAATGTCTGAACATAGTGTATTATAGTCGCAGCTTCCTTAGTTGTTGTTCCTTATATTAATCTGTACCGCTTGTAATAGTTTCTCATCCATTCATCATCAATAGTCATATTTCGTATAGTTACCTTAACCCATAGTTTCCTTATTTTTCTTAAAACCTACCTAAATCTTCAATAGCCGGACAAGCGTATGGGAGAAAGAAAATTGCACTAATTACCCTGATTTATTTATTCATTAATATAACATAATATTGGTTAATTTGAATTAATTAATAATTTTCTTTAATTATCATCCGTATAACCACTAACATTTAATCTTACAACACCCTCAAATTGACGCGCGCTATACTTCCATTCGATTGTTCTCACTATGCTACTTGAGTTTGAATTTTCTAGACACCAACCGTAATGAAACAACGAAATTTTCAAACCTCATAACAGCTTTGCGTATTTTTTTTTCCAATCGTCAACATGCAAAGAATTACTATTTTTGCTTTGTTAAACATTTGATTTGTCTTTATATGAGTATTTTGCTTTAAACAATCCTTCCGTTATTGAACTGAACTTCACTGTGCTGATGTAGTAGATTGTAGTTTAATAAATGTCTAAACAGCATAACATTGATCGAATCTGCATTTGATTCATTTTGAATTCAATTATTAATGTTGTGGATGTGTCGGAAATATTTTGTGTCACAACCTTATTTTCGTACAATATTATCAAATAGCAAACGGTTTTGTGTAACTATAAAAAGTTCCCAATAATTTGAAAATCTGATGTAAATTAATTATCTCACATCTAAACACTGTATTCGAGTTATTGCGAGACTAAAAGTTTGGCTATATAATAAGCCACTGTAGCCTTTTCACTCTCTTAGTTCAATTTTGCGATTCACACAGTACTCGCCTAGTCGAAGCTTTACATTTTTGGATGATTGTTTTATTTATTTTGAGACATCCTGTTGTAAATAGCTGTCAACTATATTTTCTTTTGTGACGAGAAAAACAAATGGCGATTTTTTGTTAGTGGTGATACATTTTAAGTGGTGGTGTTTGTTTTACCAAAAATCACTATTATAATCAAGAAGGATTGATTTTTTTCACCAACCAAGATCAGAATAAAACACCTAAATATCGTTACTTCCTGGATTAATGGATTATATATGGACTGGGACTACAATATGAAGAAGAGCAATTACATCCAGGTGAAACGTCATGACCCCGGTGTCATGATTCAGGTAACGGAAATTGAAATAACTGTATGGCCTTAGGCTTATTAATCGGTCGTGTACACGTAATTCATTTATTAGTAGAGGGATTACCGACCCAAATTTATAATCATTCCTACTCTTAAAGCTAAGATAAAAGTGAATCCAATTTTGTTTGAATTAGGCATTTCCGCGTAACGGATGCTCACGGATTTTATTTATTCCTTTATGTTATGAGATAGTGAAATTAGCTAGTCACAAATGAACCAACCTAATTGGTAGTGCTAGACTCAGTTGGGTTAAAACAAAATACATGAACATAAACGAAGCAGTTTTTTTTATTGAAATGTGCAAGAGTTCTCGAAGGTTAATCATGCTGGGATATTTAATTAGTCAATTAACTGTATAGTCGACCTATAGAAACAATTGTGATAGTGATTATGTGTAATTAAAAGAAAACAAATTGTGTCTAACTGTGTTTGTCCGTTTAGGCTATTTATTTATACCGTGTTCCAAATTTTCGTGAGTATTGATGCATACTATAACCGGTACATTAGACAAAATTAGGAGAACATTTAAAAACAATTGTACATATATAAAAACCCGTAATTCAATTAAATTTTTTTTAGTGAAGGAATGTGTTTGCATGTATAGCAAAATTTATTTGAACGTTATTTATTTTTCTTCGTTTGTTTACTGTCATAGGAAAATTTATATTCTTGTTAGTTTTAAAGTATTTCTAATTCACATTAATTCTGATATTATAAGAAGAACTGAATTGTAATTATTAAATTGTGTTAAGCGGGCTGACTCATGTGAGTGCTATAACCTATTTGACACTAGTGCATGTAACGAATTAATTAATAACAAAATAAAACATTCATTGTAATAAATAATATATTGATATTAAACAAAAGAATCTTATGTGTTGTCGTATGTGCTTGATCATGGAAAAAGGAAGATCGGGGTAATCGTGTAACCGAAGATCGGAAGGAGTCGAGTCTTACCCAACTATTAGCTGATGTCAACTTGATGTTTTTTTACTAAACGGCAGATTTGAGGAAAACATTTTTTTTGTCAACTGTTACATCGTGTTTTTGTATGGTATTCGAATCATCAGTGTCGACTTTTACATCAAAGTCTTGTGCAATAATTTCATCCTCATTGTCAAATTTTACAACGGGGTTTATTGCAATATTTATAGTATCATATCAAAGTTTATACACATATTTTCATCCGATTTAACTCATCATTGGCCAGTTGTACAACGAGGTTTTATCTCATATTTTTGTTATCATTATCCAGTTTCACCGCGCATCTTGGCACCATATTTCTATCATCAATGTCAGCTTTGATAACGAAATTTATTCAATGATTTTGCTACCAAACTCATTCAACAATTTGGATAACAAATTTATTCGACCATTTTGATAACAAATTTCTTCAACAATTTGGTTGGCAAACTTATTCACCGTTCCTGTTTACCAAATTTTGGCTATTGCGACTGATTATTTAGACACAATTTTTTTTGCTGATATTATCGGATTTTCCACGCAAAATTTTTACCAAATTTTGGATATTTGCAACTGATTATTTATCTACAATTTTTGGCTGATACTAACGTATTTTCAACGCAACGGTTTTTACCAAATTTTGGCTATTTCAACTGATTATTTATATACAATTTTTGGCTGATACTAACGTATTTTCAACGCAACATTTTTACCAAGTTTTGGATGTTATCATCGTATAGCAACTGATTATTTATATACCATTTTTGCTGATACTATCGTATTTTCAACTCCATATTTACACCAACTTGTTTGCTATTGCTGCCGAATTGTCAACGCACCAGTGGTATAAATTTTTGGCTACTGGTACCGAATTACAACTCAACCTTTCAAGAATTATTTGTAAATTTATTTTTGTAATACTATACCTGTTGGATGAATCATCACTGCTGGAGGGCTAAGGCCGAAGGACTTTGTCGACTGGAGGATTAATCATGGGGTGAGTGGACTTGTTTTGATTTATTTCCTTTATTTGTTTTGTTGTCTAACGTAGAAGTGGGAATGTGTGTGAGAGGGCGTATCAGTGATTGAATGTCCCGGTGAACGTTGGTATGTGTGAAGTGTGAATGTGTGGGCGAATGTTAGTATGCGTGAAGTGTGAGTGTGTGGGCGTCTGAGAGTGATTGTGGGGGTTGGACGTGTTGATCGTGGGTCTTTCGCCAATGGGGTCGCCAGAGTCTCTTTTTTACACTTGTATCTTTTTTTCATTTCTGCAAATTCTCGTAAATAGCGTACATTTCTGTATTTGTGCTGAAGTAGCAGGGTTTCTTTATCGTTCCCATGGGCTGAAGCTAGCTTGGGGCAAGAAAATTAATCTCGCTAGGTACGCTTCCTGCTATGCCATTCTCATTGGTTCGCCAGTGAGAAAGCGCTTCATTACAATCTTTGAAAAACTTGTAAAAACACGTATCATCAGCTATCTTGATAAGATCGGTTTTATTAATGATAATCAGTATGGTTTTCGGAACAAAAGATCTACTGAAGATGCTTTATTTGCTGTACTGTCAAAAATTTACAATAGTTTAAACAACAATAAAAAAAACATCGTTCTATTTCTGGACATCAAAAAGGCGTTTGATACTGTCAATCATGCAATTCTCCTTGACAAAATGTGAAATCTTGGTTTTAGAGGGATTGCAAGTGACTGGTTCAGATCATATCTTAGCGACAGGGTTCAAAGTGTAAAAGTGAACAAATGTCTGAGTAACCAAGCAAAAATAAATATTGGTGTTCCTCAGGGTTCGGTTTTACGTCCAGTATTGTTTCTCATTTATATAAACTTACTGTTTTCGTGTGGCTTACGTGGAGAAATAGTAGCTTTTGCTGATGATTTAACTATTGTATATACTAACGGTGGTTCAGAAAATATAGAAGAATGCATGGAGTTGGATTTAAAATTAATTCAATACTGGTTTAATCTGCATTCGTTGATAATAAGTAACAAATCAAAGTACATGATCTTTAATCTAACAAAGGAAATTCAATTTTCACGAGCAATTTGCATTCATCACGTTGATTGTACTACATCCATGTGTCTAGATCAGTGCATTACTATTGATCAGGTCAATAATTTCCGTTACCTAGGTGTAACTCTTGATAGTCAGTTAAATTGGAAGAGTCATGTGTACCAGTTAAAAAAAGACCTTTTAGTTTCTATCAGCAAATTATTTAAACTAAGTTCTGTTTGTCCTACTTCGATTATGCGCATGATCTACTTTAGTTTGATTGCCTCTCGAATGCAATATGCACTATCAGTATGGGGTGGTGCCTTCTACTCTAACATTACGCCAATTATTAAAGCACAAAAGCACGCCATTCGTATAATATTTAAAAAAAAAAGAATGGAACATGCACATCCACTTTTTGTTAAAGCTGCAATATTACCCATACGAAATTTATTTATCTATAAAGTTTTAAAAATGTTTTATCTTAGAAGTGGGCCTTTGGATGTGCGATATAATCTGCAATATAATTTAAGGCATAAATCGATTTGTAATGTACCTATGGCTTATAAAGAAAACTATCGTAAGTTCCTAGTGTATCTTGCTCCCTTTATTTATAACAAAATTCCAAATAGTATTAAAGCACAAACATCCATGGCGAAGTTTCTTTTTGAATTAAAATCATGGCTTCAAAATATAAGCTCTGCTGATTTGGAAAATTTGTTTAATATCATGAAGTAATTTTTTGTCTGCTTGTTTATGTTATCAAAAAAACCAAAAATTTATATCTTGACTGATTTATTTATTTATTACTATTTATTATATTTTTTATTATTTCAAAGCTGCAAACATGTTATTGGGAATTCATCTCTATATTTTCATTCTTGTATATTCCGTGATTTCGTTATTATATTATTATATATTATACTGTTTGCCTTTCCATTTTCCAATTATAACTTATATTTTAGTAAATTAATTTAAAAAAAAATTTTTGCTCTACTTTAACTTGAGCTTTTAATTTGATTTAATTTTAAGCGTTCCTGTACTTCATACTTTTATTTATTTATCAATTTATTTTTATGTTGTATTGCACCCTAATGTTTAAATTTTGATGGGGGCTCCAAAACGATATTCTTATCCTGGAGCTCTTCTAATATTTCATATTTTTTATATGCAAAATTATAATTTGTAGTCCAAATAGATGTAAAGATATATTGTTAAATGTTTATGTGTATAAAAAATAAAAATGAAATAAATTGTTAAAAAAAAAAAAAAAAAAAAAACTACCCACCTCTTAAATCAACGAACGGACAATGGCAGTCATATCGAAGACATGGAACTATCTTTTTTATAAAATTTTCGTTCATATGCCAATCAAGGTAGTAAAAGGGAGTAGAAAGGCCAATGAAGGGAGTAGAGACAGAAGAATTTGTGGTTGTCAAGATGTTAAAAGAGATACCTCAGATACCAACAACTAAACCCAAAGTGAATAGCTGTTATAATAATATGCTCTGGTTTAAAAACTGGTCACGAAAACAGTTCAAAAAGTTCGCGTAGCCTTAATAAAAGTTTACCACTTCATAGCAGCGTAAGAAACATAAATTTTGGTGGAACAAATGGTTTTGAAACAGCTTGAGGAGGTTGGCCAATAATTCCTGATGTGACTGAGAAAGGTGAGAGGTAATTATTGATTAAAGGGGCATATTTGCCTCATTTTATAATACCTAGGGGATGTTGTACCATAACCGCATCAGATTTAGTGTCCAAAATATTTACTAAAAAACTAGCACTCTAGTTGATACAAGAACCTTTCAGATTCAACCCTATCCAGCTCGACGATTAACAACTTTCAACTCAAGTTTTGTTTTTATTGATTTTTGGATTTTTGTTCTCAAAATAATTTTTTTTGAAAAACTTTATTTTGACTTGGTTTATAATTTTTTTGAATTTTGAATTTTTTTTTGAATTTTGAATTTTTAGGTTCTTTGGTATTTTCGGTTTGATATTGTTTTTCCATCAAATCAACTTGTTTTTGTATTTTATTTTAGATGTTTTTTGGTTCTTGTTTTGTTCTTCAGTTCATTCTAGGACCGTTTATCCTGGTCGTTTTATGTCTGCTAACCTCCAAACTAATCGGTTTTTTTTTCGAAATGTGCTTTTTTTTTTCTCCCTCTGTTATGAAGTGTGATTCAGACTTCGTGATTGGGAGTTTTCATGGTTGTTTTCGTTTTTCCTTTAACCATTTTTTCTTATACTCAAACCGTAATTGCCATCTACAATAGTTTCTGTAAAAAAAAAATTGTCCTAGAACAGTTGTGTGCTATTTCCCAATGTAATTTCTTATATTCAATTTATAATCGTTAATCGCTTTCAAATTATCATAAAACAGTTGTACAATATCGTTAATTTGTAATCGCTCTATTTCCATGTACGATTTCCTACAATCATTTCGTAATCAATAATTTTTTTTTATATAATTCTTTCCCCACTTTTTCTAATGCAAATTAGTTATACAAATTCCTTAGTGGGTTTTCAGTTATTAAAATATGCTACGAGTTAATGCTATCATATTTTATACTATAAATAGAACGCGATAGATAGCTTCTGTCTCTTATTGCTCTTGTTGCTTTTGATCATTATTCTCGTGAAAATCAGATATTACGAAATCTATTTTTGATTTCACGTTTTTTTCCATTAAAATCTAAGTAGCAAAATTTTTAATTAAATTAAATTTAATAGTTTAATTAGTTCAATTTTTTTTTTAGTACAATTTGTTAGTGCAATTTAGAAAAAATTATATATGTTTTGTGCCATGTTCGTTAATTTAAAAACAAAATTTCATAAAAAAAACTCTGTTACCTTGTGTCTTTCAATCTCGTGAATATCAAAAAAATTAATTTCTTTCATGTTTTTTTCGAATAAATATAAATAGTGAAATCTTAATTAGTTTTCAATTTATAATTACCTAGATCAATTAGTTAATTTTTTTTATTTAGTTCAATTTATTTAGTAAAATTATAAAAAAATATGTATGTTTGTGACGTGATAGTTCAATCTAAAAACCAAAATTACATATGTTGGTGACGAAAACCTATTAAACCGAGTAATTTCATTATTCAATCTTCCTAGTCAAATTTAAAAAAAGAATCTAGATATGTTTGTGCTATGTTAGAGCAAGTTTAACAAAAACATAAAATTATGTATTGCATTTGTATTGAGTAAAAATGTCCTTGACGTTCAGTTAGTTTGGTTTTTATTTAGCTACAATCATTAGTTCAAATTTAAAACAAATTTGTGTGTCTGTGCCGCATTGGTGGTTAATTAAAAATAAAAAACACTGAAAAAATTTACTACCCATGTAAACTCATATTTCGATTTTATGTCTAATCAGTTCACAGCTGTTGGTGGTTTTGTTTTGATAGCTAGACGTCGAATGTTTTCATGTGGTGTATCTTATTATTTAAAAATAAAGGAATTAGTTCATTAAATAATGAATCCGTTTAATTAAATAAACTGTCCAGTCTTGTGCTGTAATAAATTTAGCTAATAAATCATAATAATATGAATGTGAAATTACTGTGATACTGTATGTTCCCTAGAACTGTGATAAAGAGAACTATAAATAATAATTTTGCATTCTCATATAAAAATATATACGTAAAATTCTGTGTTAGTATAATTAATTTAAAAATAAATACGTACAATACAACGAATTGTTGTTGGCATAAGTTATATAAAAATAAATGTGACGAAAAATAAATTTCAAAAACTGTTACATAATAAACCTCGTAATCATCTTTATTTTAATTGCTTGTTGAAATTGGGAGATTGTCCATGCTCCAGATAGTTGTGTTATAAAAATCCTAGCTTCATCGACACAAAATCTCTGTGATATTTCTGGGGTAACACTGATATCAGGACGAAGTGAATCAGTCGATTTACGGGAAATACTTGGTCGCATGTTACGATTATAAATACGTATCTGGCACGACCATTTTGTTTTTGTGATATTACGTTGACATCCTCATTCCTGCTGAATAGTACATTTCCGGTAATTCAAAAAAAAGGAAAGAAATATCACTGATCATCAACAAGTTTGGATTACAATAATTTTTACATCGTCGTCGTGATACGGATGTCAGAGCTTACCAATCGGCGAACTGGATGAGGATGAGCGATTAACTTTGGACAACAGGAGTAGGATCTGGCCAAGCTATGGGGTGAGTCATTTTAAATATGTTTATATGTGGGAGCGTTTGCACAATGAATGTTTGCGTAAATGTATGGGGTATATGTGGGTGGGTGAATGCATATTTCATTAATATTTCGATTTATTTTATTTTTTTTATAATTTTCATTAGTGCATTATCTTATGCCATTCATTATCAGTCATTTATTGTTGGAAAATATGAAGGAAAACAAGAGTAATAGCGAACGGTTACAAGGTTCCTAATAGCACCATTAATGATAATATTCATTGAAATTTAACCCAAACTTATTTACTTACAACTAATGGTAATTTTTATTATTGCTATAATGGGTGCTGAATTTTGAAACCATATTGTCTAAAGAAAAAGCTTTAGAAATCATTCACGACTTTTCAAGGCAAAAACTATTACACCAGAAAATAATAATATCTTTTACGGGATCGAAATTACTCATACCAATCTCATCCTATAGTACGACTAATAAACAAACTAACGTTACGATTAATACCTTTCGAGATAAATATGAAAATTTTCGTAATACGAGCTATCGTTATTCATCACCAAATTTCTTCATTTTGTTTAATGGTGGATGTCATGAAGTTATGTCTTTACATAATCGTAACCCATGGTATCTTGGTCTAAAGCAGATCAGTAAATATAATAATGCTTCGAGGTTTTTACTTCGTATTCGAAAAGTGAAGGACCATTGGATTTATAAATACTAGAGAGAGTTGGTTCAACAAATAAATTTTAATTTTAGTGTTTTATCAGAAATTAAAAAGGAACCGTTTTGGTGAATTTGGATTAATAAAAAATCGCTGAAGAAGCGAATGATGATGAAGTTTTCTTTTTATTAATGACTATATACTTATTGTAGACCAACTTTGAATAGTATTATTTTAAATTTTAAAGCTTCAATCTTTCTTTGATTACAGATTTATATATTGTTTTATTTGCTTTACCATAATTTTCATTTATATTATATTTCTCATGTAAATTGGGGGTATGGGCTTGGATGTGTGCATGTGTGTGTGTATGTGGGGGTGTGAGTGTGTGTGCATGAATGGATGAGATGCAAGAGTGTGTGAATGAGTGCTGAAATATGGGGGTTGGACGTGATGATCGTGGTACGTTCGTACACGGGGGTCGCCAGAGTCTGTTTAGTTCACTTACCTTTTTTTACATCTGTTCTTATCTCATATTACGCGAACAAATACAGTTATTTGTGCTGGAGCAGCAGGTATTTTTCTCTCGACCCCATAGGCTGCAGCTAGTCTGGGGCTAAAAATCATATCACTGTACGCGGTCTGCTATGCCACTTCGTTTTTAGTCAACGAAGCAGCGCTTCATTACACCTCTAAGATTGGGTTCTTCGAAAAAGTTCTTTTTTTTTAATTTGTTAAGTTTTAGTTCTTGTTTTCCACAATCCATCTCATTCGACACATTCTTAGTCAGTATGACTTCTATTCCTAATTTTTCACTGGCAATCTGAAGCGTATTGCCAACAAATCAACGGTCTGAAGATGACCCAGATTGTGTGCTATGTTCATGTCTTTAGAGCTTGTTTTGTTTATTCGAGAACTTTTTTGTAATTTTGATATTTGGTTTGAATTTTGGTTTTGAAAATTTTTTGTATTTTGTTTTAAATTTTTTTATAATTATTTTGTTTTAAAATTTTGATTTTTGTATGAATGTTTGTATTTTTGCGTTGTTCCGTGGGCGGAAGTAGGAGAAAGTCTTGTAAGTCCTAACGCGCAGACAATTCTTTGTATATTAGATAATTTTTGTGTGTTTGTTATTGAGTTGTTGTTCTGGAGATGAAAAGCAGAATTTGTAAGCAAGACCGCGTGTCTACTGATAATCCGTTGACCTCATTGAAACAACCTTCTAACACTCCCCTTATTTTATATTGTTGTTGAATTGTTTTTTTTGCTTTCGATTTTTTTTTTTTTTGAATAAGCTCGATTAATCTTCTGCCTATCCCATTGGTTTTTTCGTTTTCTCCTCAAGTTTTTCTGAGATTTGTTTTTAGTTTTTAGGTATATTTTCCGTATTCTTGTTTTTTTATCTCTTTTTAGTTTTTTGCTTTTGGTTAATTTTTTTATTTGGTCCGGCTAGCTCAGTCGGCTGAACCTGAAAGTCACTATCTCGGGGTTTGGGTTCAAACCCAGCTCCAATTTCAGTTCTTTTTTTTATTCTCAGAACGAATGAAGTTCGCCTAACTAACTCCTTTCCTTCTGTCCTGTAATGGTCAAGATATTGTGTTTCAACAGTATTTTAATTTCCCATCGTGGTTGGTTATAGTAATATACCATAACTAATGTTCGAAAATGTATTTATACACTTTCAAAAACTTCTCAACCCGTTTTTATGTATAATTATTTGATATATTGCAGTAAATCTGACACTTCTTGGAAGACAGTATAAAATTCTTTTTTTATTTTCTATTTTTTTTTTTTGCCTATAATGATCGTAAACTAAAAAGAATTAACAAAAGTATGAAATATATAATTTTATACAAAAACATTGATGTAGGAGATTTTCTTTTTGGCTCGTGCCATGGTTTTTATTTTAATTGTTTTTTTGATGTTAATGAGTTGTGATTTAGTGTTCAAGACATTCGGTCTTTAAAAAATGTTGGTGGTTAATAGTAGAGTGAGACAGTGAGATCAGAGTTGAGAATTGAGGCGAAGTTGGAAGAAGTAAGCTTCGATCGAAAAAGTAGTTTTTGTTTTTGAGGTTGTAGTTGTTACAAAAATAAATAAAAATAAATTTGTGAAAAGAAAAAAAACATAATCTAGTTTTAAAATTTAAATATCTACACGTGCTATGAAAATAGCGCAGTGTTTTTTGCTTAGTGTTTTCAAACCACACACCCCAACCCCAAAGAAAGTGACTAAATCAGTTGGGTTTTTATCAATAACAATTACCTATTGTTTTAAAAATAATTGTTATGGTGTGTGCTTTAAAAAAATATCATACTGAAAAAATACATAAATAAAAAAATGATTTCAACATCAGAACTGAGAGGAAAACAAAACGTTTGAGGGAGTTTCCATTAAACTTGGCCACAATAAGCAAGGTTGATAGACTTATTGAGAGCATAGTTTTAAATAAATTCTCAGGGTTTACTTTCAACTGAGCAAATTTGCCAGTTAATCACTGAAAAGGAGGTTCTGATTGCTTGGACACCAGCATGAACACAGACAATGAAGTTTGTTTTACATTACAATATATTTAAGTAGGGGCTATTATTGCTTTTTTCTTTTTTGGTTGGTTGAAAGTGCGACCAGTCATCAGGTGTGGATCAGTTTCATTGATAATCTTAACAAATGTGTTAATAATAACAAAACAAAGTCTACTGAACACCATGCTCATGGTATCGTAGGTTATATTGAAGACACCAGAAAAGCAAGTACGAATGCAACAACGCCTTTCTACCCTCACTCCTGATGACTACATTCAATATTACTTCACTATTGAATATTGACATATAAGCTTTTAAAATCGTATTAATTTACCAAATATTAACTTTATTTTACAATTAAGTTAAAACTTTTATTAAAACCACAAAACCAAATCACATCATAACATTCTTACATCTTAAAATTTTTACACTACCACATTCAAACACGAATTTTCCTAATCCTAAACTTTTGAGAAAATTCCCAGGAAACCATCATATTTCATAAGTTATTTTTAATCATAATAAATAAGTTAAAGGTTCTAGAGATTTAGGCAACTTCTTGTTTTCATCGTCATTTTATAGAGAATCTTTATGGAATATTGTATTTTTGTATTGTAATTTTTAATACATTATCACAAAATCTGTTTTGTTGTCATTATATGTAATCTTATGTTGAAGTAAATTAAATTCAAATAAGCTAAGCTTTTAATGATGTGATTCAAGAGAGAAAATAAATTAAATAAAATGAGGGAAGCATGTGTTGAGGATAAAACTAAGTAAACTTTTCAGAACTAAAAGTGTTTGTTCGTATTCATTTTCTAGCAACAAAATACATCATGACCATAATTCCCTCATAAAACATTTATAACAAATAATTAATTCTCACTACAATGTTATTAACACAATTTTCTGATTTACGTAATATAATCTATATAATTGACAACCACAATATTCCATAATTAAATCAATTAACATAACCATGAACTGTATAGTTTCTCAAGTGCATAATATGTTTACAAAATTTTATAACAACTATCACCATATTCCCACCCAATATTCTCATCATAAATTAAAATTTACACAAAAAACATGACAACAACTTTCCTACCATCATTACATAGCAATTATAATTCACACTTCTTTAGAAAAACCACCCATAAATTTTATTTAAAACAATAAAGCAAATTTATTTTATCTGCCATCTCCGTCTTGACAATGCTCCTTATAATTTATATTATTTTTTTTTCTTCATTTTTTAATGCCATTTGTTATGCTTTTGTTTTAGGAAAAACTAGAGAAAATTATGTCAACGGAACATACTAATAGAAAGAACATCACAATTTTATTCATAAAAATACACAATTAGATTATGTTAACATAGGGTTGAGGGTGAATTGTAATTACTGTCGGAAAAAAGAAAAAATTTGTTTGGTTTTATTCAGAGTTTTTGGTTTGTAATAAAAGATTTTTTGAAACATTACAACTTCGAAAAAAAACAAAGCTCAAATCTTGCTGTGCAGAAATGCTGATCACATGATATTATCCTTAATTTTTTGACATATTTCGTGTTTATTTCTCCAGCCTGACATGTGTACCAGGCTGCTTATCTGAATTGTTCCTCTAGATGAACTCGTGACGCTGATTCGAAATCTGCTGTCAGGCTGTGTCAGGCTGCCCTTTTTAACGTAGTTTCGGTGTCAGGCTGCCGAAACACATTTCTCCGGCCTGACACCATTTCTCCAGCCTGACATCGTGTTTTCACTCCAAAACGCATTATTTTTTATTGGCAACACGTTTTTTGTACAAATTAACAAAAACATGTTAGCCTGACACATGCCTGACACAGCCTGACAATCTTAAAAAAAATTAAAATTTTAAATTTTGAACGATTTTCAATCATTACATACGGGCACGTTTACACTCATTTGAAAAATACATGCAAAGACAAGCATCAAAATGTACATTTAACAGTCCGTACAAACGCTAAATCGCTGATTGTTGAATGTGCATTTCGATACTAGCCTTTGCATGTATTTTTCAAATGGCGATTGATCGCTTGCTTTATAGTTTTTTAGTGATATTTAATGATTATTAGCGCGATATTATGAAAGATCATATCAATAGATTATTGAATGCATCTCAGCTGAATTTTATTTTGATGTTTACTCTGTAATTTAAATAAAAAACATTAACAAAATAAAATGAATGTTAAACAATGGCAAGAACGAAACCAAAAGCACACACACACACACACACACTCAGTATTTGCGTTTGAAGTAAAAGCATAAGTTTTTTCTTTTCACAAGTGGATACGGTTTCAACGAACTTGTACCATATACATATAATTTAAACTTATCCATTTTATCGCATAAAGTTGTATTTACACACATCTTTTTTAAAGAAGAAAAAACAAAATAAAGAAAAAGATACGTAAATACATGTGTGCGAATAAGACAAAACAATCACTTAAAAAAAAAAAGATGTCAATCGTGTCTATTTGGCTAATTTTTATGCCGATGTTACCCGAAAAGATAAAAAGATTTGTCTTTTTAGACTGTTTATAAGATTGGTGTTGGATTAGATTTATGCGACTGGCTCAGACTACGGCAGTGGACTGTATCTTGAATGATTTTTAGTTATTCAAACTGAGAACTGTCGCTTTTACTTCTAATAAAGAGACAATTTCACTTTTTAACAAAGAAATAAATTGAATACACAACACTTTTAATATTTGTATATATATCTATTTTTATTTCTAAAGAAAAACACGTCCTTATGATATAATCTTTGTAAGGAGAATGCCACTTAACATATAGATTTAACATTAGCGAACAAAAACTTAAAAAATTAGAAAAATAGAAAAATAAACAAAAGATAAAACTGAATTGCCTATGTAACAAAATTAGGTAATTTTTATATATAACAGTTTAGAACTTAAGTTTTAAACATACCGGCCACCTTAAAATATCATTTTAAAAGGAACTCCAATAATAATTTTTTTTTTATTAATAAATTTTTTTTTTTTTTTTTTTTTTTTTTTTTTCATACAATGAAGATTAGATTTGAATTGGTATTTGTTTATAAACATTATATCAAACTATTGGTAAACAAAATTTTAATTTGAAAACAATAACAGCTATTAATAATTAATACATTGGTACTTAAAATTAAATATTGATTGTTTCTTTTTAACATACAGCACATAAATTTATACAAAAAATATTTATTATTGAAATTAAAATAGAATTATATCATTATATTATTTATTTTCAGTTTCGATAGGAATTGGACAAACTCGTGTAATCGCTCGCTTGAATATACCAGACAGTGTTTTTACAGTCACGACACGCGTTTTGCTATCTGATCCGGGATGTGTCTCTATAACACGACCCAAAACCCCTTTAATGGGAGGTGTGTTTTCTTCTTTCAAAAGAACAATTGTGCCAATTTTTATATTTTCTAATGGTTCTAACCATTTATGCCTTTGTTGTAACTCCGATAAATACTCACATGACCATCTTTTCCAAAACTGTTGAAGTACATGCTGGAGTCGCTGATATCTGGATAAACGATTAAAATCCAGATGGAATAAGGAAGGTTCTGGAATGGCGTTTATTGGGCCACCTATGAGGAAATGGCCTGGAGTCAATGGAGACAAGTCAGATGGATCAGCAGACAAAGGTGACAACGGTCTAGAATTCAGACAAGCTTCGATTTGGGTTGTGAGAGTCATTAGCTCTTCAAGAGTACAGACATAATTGCCAAGTGATCGTTTTAGATGGTGTTTGGCACTTTTTACTGCAGCTTCCCATAATCCACCGAAATGTGGAGATCTCGGGGGTATAGTTTGCCAGTTTATGCCTTCAGAGGTAAAAAATTTGAATAACTCATTTTTAGAGCATTCTTGATTAAAAAGGTTTTGGAGTTCACGTAAGTTAGAGTTTGCACCAACAAAATTGGTTGCATTATCAGAAAAAATATTTGAACATCTGCCACGTCTAGATATGAATCTTCGAAAGGCAGACATGAAAGCATTGGTAGATAAATCGTTGACAACTTCAATATGAGTTGCTTTAGTAGAGAAACAAATAAAAATTGAGATGTAAACTTTGATTAAAAGCTTTGACCTAGCTCTGGAACATGTATTAAATGGCCCACAAAAGTCAACTCCAACATTTTCAAAGGCACGAAACTTTTGAACTCTCTCTGGTGGCAATTCACCCATTATTTGGGATATGGATGTTGGTCGATTTTTGAAACAAATGATACATTCATGAACAATTTTTTTACAAAGGTTTCTTCCCCCTATAATCCAAAATCGTTGTCGTATAAAACTGAGGAGTGCCTGAGGACCTGCATGTAAGTTGCTGATATGCTCTTTTCTTACCAAAAGTTTGGAAAAATTATTATTGGAAGGGATAACTATTGGATGTTTTTGTTCATAAGGTAAATCGGCATGATTTAACCGACCACCAACGCGTAATACACCCTCTGTATCGATAAAAGGATTTAATTTTCGTAGTAAACTTTGTTTTCCAACAAACTCATTATGGGATAGACGTTTAATGTCATCTGGGTAAGATTGACGTTGAATGGATTTAATTAATTGAATTTTGGCATGGTCAATTTCGATCAATGTGAGTTCATTGACCTTGCGAGAGGTTTTGAATCTAAGATTATGCAAGAACCTTAAGCACAGAGCAGTAACTCGAATAAGTTTATTGAAATTGGAGTAATTTTCCACAAATGAAGATACATTGTTTTCAATTCCCAAAAATATCTGTTGCTGTTTGACTTCTGGATCATTACAATCTAGTTTAGAATTAAATTTAGTTTTAGGCCAACTTTTTTCAGATTGAAATAGGAAAGCTGGACCATGCCACCATAATCTGGATTCTTTTAATTGCGAAGGCATCATACCTCGGGAAACCAAATCAGCAGGATTTAAATCAGATGGAATGTAATTCCACCAGCTCGGATTAGACATTTCTTGAATCTGTGAGATACGATTTGCAACAAAGGTTGCGTACTTTGATGGTGGTGAGTTTATGCGATACAAAGTAACTTCTGAATCTGACCATAAAGTTACTTTGTCAAATACTATCTCTAATGCTTCATGTACCTTTTTACATAATTGGCTTAGTAAAAGAGAGGCACATAATTCGAGCCGTGGAATAGTTACACGTTTTAACGGAGCAACCTTTGATTTTGCACACAAAAGATGACAATTAATAATATCTTGGTGATCAATGGTTCGTAAATATATACAACAACCATAACCCCTTTCCGAAGCGTCACCAAAGCCATGAAGTTCAATTGACTTCATGTTAGGGTTGATTTTTATGATACAGCGTGGTATTTCAATGGTTTGTAGAGCGTTAAGTTGATTTAAAAATTCTATCCACTCTGAATAGATTTCTTTTGGCAATTTATCGTCCCAATACAAATTTGGAATTGACCATAATTTTTGCATGAAAACTTTAGCAGTGAAAATAACTGCAGCACAAAGACCTAGGGGATCAAAAAGTTGTGCTATTTGAGATAAAACAGTTCGTTTTCTTATTGTTTCATTGATTTGAAATTTGCCTATGGATATATGGAATGTGTCGGCACTTGAACACCATTCAATGCCTAATACTTTAAGGTTTTCTGATTTTTTATCTGAAACAACTTCTGTTTTATTAGATGCCCATTTGGTTAACTCAAAACCACCACTAGCTAGTAATTTTGTTAGATCGTTTTTCAGTTTGAGAGCGTCCAAAATATTGTTCTCCCCCGAAACACAATCGTCTACGTAAAAATCTTTAAGTAAAATGGACGAGGCTTTTGGATAACGAAGATGCTCGTCAATTGCCAATTGTTTTAATGTTCTTATAGCTAGAAATGGTGCACTCGCACTACCATAGGTTACTGTGTTTAATTGGTATTTCTGTAATGGTTTTTCCGTAGAATCTCTCCAGACAATTTGTTGTAGACCTCGATCAAATTCATGTATTTTAACTTGTCTATACATTTTCGTAATATCAGCTACCAGTGCGATATGGTGTTTCCGAAAACGGAGAATTATCGAAAATAGATCTTGTTGAATAGTTGGACCAGTCATTAGGGCATCATTTAAGGATAACCCAGAGCTTGATTTTGAAGATGCGTTAAAAACAACACGAAGTTTTGATGTGCTGGAATTTTCTTTAAATACAGCATGATGAGGTAGAAAGAAGGTGGGAGCACTCGAATGGTTTTGGACTGGTTCCATATGTCCTAAAGAAATGTATTCATTCATGAAACTTGTGTACTGTTTTTGTATAGTTTCGTTTGAGGCTAGTTTCTTTTCTAATGTTAAAAATTGCCTTTCTGAATTTTTATAATTATCACCTAATTGAGTGATATTAGGTCTTGTAGGAAGAGCAACAGTATATCTACCATCTGTATCGCGCTTAACATTTTTGACATAGTGGATCTCGCATGATTTTTCATCGATTGAAAAATTGTTTTTAGGACTTATATCCTCAATTTCATAAAATCGTTGTACTTCTTTCCGAACGACTTCAACATCACAACATAAAAATGACGATGGTTGTGGTAAAAAGGTTGAATTGACTCTACCAGACAGAACATAGCCAAAAATAGTGCTCTGAAATGGGGGTAGTTCCTTGACAACGCTAATTTTTTGACTTTTGATAATGTCAAAATAGATTTCGGCTCCTAATAGTATGTCTATTTTTTGCGGATTATGAAAATTAGGATCGGCTAATTGAAAATATAACGGTAATTTAGAAAAATCAAAATTAATTGACTGTAATGGTAAGTTAGAAAATGGATGAGGAAGAATCAAAAAATCTAATTTGATGTTGAAATTATGGAAACGAGATTGAATTTTAAGGCTCGCTTGATTTTTTATTAAAAAAGTTTTTTGATCAATACCCGTCACCGGTAATTGAATTGATTTTTTATTTGTTCCTAACTTTTGGCATAAGTTTTCAGTAATAAAATTACATTGTGAGCCTGAATCTAATAACGTACGACATAAAGTGCGGACACCCGTGGGACTTTCAACATAAATAACAGCTGTAGCTAATACAATCTGTTTTGAATTAATGTTAAGACAATTGTCTGAAGAATTTGGTTCCTTCATATTGGCAACAAGTGAACTTGAAGCATTTGATATATCAGTATTTATGAGACTGGATTGCTCGTCTGTAGTTAGATTAGAATGGATGAGTGCTTCCGAGGACGATGGAATATTATCAGTGTTTGAGTTTGGTGTGTTAGAATCTAAAGTTTGTTTCAATGAATAATGTTGACTCGTATTATAATGGAGCAGAGTATGATGTCGATTGTGACAGATAAAACATCTGAATTTAGATGAACATTTATCTAGCAAATGATGACCAAAACAGTTACGACACAGGTTGTTAGAAATAACCCATTGATTTCTATCGTTCCAGTTCAAGTTTTCAAATGACTGGCAATAACGTATTGAATGCGGTTGTTTACAATATATACAAGTTATTGGTTTTGTCATCTCACCAACAATATATGCTTGAGATTTATGAGTTTGATATTTAGACATATTATTAGAAGAGGAAGGTGAAACTTTAGCAGACGAAGAAGAAATACTTTCTAAAATGCGTGCTCTTTTGGATAAAATATCCATTATTTCCTTGATAGATAAAATTTTGTCATTGGGCTTTATGTTTTCAATTTCTTGCCTCGATATAGGATCTAGTAATTCGCATACATGAAAACCTAAAATTAAATCCCAATGATGGAATGGTACATCTAGAGATTTAAGAGCATTGTATTGTTTCCAAAAAGTGTTTATGAATGAAAGTAATTCAAACGCATTATTTTCTTTTTTAATTGGATTCAAATAATACATTGCTTTCATATGATGCGCTTTAATCCGAGGTTCATTTTCGTAATGATCGAAAATAGTTGCCCAAACTTGAGTATAGTTTTCAGAAGTGTTTGGAACTTGATCTATGAAATGAAAGGCAGAACCTCCACGTAAACAGTTTTGGAGACAGGTAAATTTTAAAATAGA
This sequence comes from Diogma glabrata, assembly GCA_963693315.1. NCBI lineage: Eukaryota > Metazoa > Arthropoda > Insecta > Diptera > Cylindrotomidae > Diogma > Diogma glabrata. The sequence goes on from OY856188.1 coordinate 5,847,340, forward strand.
ATTCAATCGTTTTTCTTCATGAACTCGATTTAAAAAACTTTCTCGAAATTGTATCCAGGAAACAAATGATCCGTCAAATTTTGGTAATGGAATCTCTGGTAACGGTAGACTCAAAATACCTGTTTCTCTTTTACTAGTATTTACAGTATTTTTGGAATGAATTTCACAATCTAATAAATTTCTAATACGAGATTCGATTCCACGACAATTTGTCTCGAACTCTTCTCTTGGATCTGATAATACAGCAGTTTCATCACATTCTTGCAAATTGGATACTGCTAGATCGAATTTATCGTAAAGTGTTTTAACTCGATCCAACATAGACTCGAGTTCGCCTTTGCTTAATTGTTCGTTGGAATCATCCAAAATGTTCTTGAAATAAGTTACGCGGCCTTTTAATGAAGCAACCGAGCGTTTACACGATTCTACTGAATGAGTCATTTTTATAATATTTTATATATAATGAATTAATGAAAGGAAAATTATTTTTTAATATGAACGAAATATTTTTTAAAACAAAATGTAAACTAACTTCAGATATTGAAAACAAAATTTTAAATCAATACAATAAAATAAGTAAATAAAATCTTTCAAAACCTTGTAAAGATAACACTTAAAAATTGAACAAATAAAAAGAACTACGACTAAACAATTTAAGATGATAAATAGTTTACCCTTTTTTAAAAATCAAATCAAAATGATTTATACTGAAATGTACATATATGTATGATCTAGATGTATTTTGAAATGATGAGCTCGATGAATTTGATTAACGTATGATTACGTTCTTGATGAGTATGATTATGTAATAAAATTGATGAATTATCTAATGCTGAATCTATTCACTCATTATCTGCAGTGGCAATCCAAATGTTGAAAATCATCTATTGTTGATTAGAGCTGATTTAATCTTTAGGTATTAGTATAGACGATTGCTTAACACTTTTAACTATATAGTATGCATGTTTAAACTATGTATAATGAATCTGATCATCCGGTCGATGGGCCAATACGTTGGATTAGATTTATGCGACTGGCTCAGACTACGGCAGTGGACTGTATCTTGAATGATTTTTAGTTATTCAAACTGAGAACTGTCGCTTTTACTTCTAATAAAGAGACAATTTCACTTTTTAACAAAGAAATAAATTGAATACACAACACTTTTAATATTTGTATATATATCTATTTTTATTTCTAAAGAAAAACACGTCCTTATGATATAATCTTTGTAAGGAGAATGCCACTTAACATATAGATTTAACATTAGCGAACAAAAACTTAAAAAATTAGAAAAATAGAAAAATAAACAAAAGATAAAACTGAATTGCCTATGTAACAAAATTAGGTAATTTTTATATATAACAGTTTAGAACTTAAGTTTTAAACAATTGGAATAATTGTTTTTGCATTTTTATTTTGTTTTGTAACATAAATTCGTTCTCCCGACAAACATATGAGGACTTAAATATATTTATTTCGTAGGATTATTACAGGAGGATCCTCTAAGCCCAACACTATTTAGCCATTTAAATGATATTGAAAGTTTTTTGCGCTCAAAAGGATTTTTTGGTGTAAGACTTTTACAAAATAGGGATAGACTTTTGTTGGCATACGCAGACGATATTGTTTTATTTTCAAAATCTCCAATAGAACTAAGAGATAAACTTCTTGCCTTGGAAAGCTATTGTGCAGAAAAAAGTCAAGTTATAAATACAGATAAAATAAAACTTATGCTGAGCAATTTCACGCAAGTTCAGCAAATTTTTGGGAAATTTTGACTTGACCCCTTTTAGTTTTGATTATTTTTTGTTTATAGATAGTCTTTCATAAATAAAAAATACAAGTTTCTTAGAATTTTTTTTTTCGACCAGGGGTCTTCACAGGGTGCCCCTCAATTTTTTGTTATTTTGTGATGTGAGTGCATTTTGACGAGCGATTGTAGAAAAACTACTCAATCGATTTTCATAAATGATATGTCGTTGAATAGGTATTAGAACAAAGTTTTTAAAAATGTACACTGTTAATTTTTTGAAATAAGTTTTAACGGTGTAACATAAGAAAAAAACGGTGTAATTGAAAAAAAGATGGCATAGCCATTTTTTTTTTTTTTTTTTAACTTAATTGAAGCCTATTTTATATCTAACCACTTGTGAAAGTTTGGCACTTGCATTATTCTTTGTTTTAGAGATAAAATTCGTTGTGCATATGACTGTCGGGATCAGTTTTATTGTTCTGAAGGAAAATTATAAAAATGGCGATTTTTAGATTCAGATTTTTTTTATGTTAAATATCAAATATTTTATTATTAAATGAACTTTTTCAAAAGCAATTTCAGTCAAATTCAGCAAAATTTTGCGACATTTTGACTCGACCCTTTTTAATTTAGTTTATTTTTAGTTTATGGATAGCCTTTGATAAATGAAAAATACGACTTCAAGTAGAATTTTTTTTAAATATTATAATATAAATTATTATATTTTTAAATATAATAAGATAATTATAATAACAATATAATTATAATAACAAACAACAGTAATGCTACGCGTCATTTGGTTGAAAAAAGTAAAACTCTACATAAAAATAATTTTCAGCATTCATCTGCAACGGATAAAAGAGGTGTATCCACAACAGATATAAATGTTGTGGAGCAGTTCTATAAAAGTGATGAAATCAGTAGATTATTGCCAGGCAAACGAGATGCAATATTTTTTAAAAAAGGAGATGAGCGCATAAAAACACAAAAGCGCTTATTGCTATGTACATTAAATGAAGCTTATGTGGAGTTTAAAAATAAGTTTCCTGATGTGAAAATAGAATTTACTAAATCCACGTCCTTTCGACCACAAGAATGTATAAAATTATCCCAAGGAGTTCATAATGTGTGCGTGTGTACCATACATCAAAATATGAAACTAATGATTCAACACTCTAAGATATCTTGAATTACTGACGCTGCTTTCCAGAATAATAAAACATTAATCAACTTTGTTTCATGTGGTGAATTAACAGAAGATTGTCATACTTTAAAGTGCAATGAATGTTCAAAAAAACTTCAACAACTGGAAGAAAAATTACTAAATGATTTTGACGTTAAATGAATCCTTCAAGTCAAATATCAACAATGGAATACCACTGATCGATGTAATTTGGATACTTTAATAGAAACTGTAGAAGAATTTATGAAAAAATTTATTTACCGTTTACAAATATTCATACCACACAACTTTATAGCAAAACAGCAATCTACATTCATTGAGGAAAAAAAAATTAGAAGCAGGAAGTGCTTCGTTCAAGGGGATTTTTCTGAAAACTACGGCTTCATAATTCAGGATGCGGTTCAAGGCTATTATCATAATAATTCACAAGCTACTATTCATCCATTTGTCATTTATTTTAAAAGTGCCGCAAGTGAATATATACAGCACCGAAGTTTTATACTCATTTCGGATATAAACGATCACAACAGTACTACAGTCTATCTTTTCATTACATAACTTATTGAATTCATCAGAACGCATATAAATTCTAATATTAGGAAAATAATTTATAACAACGACGGTGCACCTTCTCAATACAAAAATAAACATAACCTAATTAGCTTATGCCACCACAAAAAAGACTTTAAGGTTGATGCAGAATGGCATTTTCATGCTACCAGCCATGGAAACGGACCTTGTGATGGAATTGGTGGTACACTGAAGCGTGCTGCACACCGTTATAGTATAGGGAGCAAAGATATTATTGATACATCAAAAAAACTTTTCGAATGGGCTTTAAAATGGGAATCTACCATGAACTTTGGATACGCCGATAAAAATGAATATCAATTAACAAAAAAAAAATACAAAATCGATATAAAAATGTGATTACTATAAGTGGAACTCAAAAATCTTTTGTACCATTTGATACTAAGACAATAAATGCAAAAATGTTTTCCAACTCAAAAGAAACTTTTAAATGTAAAATAAGTAAATAATTTTTAATAACTATATTTATTTTCTTTAACCTACATATATAATTTGTATGATACTTTAAAAAGTTTATTCAATAATAAAATATTTGTAATTTAATGTTAAAATACAATCTTTTACTTTATGACCATAATAACATAATACGAACATAATACTTCTCCAGTCAAAAGTTCCTAAATAGATTTTGTTATTTATACGGTTTTTTTGTTTGCAGTCGAGACTGTCAAATTATTTTTTATAAGAGTGACAAGTGATTACTAAAAGTGGTAAATAAACATTTCATTTTTTATGCCATCTAATACGAAGAAAATAATTGCAGAAGTGCTTTCCTATTCAAAAGAAACTTCTGTTTGTAAAATAAGTAAATCATTTTTAACAATTGTATTTATTTTATTTATTGTACTACATATATAATTTTTATAATATTTTAAAAAATTCATTTAATAATAAAATATTTGATATTTAACATAAAAAAAAATCTCTTAGTTTATAACGCATTTTTTATAATTTTCCTTCAGAACAAAAAAAACTGATTCCCGACAGTCATATGCACAACGAATTTTATCTCTAAAACAAAAAATAATGCATCTCCTAAACTTTCACAAGTAGTTAGATATAAAATAAGCTTCAATTTAGTTTAAAAAAAAAAAAAAGGCTATGCCATCTTTTTTTCAATTACACCGTTTTTTACTTATGTTACACCGTTAAAAATTATTTCAGTGTACATTTTAAAAAATTTTGTTCTAATACCTATTCAACGACATATCATTTATGAAAATCGATTGAGTTCTACAATCGCTCGTCAAAATGCACTCACATCACAAAATAACAAAAAATTGAGGGGCACCCTGTGAAGACCCCTGGTCGAAAAAAAAAATTCTAAGAGAACTTGTATTTTTTATTTATGAAAGATTATCTATAAACAAAAAATAATCAAAATTAAAAGGGGTCAAGTCAAAACGTTGTTGAATCTTCGTGAAATTGCTCTGCTATTTAAAAAACGCTCCAATAAAAAAACGTTCAATACTTTAACCTAAATGGTAGCCGTATAGAAGTTGTAGACAATTTCAAATATCTGGGAATAACGTTTTAAGAGATTGAATATCGAATCACTAGTACATACCAGGCCTTAATTAGACTCCGCACACTGATTCTTAATGGAAATAACGTAAGCTGGACTTAATGGAAATAACGTAAACCAAAACAGTTCTAATAAAAAGTATGATCGAATCAGTTCTTCTTTATGGATCAGAAGTCAGGGGATGTGAAGATACAAGTAAAATAGAATCCGCCTATGGAAATATATTCAAAAACCTGCTGTTTTTACCAAATAACACCCCAAATAACAAATAAGGAATGAAACCGATACGGAATCAACAGAAAATACTATTATTAGAAGAGGACAGTCATGGTGGGTTAAACTTGTATGTGCTCCAGAAGACTCTTTTATAAAGCTATATTGCATCAAACTGCTACAAGAACCGGATACAAACAAGAACTGGGTAAATTATATGAAAAACAAAATATTCACGAATGAATTGGGCGGTATATGGCATGAATAAAATATGTGTAAGAACGATGAAACATGGAAGACTGTGGTGAATTATCACAGAAACCACTTAGAAGAAGAAGACAACAGAAGAATTGAACATTCATCTTCGCTTTACTGGTATAGACTATTAAAATGTGAGAATAATGCTGAAAACAACATATACCTCTACTTGAATCTACCCGTCAATATAACGAATACTTTATGTCAAATCAGAATGCTTAATAAATGCAATGAAAGAATTTACACTAACCACAAAAGCTTTACATTCAAGAATAAAGAAATCTACACGATTTGTAATAATCAAGGGTTTGACAATTTACAACACCTTCTGTTAAAATGCAACATAACCGAGGGTCTAAGAAGACAATGCCTACGTACGTTAACTATGAAAGAAATAATTGAACTTATTAAAAGCTCAAATAAAGATGATGTATTCTGAATCGTTAATTTCGTCAACAACTCTCTAAGAATAAAAAGCTTCATACTGAATGAATAATTACTACTTTTTAAATTACATAAACATTTTATGTAGTTAATTTTATTTCTGTATAATTATTATTGAAATTGGACTCTTTGTTAAAAGAAAATCTTAAAACAAATAAATTAATAATAATAATATATTTATTTCCTATTTATGTTCAAATATGAGAGCATTGATACAGACATTTCTTTTTGACAAACTCGTTTGTGTTTGTAATTTGGGTCGTCATATGTTTGCCAAACATCATTTTTTCTTTTCAAATGTGTATGAAATGCCTCATTCCAAAAATATATTCGATCACACCAATCAATTTAAATTTATCATTGTTCACACTGATTTCGGCTTGAATCTGATTTATTGTATGCTTGGTTTGTAATTCTTTTGATACTGCTTCAACTTCGAAAGCGAGAATTCGATTGTATTCACGATAACAACTGCCGAACTTTTTGTTACATATGTCGCATCTAGTTTCTCGATCAGCATCGTCTATATATTTTTAGATTTCGCTTAAATTCATTGGTCGATTGCGATCCACAACCAAAGGCACTAAAGGACATATTATTGATTTAGATGATTTACATGATGAGCATATTTTTCTCAAGATGTAGCTGGCCAAATGTTCATTTCCGTTTAAGACCAGTTGACCGAAAAATGTTCCCAGCCCAGTTTTGCAATCGATGAATACCACATTGTTGTTAAGACGCGTTATTGAACTTGCCGTCTCATAATATGGCAACGAAAATATTTTATATAAAATGTCGTTCCGCATTTTGTATGCACGTGCGCAATTTTTGTCTTTTTTTTCCGTTAGTTCTTTTACAAACAATCCAAATGCATTTTTTGAATTGAATATTTCTTTTATGTCGTCGTAATCTAGATAGGCTGCACTGAAGTTGACGTAAATGGAATCAAATCCGCATGCTCTTTTTGTTGTAATTTTTTTGTCGGCAAATCTATTCGACAACATCGGAACGTTATTGTATTTATATATAGGATCATGTAGATTTAAGATTGAACTGATTGCTCGTCTATTTCCAATCACTGTTGGCATTTTAACTTCTTTTACCTTGCCTCGCCAATCTTCCATTGGCTCACTTTTATCATCGCTAGTAACATTAATACTGTCAGGCGATGTATTTGTGTTGAACGTTTGATGCAAATTATGATATGATGCAGATTTGTTTTTTAATGTCAGCTTTGGAGATAATTCGGCACTTGTATCAAACGATTCATCTAGTGAATTACTTCGTTTTCTATTTGTTGACTTCATGCTCTCTACCTTTTGGTTGGCTAAACCAAGTTTTAAATTACCAGACAGTACAACCAAATGACCCTTTACAAATACGTTGATTCTCTTTGTTTTTAGATGCATGAGATTTTTTATTTTGTTAAATTCACTTTCTGAAGCGCTGCTGGTGGGACATTCATTTTGTGTTTTGAACTTAGCATTTATAATGTTCGACCACAGTGGAACTCTTACGAAAGAGTGAATCATGTACTTTTTGAAATGCGGAGCGTAATATGTATTTTCGATGCTACTTATTTCATATATATCAACCAAAACATAGATATTCATGACCCATGTGTAATTTATGGTATCTTTGATTGATTCAATATCGTGATCGTCATCATTTTGATGAGCGCAGCGTTTGTTCTCTGCTTTATTTTCTTCGTCTTCTTCATCTTCATCTATTTCGCGAAGTCAAACAAGGCCAACTAATGCATCCTTTGTTTTACCAACATTTTCCGAATAATATTCATTTCGAATCAGAGTGAAAATGTGGTGCATTATTTTTTCGATTTCTTTCAAGCTCGAACATTGCATTACGTAGCCATTGCATTACGCCTTTAAATAGCGTGATTGCTTTATCAAATCCTTTTGATAGATTACGATGAACGGATTTCGTGAAATGAGAACGATCTATTTGCAGTTGAGATGGACGGTGTGTCGCCATTATATAATAACGATTTCATGTATGCATTAAGATAACTGTTGGTATCCTTATACTGAGTGAAAGCCGCAGCCGAAGCCGCAATTAGAGCGCTAGATTCATCCATAATAATTTCATTCGGAGGCGATTTGATCTGCTTGCGCCAAGTTGACAGCAAAAATTGCAAAGTTTCAATTGTATGACTTCCGGAAATCATTTGAGCAATTGGATAAAACTTTGTTGTTCCATGACAGCAAATTACATATAAGAAAATGTATGATGCTTTAATGTTGAAATTAGCAATGGGAGATTTCAGCCCAACGCCGCTTGCGTCAATTGATATTGTTGAACGTTTTTTTGAGTTTTCCGCGTTGAAATATGCCGTTTGAAAATCTGTTGCATACATAACACAGCATGGGTAGGCAGCAATGTATTGGATTGATGTTGGAAATGTTTCTTTCAATTTGAGAAGAGAAATAATAACATTGTCCTTTGGCGTTTGTTTTTTGTGCTTGGTGATACGAAGTGCATAGTCATTCGGAAGAATGGGTGGCTCGAAATCGTCTTGACCCATCAGTTTTTCTGCTAAGTCGTTTCGGACCAAATATGCTGATTTATGCTTTAGCATTTTCTCGAATTGCGCTGTATCCGTAAGCTGAATTCTACGTTTAAATTTGTGGTCATGTGCGAAATTTTCGTCGATGTTTGTTATGGTTACGTGTACATTTTAGTCATCCGATATGCATGGCACAAGATCGGCACAGCCATTATCTGTACATTTTCCTTCACAAACAATATCGTACGTGCGGGGATTGGCTCTTTTCCACGACCAAACGCACGGTATTTTTAACGCAAACCAAATCAATTGCGATAACTTGCTGCTCCAACCTGGCTTTACAGTATGTCTCAATCGGTCAGCTTGGTATGATGTCCTGATAAAAATTGGGTGTTCGATATCGCCATATTTCGAAACATCGCAGTGAGCAATTGTTATCTCTATGCCTATTTAAACAAATTACATATTTATAAAAAAATATGTCAAAGGTTGTACACTTTTCTAAATACATACATTTAAAATTTTGCTTGTATTTTTCCATAGAATTTCCCACTACAGCTCGATCTTCGTTTATGCCTTTGTTTTTTATTTGCGTGCATGAATCATCGTCTGCAGAAAAAATAGAGCGATTTATTTTGACAATCTTTGCACCAAATCGTATGCCCGAAATCACAATTGAGCATTGAATTTCGAGTCCAATCAAATCCAATTAATTTTACTAACCTGGCTTTGTATCGATTGGCTTTGACACATCTGATCGCAATTTTCTTCCTTTGCCGGCCTCAAGGGGCTGAGCAATGCTTTTTCGTTCGTTCTTTGTTTGCATGCAAAAATCATCGTCTACACAAAAAGCAAAAAGCGAATTGTTTTGATCATCGAAGCACCAAATCGTTTCATTGAACTTTGTATTCGATAAAATTAAATTAATTTTACTAACCTGTCTTTGTATCAATTGGCTTTTGCGCGTTTGATAGCAATTTTCTGCCATGCATTGTGCATAGAATTAATAATTTAACTCTTCTGATGAAGTTAAAACAAAATATCTGCTGATCATCGATTTCACGATTTGACATGTTCGATACACAAACACAATCATAAATATTTTTGTTTACGCTGCCGTTATTCGTCGAATTATGGATCATGTACGCGATCTTTTTTAAAGGATGAAAAAAACAGACAAAAGAAAAAGATATGTAAACGCCTGTGTGCGAATAAGACAAGATATAATCACATTTTGTTAAAAAAAGATGTCAATCGTGTCTATTTCGCTAATTTTTATACCGATGTTGTCCGTAAGTAAATAATAAAATGCCTTTAACCTAACAAATTTTATTTTATGAAATAAAATTTCGAAATTTTTTGTTTAATTTTGTGTTAAATAAAATAAGTTTTTGTTTTATTTATTTTTTTTTAGAATCGATCACATAAATCATAATTATCGAGAAACAAAATTTATTTTAGAAAAGTATCACAGTGTGTTTAATTTTTTTTAACTAACACATGTCTAAAAAGTTTATTTTTCGTTTTAAATTCGTTTTTTATTTAAATTAAAGAGTAAACATCAAAATAAAATTCAGCTGAGATGCATTCAATAATCTATTGATATGATCTTTCATAATATCGCGCTAATAATCATTAAATATCACTAAAAAACTATAAAGCAAGCGATCAATCGCCATTTGAAAAATACATGCAAAGGCTAGTATCGAAATGCACATTCAACAATCAGCGATTTAGCGTTTGTACGGACTGTTAGATGTACATTTTGATGCTTGTCTTTGCATGTATTTTTCAAATGAGTGTAAACGTGCCCGTATGTAATGATTGAAAATCGTTCAAAATTTAAAATTTTAATTTTTTTTAAGATTGTCAGGCTGTGTCAGGCAGGTGTCAGGCTAACATGTTTTTTGTTAATTTGTACAAAAAACGTGTTGTCAATAAAAAATAATGCGTTTTGGAGTGAAAACACGATGTCAGGCTGGAGAAATGGTGTCAGGCCGGAGAAATGTGTTTCGGCAGCCTGACACCGAAACTACGTTAAAAAGGGCAGCCTGACACAGCCTGACAGCAGATTTCGAATCAGCGTCACGAGTTCATCTAGAGGCACAATTCAGATAAGCAGCCTGGCACACATGTCAGGCTGGAGATATAGACACCATATTTCTTAATATTTTTAAAATCTGCTTATTCAATATAAGGTCTTTGCTACCACGCAGCTATGGATTTATGGGAAAAACTTTGTTGAAACTGATTTACAACAAAGTAGCTGAGGTTCTTGATTTTTTGGTGAAGGGATTCGCTCCAGGTGGTTCGATATGCATTGCAACGAAAAACTCTAAATTCTGATTGTTCATTTTAGACCTTAATCGGTTTAGCCAACCAGAAAATTGACGATTACTAACAGATTCCACCAGCTAATAAAACAAAAATATTCGTTGTACTTTCTTTCAAGCCATTAACGGATGAAGTTATTACATCAAATTTAAACAAAATCAATGAACCCAATGAATTAGTTCTAAGCATCTAACTTTCATTTGTCACATAGCTTTAGGACTAAAATTTCAAGTCTGTCAAATTTTCAAATTAAATCAGTTTCACTTTTAACCTTTTATTGAAATGATATAAGATAAAACATTTCCCAAATGCAATCATCATTATTTTATTTTAAAGAAAAATCCCTGTGACAAAAATAAGAAAAATAGTTGGATCACGAAAAAAAATTCTTATTTTTGTATTATTTGCTCGACATTATACTCCCTGAAGTGGTAACTCCAAGACAAAATATATTGTTTCAATTACGCAGATTCATTTTTCATTTTCTTTTGTTTCAGTTTTTTTTGGAATTAACTCAACCTTAACTAACGAAAGAAAAACAAATTCATTGTTTTTCATTAAGAGTATAGAGGATCATTTTTACAACGTTAGGTGTATGGCAAAAATTAATCATGGAAATCGAAGAAGTTAATGTATATTGTGTTATTATTTATAGTTATTGCTGATCGCGTATTCTTTCAAAGTTGCCGTAGACATAAGATCCAATAAAAGGAACGAGCATATGATTAAAGCTCTAAGCAAAAGTAGAGGTTTGATGGGTTATGGCAAATTTTAGCTGAAAAGCACTTTTTGTTCAGAGCTAGAACCTTATCTTTTCACACCTAAGACAATCCGGTGTGGATTTTTTTTTTAATTTTTGAGCTTTGAAGAACCTGCGTATCATACATATGCGAGATACTTTTGTTAGTAAGAAATATATCATGCAGTAACAAATCGGCCAGTTTAATATAATTTTCAACTATTGGCAAATATAGGGTTTGCGAAACATGAGTATCTTTGGATATCGATTGCTAACGATTGACTAAACCGATTTAAGTCATTTATATTTAATTAGAAAGGTTATTAATAGGATTTATAAAAAAAATTAGTTAAATTAATTAAAACTGTGCTAAACTTAAAAAATATTCTCAAAGATGGCGCTGTTGGGGTACCCTCACTTTTACCACTTTCTTTTTCCAGGGAAAAAATGTTTAATTAGTTTGTAATCTAAAACGAAAGTTTCTCAGGTATATAATTTCTCGTTTTGAAAATACATTTCTTACAAAATTTAATTTCCGTTTTTTCAAATTTTTTTTTTTAAATGCATTTTATTTAACTAAAACCGCCTGAATTCTTCTTTTATAGAAATTTAATTATTTTGAGAATACAAGTTAAGTATTTGAGGGTGTGGATGCTATTTACTTAATTGACTTTTTCTCCCATTTCTATCTGTTCGAAATTAATTATAAATGAATGTACCTGAAATATATTAAAACTGATGCTGAGAAGTAAATTATAAGAAAAATTATGTGAAATAAAAGGCATGTTGTATTGAATTTATATAAGAATTAACATTTATTTTTATTCTAAGTTGTGTAAAAAAAACAATATACATTTATTAATAATATAAAATAATATAAAATGAAATTAGAAATATAAAATAAATTTACATTGCATATTAACGGCTTATCTAAAAAATCCTAGTTTTAGCTGAAGTAGAATTTATTTTTGTGAGCAATGTTCTTTCATCTTTGGGTATGAACGCATGAAATGATTGTGTACCTTTTATAGTGACAGCCTCTCTGTATCTGGCTTCTAGCCGTGATTTCATTTCTATATAATAATTTACTGGTATATGGTGAAATGAAATTTGTTAGTTGTGGTAAATAACATTATGAATGTCAATGTGTGGAATGTGTTGAAAATCTTAAAGAACAGGCTGATAAATTACATGAAAGCTATAAAACTAATGGAATTTTTGAGGTGAAATACATGCAATGGAATACCACTGATCGATGCAATTTGGGCTCGTTCGTCGATTCTTCTTCAGCATTTATACATAAATTAACACAAATGGTAAAATTATTAATACCTCACCATTTTATGGCACAACAACAGTTCACGTATTTGGAAAACACAAAAGCAAACTTGAAAGCGGGAGAGTTCTTAGTACTTGGCTTTTTTCGGAAAATTGCTCTTTTTTCATTCAAGATTCTGTGCAGAGTTATCATTGTAATAATTCGCAAGCTACGATACAACCGTTTTTCATGTATTATAATTCACCTACTAGTCAAGGTATCGATTACAAGTTTTGTCATTATGTCTGATATAACTGAACATGATAGTGTGACAGTGTATATATTCATATCACAAATTATTGATTTTATAAAAGATAAAACAAAACATCCAGAAAAAGGTCTATATGACTGATGGTAATTGATCTCAGTATAAAAATAAAAGTAGTTTAATCAATGAGTGAATAATGAAGTAGTTTATTCTCAAGCAAAAGTTTAAAATTCGAGCGAGGCACGAGCGAGAATTTTAATTTGCGAGAGAATAAAATTCATTATTCACGAATCGATTACAATACTTTATTCTCTGACAAAGAATTGTTTGTGTATTATAAAAAATAAAAACATTTTCTTCAAACAAAACAATAAATCTTTATTGTTTTAATTGATAAATCAAATTTCTTAATAAAAAACACTGATGATAAAAAACGCCCTTCTCATACAATCAACCAAGTTCAACTAAACGAAATAAGAGAATTTAAATTAAAATTTGATTTTTGAACAAAACTTATCAAAGCAATTGTGATTATAATTTGAAAATAATTTTAATAAAATCAAAACAATTTGACCAATTGAAATCATACCAATTGAATAATGATAATTTTTTTATACGAAAATTTTCATTAAACAATAGGTTAAGTTCATTAGGCTATATGTTAGAAAACAATACAATAATATATACTATTATTATCGAAAAAACTTAATTAATTGTATTAATGTTGTCTCTATTAATTGTATATTAAAGCTGATATTATTAAATAGAAGAGAATAAATATAGTTTTATAAATCTATGTTACCACAAACCAGATTTTAATATAGACGCAGAGTGGCACATCAACGCTACCAGTCATGGGAAAGGACCGTGATAAAGTTTGTCTAACAAGAATATTATTCAAACTCCTATGAATGGACAACAAAATAGCAATCAACAATGAATTTTGCATATACCAGTAAAATTATTATATAGAAAAAAAAAACACGGCTAGAAGCCAGATACAGAGAGGCAGTCACTATAAAAGGTACACTATCATTTCATGCGTTCATGCCCAAAGATGAAAAAACATTGCTCACAAAAATAAATTCTAATTCAGCTAAAACTAGGATTTTTCAGATAAGCCGTTAATATTTTTTTTTTATTTTTTTTTTTTTTATTCAATTCATTTTATTTTTGTACATAAGCTCATCGGCCTTTAAATAATTTGAACAAAATATCAGTTAACATACATGCAAATCGTATTTATCCTTAAACATATGGTGAATTATTATGTGATTAATAGTATTATTAAACTAACATAAAAAAGAAAAAAAAGAAAAGAATATAAACTTAAAATTTAAGTGTTTGATTGTTATTATTTATGAATTTATGAAGCCGCAAAATAGTCAAAGGAAACCTTTTTGAATTTATTTAAACTGCGAGTCTTATGAATTTCTGATGGCAGAGAATTCCATATTTTAGCTCCGTTGATGATCAAGCTTCGTGATCTGAAAGTTGTAGTATAGTTAGAGGTACTTACTTCGTTTCGAAGAAATTAGAAACAAAAAAGAAAATGACTTGGAAAAAAAATTTAACCATTTGCTTTCGGGCACACGTCTGCTGCTATTTTTGTCTTCGGCTGCTCTGGCCAGAGGTGGAATTGGTCGTGGATAATTATTTACTAATGGTGCCTTGCCTATACTAACATCAGATGAGCAGACAAGATAAAATATAAAAAGGGAAAAGATATTTGGGGAGAGAACGACTGGATAAAACAAAACAAGCAAATCAACCACATGAATTAAGGATCCTCTTAAGTTCACCCTCCTTGAGCTATTATATAACACATATTTTTGTATTTTGATATATGAGCACATTTATGTTAGAAAGCGGCTTTGAAGATAGTGAAACCGTTGTTCTACCATTCCGGTTATTATAATAAATCTCGATGGTGGCTGATAATTCAACGGACGAATAGGAATTGTAGGTCCGAAATGGTGTACGAAAAGGTGAAAATAACTCTTTGCATAAAAATGAACGAGAAGTTGGACATGAAAAATATATCACGTGTTTTGCAGTCAACAAAGCGTCTATGGATACCGCTTCAGATTTTTGGGATATGTTATGTATGAAATGCAATTTGTAACAGCCTACGATCAACTTATGTTTCACAGGACTGGATTTAGAAGATAACATCTACATTAATGTAAGCATTTTTATTTAAATCATATAATTTTTGTATTTTAGTTCCTTTTTGTATTAAATTATTACAATTTTTGTTAGCTAGAATTTTGATCCTTCTTGTGTTAAAGCCCGCATACGTTCCGTTCACCGTTCATCATTCTATATAAATTTAAAATCCCTTGGATAAATAGATAAGGTATCTATTTTATTTCTATATTAAAAACCAATGGGTCTTTTCGTTAACTCACAAAGGACAAAGTCTTTTCGTTAACTCATAAATCGAGTGTGAGCTACTATTCTAGTCTCAAGTGACGGATTGCGGAATTTCTGCTCTGATCGAATTATTTACGAATAAAGCGATCGCTTTCACTAAAGACATCATAATTAAATGTTGCGCAAACTTCGCCAGCCAAAATGATCAATTGATTCTGGTCTCAGTTTACAAAAGGGGCCGAGGAGCAACTTCGATCCTCGAGGATCTAAAAATTATCAGAGAGAAGACGAAGTTATCCAATGCCAATGAGGATATGAAGAAACAGACTTGATAAAGTCTGAAGGTAGTAGATAGGTTTTGTAAGTTCAATGGAATAGGACTGATATAAGGCTAATTGGCTACTGGACAACCAGTCCAACCTTTTGTACACCTATTTAAATGGATCACTTACTGATATCTAATAACATTCTAACAAAAGTTTTTATACTTCCAAATATCTGTTTAAAATCATCCCACGACATATAACCTAGTACTGAAAATATCTGTTTTTACAACTCAAAGAAAAATGTATAGAAAAATGTGCTACCATGGCTTTTTCAAATAAAAAGGAAATATTTAGATCACCTGCAACTATAAACGCTATCGCCAACAGGTCCTGCTGTTAAATTAATTATATCACAAAACTAAATTCAAAACAAAAATAAACATGCAGCGGAGTTATTGAAATGCAATAGGTATTTATAAAATTTGGTTTTATAATGTAGTAAATTTTTTTTTTTTTTTTTTTTTCAAATAAATATTTGATAAATCTTTATATTCATTTGTTATATTGATTTGATTTGAATATAAATACAATATATTTTATCTAAATTTTCCAGATAAGAAAAATATTTGCTTACGCTCACCCAAATAGTTATAACTTATAACGAACGAGCATGTGCAGCACTCCATGTGAACATCGATATCACAACAATTTAGATTCTAAAATTTATGAATGAAAAACAATTTCGTTGATCTTTTTTTTTTTTTATAATTAACCAATTTCATGCTGTGCCGATTGAATACAAAAATCTAGTATATCAATTATTATTATTTAGTATTTATATTCTTTTTTTTTTCTCAAATTAGATTTAGATATTTGATATATAGTTATTTTGATCATGCAATGGATCCATATATATTGTTATCAAACTACATAAGCATAGATTCATATATATTCAATTTAGTCCATTTAAACTATTATAATATTTAATTTTCTTGTGTGAACTAAGCTGACTTGTGGTTCTTAACCCAATGCCGAATCAACAAGGTATTTCCATCTTTTATAAAAGTAAAGATACCAAAAAACATAAACAAATTTACAAGAAAGAGAATTATTTACAAAAGCAAAAAGGAATACCTCAGTGAGTGCATCAAATCAAGATTTTCGAAGCTAGCAGGGATAGAATTAGACTTATATAAAATGCACACGGATTTTTTATGGAACAAACTTATGGATGAAGACGAGTATAAAGAATTTCAAGACTGGTACACCAATACAAATGCAATATTAGAACACAAATTAAGATCAAAAAATAGTGTAATCAACAAAAAACTAAAAAGATTAATAGAACCTAAACAAATTAAAAAATCCGAGCCATTAATTGTTCCGGAATATGTTAAAAATTTATCATCACAAACAATAGAACCAGAAGAACTAAACTTATTAAACAAAGGGTTAAATTTTGCCGTACAAAACAACACACTACCTGTAATAAACATAGTAGCAGATCTAGAACATGCATGTAAACACATAGAAGCCGAAGAAAGGAATACTGTCAGATTAGAATCAAAAAAAAGTCATCAACAATGTCATCCAAAACCCACAAAAGTCAAACTCGGATTTCCGGAAAATAAGCAGTGTTATAAAATCGCTAAAAACAAAAGATTGCATCTACACTAAGGCTGACAAAGGAAATTCGTTAGTGATACTAGATAAAAGTGACTATCTCACAAGAGTGGAAACACTACTTGCTGAGGGACCATATCAGTTACACAACTCTAATCCAATCAACCAACTACAAAGAAAAGCAGTAACCCTACGGAAAAAGATTGCCAGCACACTAAATAATGCATCACTGAAATGGAAGCTAAATGTATCGAACCCAACTCTTCCAAGATTGTATGCATTACCTAAAATACACAAAATTGGCAAATCCATGCGCCCTATCGTGTCAAACAATAATTCACCGTTCGAAAAAATTTCAAAATGGCTGGTCGAAGAGTTCAAAAAGATACCAGCTTTTCCATCTTTAGCAGTTAAAAATTCACTAGAGGTAGTTGACAAAATAAAAGATGTAAAACTAGAGGTTAACGAGATCTTAGTGTCACTTGATGTCAGTGCACTATTTC
Source organism: Diogma glabrata (assembly GCA_963693315.1). Classification (NCBI taxonomy): domain Eukaryota; kingdom Metazoa; phylum Arthropoda; class Insecta; order Diptera; family Cylindrotomidae; genus Diogma; species Diogma glabrata. Next base: position 5,865,201 of record OY856188.1, read on the forward strand.
CTAGCGTACCAGTCAACAAAGCTATTAATATAATCGAAAAGTGGTTGATAACTAACAAAATACCAAAGAATACAACAGAGGTTTATATTGAAGCTTTAAAAGAGTGTATGAACAACAGTTACTTCCAATTTAATGAAAATATATACAAACAAACTTCTGGTACTTCTATGGGCAACTCACTATCACCTTTTGTAGCCGAAGCGTTGATGTCAGAATTGGAAGTTACAATAAATAAAGAATTCGACTTCAAGTTTTGGGGAAGATATGTAGACGATGTATTAGTGATCATGAAAAAACAACAGCTAAGGAAAGTCCTGAAAACCATCAATAGCAAATATGAGTCAATCAAATTTACTTATGAAGAGGAACAAGAGGGAAAGCTCCCATTTTTAGATCTGCTTCTCAGCCGAAATAATGGAAGAGTTGAATTTGATATTTATAGGAAATCCACTACCACAGATCGTTTCATAACAGTAGATTCGAATCACCCATGGCAACACAAAATGGCAGCATTCAGAAGCATGGTACATCGTCTAATAAATATTCCACTCAGCCCAATATGTTATTCGAAAGAGGAAGAAAACATTAAACGTATCGCCAATATTAATGGATTTAATAGCTTTCACATTGACACCCTTGTAAAGAAAGCCAAAAAGATAAAAGTAATACGGGACACCACAGCTTTGACTTCAACCACCGAAATTAAAAAGAGGGAAAAGGTTAGTTTTGATCCGCGAGTCTCTACAAAGCTGAAAAATATATTCAAACGCCGCAAAGTAGAGCTAATACCAACAACAGATCAAAAATTATCCAGTATACTTACCAACAATAAAGATAAAATCCCACAACATTGCCAAAATGGAGTTTATGAGATCAGTTGCTCAGGATGTAGTAAGAAATATATCGGATCATCAAAAAGACAAATTATCACAAGATTTAAAGAACATACAAACGTTAAAGCCAATTTCGATAAATCAGCAGTAGCCAAACACATCGTAGATTACAACCACATAATCAACAATAGCAATTTAAAACTTTTACACCCAGTCCGCGACAACAGGAAGCTAGAGATAATAGAATCTTACTACATCCAACAAGAAAAAGAAGAAGATTTAATCAACAACGACAGAGGTCCAGTGTACAGCCCCCTTTTTAAAATTAAAAAACCGTCATAAAATGCTTCATTCATAAAATCACTAATAATTAAATTAAAAATTTTTCTTTCCGTTACGCCTTCATTTGTCCTGTTCATAATATAGTTGTTAAATTTTATATCCACAATCTTTGTCAATGGGATAAACCCACTAGCTTTAATTACCTTTTAACGTTAATTACTTTAAGATCCATAGTTTTGTTTTTGTATATAAATAGTCATTGATGTTCAGTTTAGTTTAGTTTAGAAAACAATTAACCCAAGAAGAAGGTCTCTTAGAGACAGAAAATATTTGGTGTTACAATAAAAAGTTTTTGAAGTGAAAAAAAACGTTGTTTTACTCTGTATTATTATAATATTGTTTAATTTAACAAAAACCTTGATCAAATAAAATAAATTGTTATAAGGAATTGCAAGTTCCTTGCTAGGTTGGTTTTTAGCAAGGTAATTATAGAAGCCTAAGCCACGGAAAAACAAAGAGCGAATATCAATGTTTCTTTGTTCGAGGTAAACTGGTTATTACTTATGACTACTTATACTTTTAAGGTCGTTAGCTGTTGTTGCTCCTCCATGGAAAGTAATAAATAATATTGGCGGACTGGTAATATGGTTTAGTATTTAAAATAAACGTTATTAACTTTATTAATTACTTAGAACTGGATGAGGTAAGCACTAAGTCAATGGTTTTTCCACAATGGTTCTAATAGCCCATTTAATTTTTATATATAAAAAAAATAAACTTTACTACTAATTCATAACTGCAAGACGCCTTGTAAAACAAAATTTAATATAATCGATTTATTTGCCAGTTAATATATTATATGCGAAGAATTTAATTTAATTAAGCTGAATAAATTATTTTAAACAAATTGTTTTTAGTCAGAAATTGGGTAAATATCATAATAACATATTTGAAGCACTTACATTTTATCCCCTTTAAATGTTGTCAAAGTTTCTATTTGTTTAGATAAAATAAGGAATACAAATAATTTTGTGTCAATATTCGGGTTTAACGATGGTCCTTTGCAGCAACTGGAGTGTCCATTTTTCTCTTTTTTCCTTTTTAAATTTTGAACTTTCATAATTCAATATTTTTAAACGTAAATAAATTAAAATTAAGGTAAATGAAAATCAGAAAAGTTATTCTACTATAAAAAAAAAATGTAAGTTTGTAGAATTTTCTTTTTTCTTTTCTTTAAAATTAAAATTTTTTTTATAACATCCTAAATTATTAAAACGGTAACAGGGCAATGCCACTTTCGTTGAACAAAACTGACGACGCCGTTACTACAAAGATCGGAATGAATAATAAAATTTGGTTTGTTTCACTCATAGCTTTGGTAATCTTTAAATAAATCCAAAATACCATTAGGAATGATATTGCCACCATCAACTCTGCTCCTCCAACAATTCCTGAAACAGCTTCTGTATAAATTGGATGTATCGCAAACCATATTGCACCGCGTGGTGGTATACTGTCACCCTGTTCTACTATTCCCGTATAGAACTCTATTAATCCACAGCTTATTAATATATGCAAAAATAAATTTATACATTTCATATAAAACGGATTCAAACCGAATAAATACTGTTCGATTCGAAACCTAAGTACAGTTAAGGGTCGATAAGATTTGTGGCTTGTGGTGTCTGTTAAATTATAACCCCAAAAAATCATGTTCAATTAAATTTGATACGTTGAGTAAGTTCAAATTAGTTACATCATAATTCCGTACAATAGCCACAGAATCATCAATAACATAGTTGCCATTCAAAGAATATCCACAACAAACTGAACATAAAATGGTAACCCAAAAAAAAAAATACTGATGGTTTTTCTTATTGTGACGCAACAACTTCTTTAAAATAGAGAACTATCACATTTTAACTTGATTTTATTAATAAGAAGTCCTTTGGCTCTCAGATCTTAATAACCGTACACATTGGAGGCAATTCTCTCAAAGGTTTCGATAAATACAAACTAAAAAATTTTTGAGGGTTTTACTCACCTTTATAGCAATCCAATAGCCAAGTATATAGCGACCATATAATTTTATTTAAAAACTCACTATAATATAATTTTTATAATTTCAACAATATAATTTTATAATTTTATATAATTTTAATATAATTTCAACAATATAATTTTAATTAAAAAAAAAAAATTCACCAAACTAAACAAGGCGTACCATTTCACGATTTAAGATCAACTAAATTTCAACATCAAGTCTACCTATTAAAGTTGACTTTTAACGGCAACTCAAAAAAAACAATCCAGTCTGGGGTCATAAAACAATTGACATAGGGTGGATCATTAGTACTACCACTAATGATAGTACAGTGGAGCCACGAGATGCACGCAACCCAAAATCAGGAAGAAAATCTCATCGTATTATTATTTCGTTTTTTTTTTTCTTTTTTATTTCAAATCGATTTCATTACAAAGTAGTTTTATGACGAGGGAGAATAATTGTAATGTTCCTAGATGACCGTGCAAGAGTGATTTTTTTATTTAGATATTCAGGACCACTGTTATTAATCAATTTATAGATAAATACACATTTTCTATAATCTAAATAGCTTTCAAACGCACAACCCAATATAGAGAGCGAATACGGGCTTACATGATCAAATTTTGACAAATCGTGCAAATATCTTGTGCATGCATTGAAAGCAACCGTAAAACGACGCATCTGTTCACATGTTAGTTTTGACATGACCAAATCAGCATAAATAAAATGGCTAAATATAAGAGATTATTAACTTTTTACGAGTTAAGAACGGAATAAGATTATTCAATCTCTTTAACCTTTTTAAACCATAATATGTAAGCCTGCAAACATGACTGACCTGATCGTCCCAAGATAAGTTTGAATTCAGCCAGAACCCTAGATATTTGATACGTTGAACATAGTTTATTAAGCAGTTGCCAATAAAGAGTGGTGGATCACTAAGGTTGGTTGTAACTTTACATATTTTTAGTGCTACCGTTTTACTCGGATTCAGCACAAGGTTGTTCGCATTTGTCCATTGAAAGATTTGTTCAAGGTCTGAATTTAAACGAGAAGTTAAACTTAATAAATCACTAGGGTTAGTACTTAAGTACAGAAGAACGTCGTCCGCATATATATGAAAATTAGAAAATTTAATTAATGATGAGATATCATTGATGAACAGAGAGAACAATAAAGGTCCCAGAATTGAACCCTTGGGTACTCCTCTCAAGACATTAGTTGTTTCGGAAAAACCACCAGTATGGAAAACAAACTGCTTCCTATATGAGAGATAGCTATAAATTAATTTAATAGCCGAACTACTAAGCTTACATTGCTCTTTAAGCTTTCTCAATAATATTTCATGGTCAACCATATCAAAAGCTTTCGAAAAGTCTAGAAATACTGCTATCGTGATTAATCCTTTATCTATAGCTTCAAAAATATCACCCGTTACTTTAATAATTACTGTGCCAGTGCTGTGTTTGGAACGAAAAGCAGATTGCATTGCGTTTCAAAACTTGTTATTATCAATGTATTCTAGAAGTTGACTGCGCATGAGAATTTCTAAGCATTTTGATAAACATGGTAGAAGATTGATAGGCCGAAGATCTTTCAATAGTTTAGGATTAGAACATTTAGCCATAGGTATAATCTTAGCAATTTTCCATTTTAGAGGAAAAATGGAGAAGGTTAGACAGGAATTCATTATATGTTGTATGTATGGAAGTACATTCGTGAGTATAATTTTTAAAAATCTAAGTGAGATTCCACATGTCCAATAGCGTTAGATTTAATTGAAAACATTGCATCAAAAATCTCATCCGGAGTTACATTACGGAAAGAAAATTTTGATGAAATTGAGGAGTTTGAAGAATGCATACTGGAATGTGTATCAGATTCAGTCGAATACAGCACATTAGGAGTAAAGGATGTAGTTGTGGAGAAATGAGTACTACTCTACTTTCCTCAGCTGAAAATTGATTTGGTACGGAATGCTCATCAGACATTAAACCAGCGCTTCTAATATTATTCCACAGATTTTTTGATGGCATTTATCTGGATTTAATTTACTTTTAATGAACTTACTTCTTGCGCAACGTATTGCATATTTAACTAGGTTTCTACTGTGGCAGAATATCTCCCGATTTTGATCAGTTCTATTTGTCTTCCATTGTTGATAACATAAATCACGATTAACAATCGCTTTTTCAATATCGGGAGTGAACCATGGTGGAACTGTATGATTGAATTTCACATATTTTTTCTTTAATGGAACAAACTTGTTGAATAGAGATTGTTATCATGTTAAACAGATTGATTTGATCATTTACATCGCTAAGTTCATAAATCCCATGGCTGTGTAAGCAACTCACTGTTTAGAGTTTCATGATCAATATGCTTAAAATCACGATAAGTAATTGTTGTATTTCGATCACAGTTCATATGAAGTGTGTATGAAAAAAAATATGATATCATGATCCAAAATAGAGAGACTCATTTGCTCAAATGTTGATATCTTGGCTTTGTCAGTGGTCAGTAACAGATCTAGTAATGACGCAGTATTATGCGTTGAAGAAAAATGAGTGGAAAGCATTGAAACTACGTTCAAATTAAAAGATGATAACATATCTTTGAGAATTCTAATAGGTTTAGTATTTTTTAAAAGGTCCATATTGAAGTCACCAGTTATCAAAATGTGATCATACTTAGAAGCAAAATCTGAAAAATGCTCTTCTATTTCATTAAACGTTTTGTTATTCGGAGGATTATATACAACACCCACTAGAATTTTACTCGTTCCAGATATTATTTCAATAAAAAGGTATTCAACATTACTGCAAGAAGACAAAGCGATAAGTTTCCACTTTAAATTTGTAGCCACGTATAGAGCCACACCGCCGCTATACTGAAAGGAATCCTCAGCAATTGGTCTATCATTACGAATCAGTGCGAACCCGGGAATTTCAACTGATTTTTTAGTTATACTTGATCGAAGCCATGTTTCCTTCACAGCTATAACCTGCATATCCACATCATTGAACAATTTTAGCAATTCGGCAAACTTGTCTTGCTTGCAGAGACTTCTTGCATTAAAGTGACACATCTTGAAATCAGGTTTAAAATTATTTATATTAAAACAAGATTTTAAATTCATATTTTCAGAAACAACATCAGTATAATAATTGGAGCTTACAGTACGATTAATATGAACCATTAAAAGCTTGACTCCCGCCCCATTCAATCCAGCTTCCTAAAACAAACAAGCCACTTAATAAACAATAACAATCAAAATAAACAATAATAAAAGCAATTAAAATTAATATACAATAAAAACTAAATGTTAAGCTTGAATAGTTGATACTTCTCTGCAAAGGAGCGACTTTCCACCTATGCTCCTTGTTGAGTAGTCTGTATTCCATCTTCATTGCCTCTATTATTTTTCATAGAAGAACCGTGTTGCGCTTGCAATTGACACCGAAATTTTTTAAGTACCTGAACATTATTTATGGGTAGCGAAATCCTAAATTCGACGTCCACGCCGTGCTGCCTGGGTAATGCTGACAGAATTGGGTTGGTGTATTGGAGACATGCAGAGTAAAAACTGCTTATTCAATGACGCTACATCACGGTGAATTGGTGCCTTACAACCAATGCAACCATGCAGCGCCTGTTCTCCATGTCAGGGGCGGCTTGGAGCGGGCGTCTGTCTTGAATCAAGCGGCTCGCTATATAAACGTGTAAAAAGGTTGTTTCTGGTAACCTTAATATGCAGAACGGACCCATTCACGACAATTTGGGTTGGGCCTAAGGTTAACACCCTAACCCCGGAAAAAAACTAATATGTTAAATTTGGTTATCAGAAAGAGAAAAACAGACCCGGATACAACAACAGAATTTTACCTGGACGTGAAAAAGGACCAGACTACCGAATCGGAACGTGGAACGTGCGCAACCTGAGCGCTTTTGATGCTCTTATAAGTCTGGAAACAGAGGCTGTGAGGTATAGGATGGATATTATTGCTCTACAAGAAATTAGACAGCCGATAATCGGAAAACAAGATTTGGATAGTCACTCTCTATACTGTAGTAGTCATCCTTCTCGAAGAGAATTCGGTACTGGCTTTCTTGTTGGTGCACGCATACAAGAAGCCGTGATGAAATTCATTCCGGTCAGTGAGAGGATCTGCTACCTACGTGTACGTGGTACATATAACAATATTTCTCTTATTGCCGTGCATGCACCTACTGAAGCTAAGACCGTCGACGAGAAGGATAATTTCTACATAGCACTGGAAGAGGTTATGAAACAAACACCCACACGCGACTTCATTATGGTTCTTGGTGACTTTAATGGACAGGTTGGAAGAGATATCTCTTATGGAAATGTGGTGGGTCCCAACAGCCTGCATTTGAATTCGAATGATAATGGTGAGAGAATGACTGAGTTTGCATTATCAAATAATTTGAGAATTGCCAGTACGTTCTTTCCGCATCGATCGATTCATAAACAGACTTGGGTCTCACCGAATGAAAACACTCGAAATCAAATTGATCACGTTCTAGTAACAGCACGTTTCTTTTCGAGCGTTTTGGATGTGCGATCCTTTAGAGGTGCATACATTGGAAGTGATCACTTCCTTGTATATGCAACGATAAGGTTCCACTTTCCAAATCCAAGCATTCCAAAATTCAATCAACGGAAACGTTTTAACATCTCATCATTAGAGAATGCTGAAACAGAAGAGAGATATCAAATTTATATTGCCCAAACATTGGATAAATCAGAAACCATTAATGGAGACGTCGATAAGTCATGGTATTTGCTCAAAGATGCTGTTTTAAGCGCTGCTGAGGGAATACTTGGACGACCACAGAACCACTCCCAGAAGCCATGGATGGACCAAGCATGTATTGACGCTATTCAATACAAAAGAGATTGCTAACTGAAGTGTCTACAAGGACGCAATACCAGGTTCACGAAGGAGAACTATAAACTAGCAAGACAAGCCGCTACAAAGCTATGTAGACGAACGAAGAGAGAATGGTGGAAGAGACAGTGTGAGGAGATTGAAAGTTTCAATAAGGAACATCAATCGCGTAACTTCTTTCAACAGGTTAAAACCTTAAAGAAGGGCCCTCAAACTAGATCGACTGCTATTCAAAACGAAGATGGGGAGCTACAAGTAGACCTTAAAAATATTTTAGATACTTGGGCCGCTTATTTTGAGAATCTTCTCAACTTAAGTGACCAGCAACAAGTCGGGCGACGAGCAAAGCTTATTCGTGCGTCAAAGGTACATGTAGACGAACCCACCAAAGAGGAATTCGATGCGGCGCTGTCAAAATTAAAATGCAATAAAGCACCTGGTATCGACGATATAACATCCGAAATGATTGTACATGGTGGCGAAACTCTATCCTCAAGATTGTTTGAACTTGTTCAAAAGATCTGGAGGACTGAAACCATGCCACAGGACGGGAACACAGCTATGCTGATACCAATCCATAAAAAAGGTACTCGCCTACACGAGTAGAGAACGAAATATCAAAGTTTTTTAAAGTCGACTCCGGCTTAAGACAAGGTGATGCTATCTCTCCTATACTTTTTAATCTAGCCTTGGAATATGTGTACCGTCAAAAAAAACTACCGACTAATAACAATATCTTGTCAATAAACTCAGTACAGATGATTGCTTACGTTGATGATGTTGTCATCCTCGGCCGAAGTGAAGCTGTTATGAGTGAGACTTTCAAGTCGCTTGAGAGTGGTGCTAGGAAAATTGGTCTGTAAATTAACTACAATAAAACCAAACATATGAATGTTTCAAGAGAGGCTGAGAAGAAAGATTTAATGTGCGGCGATGAACAAATTGAGGGAGTTGAATCTTTTAAATATTTGGGATCAATGCTTGACTCAAACAACAGCATACTTACAGATATTAAAGCTCGAATCGCTGCAGGTAATCGAACTTTCTACTCAATCAAACCTCTCCTTAGATCACTGTATGTATCAGCTAACACCAAGCTCAAGTTATACAAGACATTGATTAGACCGGTTGTGATGTATGGGTCACAAACGTGGACCCTTACACAAAATGACGAATCGCATTTATCTGTATTTGAGCGTAAGATTTTATGCTACATTTTTGGTCCACTTAAGACAGACGATGGAGAGTATTGAACCCGTTATAACTTTGAGATCAGAGACCTTCTTGAGGGTCCTGATATAATAGGTGGTATCCGTTCTAACAGAATTGCTTGATTTGGGCATGTTCTACGAGCCGATTCACAGTCTGGAATGATTAGAAAAATGTACGTTAGTACCCCAGGGAGTGGTAGACCGCGAGGTAGACCACGACTACAATGGGAGACTGACGTAATAAACGACCTTAAAAAAATCGGCTGCCATGGCAATTATGTCGCTGTAGCGAATGACCGTGGTGAATATTCAAAGCTGATTAGCCTGGCAACGCTCCTACATGGAGCATGAACACCTTAAAAAAAAAAAAAAAAAAAAAAAAAAGAAAAAAAAAAAGAACATTATTTATTGTTGTAAAACTATCATTTGCCAGCTTTCGAATACATACTAATCCATTACGTGTGAACACATTATATAATTGATATTCAGATTTTATCTTGATTGCTTCTTTAAAAATGTCATGGTTCCGTTTTGTCAGGCTTTCATTAATGTAAATCCTAGTTGCAGCATGGAATCCGATATGGGTTAAGTTAAGGTTTTTGCATCTTAGGTAGTTCCTAAAGAAAATTTGCTTCATTTTTGTAGATGAAAACTTTATGATAATGGATGTTGATTTAACTTTCCTATTATTGGAATCATTAGTTGGAACCCTAAAGATTTCATCAACAATGTTATCATTAGTTGGAATTGATAGTGCTAATGCCATTTTTTGAAAGTAAATATTTAAATCTTCATTATTAAGAACTGGAATACCTCGTACAACAAGATCCAATGAGTTTAAACGCCTTTCAATAAAATCTAACCTACTATCAACGTTTTCTTCAATAACATTTAGACGACCATCAAAAGAACTTAGTTCTTCAACATTGCTGTGTAATTGTTGAAATTTGAAATCAATTGCTTTATTTGATTCTACAAAGTTATTGTTTTGTGTTTGTAGCTGCAGCTCAAGAGCCTTTAATCGAGATGTTAATGCAATCTCAATTGATTCGACCTTCTTAGATACATCCGAGAACTTAGATTGAAGTTTTCTTTCAAAACTGTCCAATTTTTTATCAAACGCATCAAATTTCAACTCAATATTCCTTAATGATTTCATAATATCAGGTATTATCATAGTTGATTCATTTTTTGAATAAACACTTCTTGTTTTAGGAGCTGATGGTTCGTCTCCCATATTTTGAGTTGATTAAATAAAAATACTAGAAACACTTTAGACAAACTCACGAATTCAAGTTCAACGTAATTGTAAACAACAGCTGACACAGAAACTTTGTTTATTTACGGTTTATTTTTTTAATCAACTTTTCCCGTATTACATTAACATGATGCTTAGCAAAAATGACCTTGTGTAAACAAACATACAATTTAATAATTTTATGGCTTGATTTAAAAAGTTTTCAATCTTTAGTTTTACACAACATAACACCAATTTTTATCACCACATTTTCACTATAATATTACTTCAATTTGAACAAACATAATTGAGTTGATAACATTTATATTTAATCGTAATTAAATAAAGAAAATTAAAATAAGCGCAGCACAAAAATTTGCGTCCATCTACTTGCGGCCATGTTGATGTATGTTCTAATGCAATGAATATGCAATGTAAATTTATTTTATATTTTTAATTTCTTTTATATTATTAATAAATGTATATTGTTTTTATTACACAACATAGAATAAAATAAAAAGCTAATTATTATATAAATTCAATACAACATGCATTTTATTTCACATAATTTTTCTCACTATTTACTTCTCAGCATCAGTTTTAACATATTTCAGGTACATTCATTTATAATTAATTTCGAACAGGTAGAAATGGGAAAAAAAGTCAATTATGTAAAAACATTCAAAACAATTCAGGCGGTTTTTACAAATGCTGAATCGCAAGTTACAAGTTTTAAAAGGTAACTGAATCAAAAGTACAAAGAAAAATTACTCTGACGACCCCAAAAACCGGAGGAACCAAGACCGCTATCACCACCACCACATCAAATATAATTAATAAATTATAAAAAAAAATCACTCGTTCCATGATTTCCGCAATGTCCTCAAAAACCATCTAGCTCTCATACCAGCAATATACATAATATGAATGAAGTCGTTGATTAACATTTAGATTTTAAATTTTAATCAACATATCGTTGAATGAATTGCTGATTAGAATATAGATGAATACCTCGTTGCACCGACAAAAAAATATCTTTGTACCATTTCAAACGTAAGAATGCAATTAAATAAAAATCCTTGGAGCACATTCAATAACTATTTTGTTATAATAAATTTTTTCAAGACATTCTTGACCGATTTCTTTTCAATCACTTGTAACACCAAATGTTGTACCATTTGGTAAATATCTCAACTAAGCATCACATTTTTTTTTTTAAATTTTAACTTTATTGTTTTTTCACATAATAACAAAAATAAATCTATTTATTATTTTATTGATTTTATTTTAATCCAACGAAAAGGTAATACATATATAATATATATGTAAAACAAAACTTTCAGACTTTTAGATTTTTATAGTTTTTCTTCTGGTTTTTTATTTAATTTTAATAACCAACAGACGAAAAGAACAATAGGTTATCTCCATCCTCTCATAATCTACGTTCGTAGATCCTAAGTCTACGACTGTCAAACTAACATTAAAAAAATTTAAATTACCTCATGAGTTGTTCAAGATTCTTCCATTGATATAACTCACAGAAAGTCGACAGTTCGCACCATAATAGGTGATTGTAAAAATAATTATATAATTGAATGAACTGTTGCACCATAATATATGATTATCACATGAATTATATAAACAAATAAATTTTTGCACCAAAATTAAACAGGTGATTGTTGAGAATTTATTGTAACTACAAAAATTGTTGCACTAAATTGTTGAAAGAAAAATGGTGCAAATATGTTAATGTTGACTGCTGGTATTATTCAAGAATGTTCAAGAGGTTTTCGATCTAATACAACCATAAAACCCATAATTTGACAATGATCCGTTATACGACATGTTTTAGCATTTCATAAAAATTAACAATAATAACACATTACTTGTAAATAATATTTTATTAACAACACTACCCGTATTTTTAAAACCAATGAAACATTTTATTTCTTTAGTTTTTCACCACAAAAAACAGAGCTTTCCGTATATATATATATATATATATATATATATATATATATATATATATATATATATATATATATATATATATATATATATATATATATATATATATATATATATATATATATATATATATATATATATGAACCGGAACAAAAAAAAAATTTGTCTCCAAATTTTGAGGATCGGTAGGACTCCACCAGAAAATAATTTTGAAATGTTTTAGATTTTTTGGCCAACCCCCTTGCTGTCAGTGATAGTGACAAATGTGAAATTTTTCTAGATCGACAAACGTCTTCATTTCGTATACAATTTAATGGGTATAAAAACTTTTAAAAAATATCAGTTCGTTGTCATTTTCCCGGTAGAAAACGATAAAAATATTTTTAAAAATGTTGGGGGTTGTTTTCTCCTTTATTTCGGGGTCTTAAAGTTTGAAATCAATTTTTGGAAAATTAAGACATGTTTTTTTAAATTTTCTTTAAATGTAGCTTAAAATATGCATTTTCAAATAATTCTTGTCGTGTGATGGAAGTAGTATCGATGTGAGGGCTAAAGGGTGCTGCACGTTAAAAACCACATCTAAAACCATTTTTCATGTAACAGCTTGTGCTGTAAACTGCAATTAAAGTTTACAGACTGCATTATAATCATCGTTACTAAATCCAGAGCCGGTGTCAAATTACTTAAATTCAAAATGGCGGCTCCAACAAGGCGACCAATATTTATCAAATTGACGAATTTTACAAATCGAGAAATATATTCGTAATAAACGTAAAATTTTAAGTCAAAATTGCCAAGTTGAAAATTTGCCTTCATGGTGCTATTTCCAAGAAAAAAAATATTGCGACGCTGATGCATAGGCTGACTTCACCACAGCTCTGGAAACATAGTGTTCTGGATATATAATGAGCTAATATCCATAAAATACTTTAATTAAAAGCTAACCAATATTATGGACTTCGTAGTTCTAATAATAAAAATATTAAAGCTGGCAGTAGTATCCCAACAAACATAAATTCTGTTGTACGAGAAAAAGTAAACAAAAATTTTATCGGAAGTGACAAAGCGGAAGTAAACTGTTGTAAACCGTACTAAATGTGTATGTACCAAATTTCATCCAATTCGATTATCAGGTACAGAAGTTATTGCGCTTCCAAAATAACAGGTGCTTGGAGGACCCCCTACCACTTTGTTCACTATCGCTAAAAAAAACTAATCAGTTCCTTGCCATACAAATTTGCATCTTTTTGCAAAGTGTAATCAAAATTACTTAACGAACGAATGTTGTATGCTTCCAACAAACATTGAAACAATAAACAGGTGTTCGGGAGGACCCCACCACTTATAACAATATTGTCCAAAAACTAGTCAATTCTTTGTCAATAAAGTCTTTATTTTTTTCAAAGTGCTATTAAAATTGGTTAATGAATGAAATCTGTATGCTCCCAACAAACTTTAAAAACCAAGTGTGAAAAGTCAGCAGTTGTATGGTAGATCCCCCGCCACTTTGATCAATGTGTCCCAAAAGATGATAATTATCTTTTTACACTAATTGAAACCCTATTCCATAAGTTTCATCATAATCACTTCATTATTGTAGGCTGTAGTGTGCATAAAGACACTGAAAAAACTTCAGAAAAGTACAAACAAATTTTTTTACCGGAAGTGAAAAACCGGAAGTTGGGATAGAGAACTATTGTAAACCGTACTACATACTCATGTACCAAGTTTCATCCAATTCGTTTATTAGGTACAGAAGTTATAGAGCTTTCAAAAAAACAGGTGCTCCAGGGACCCCCCACCACTTTGTTCACTATCGCTCAAAAAATAATCAGTTCTTTGCCATACATGTTTGCATCTTTTTGCAAAGTGTCATCAAAATTCGTTCACGAACGAATGCTGTGTGCTCCCAACAGTGCTCCCGAGGACCCCCACCACTTATTCCAATATTAACCAAAAACTAATCAGTTCTTTGTTACTTAAGTCTCCATCTTTTTCCAAAGTGTCATTAAAATAAATTAATGAATGAAGTCTGTATGCTCCCAACAAACTTAAAAAACAAAGTGTGAAAAGTCAGCATTTGTATGGTAGACCCCTTACCACTTTGATCAATGTGTCCCAAAACAAGATAATTATCTTTTCACATGGTCATGATGGTCATGTTGGTTATGGTCATGGTGGCCATGGTGGTCATGATGGTCATGATGGTCATGATGGTCATGGTGGTCATGGTGGTCATGGTGGTCATGATGATCATGATGGTCATGGTGGCCATTGTGGTCATGAGGGCCATGGTGGTCCCGCTGGTCATGATGGTCATGGTGGTCACGATGGTCATGGTGGTCATGATGGTCTTGAAGGTCATGATGGTCATGGTGGTCATGGATGGTCATGGTGCTTATGGTGGTCATAGTGTTTACGATGGTCATGGTGTTCATGATGGTCATGATGGTCATGATGGTCATGGTGGTCATGGTGGTCATGGTGGTCATGGTGCTCATGGTGGTCAAGATGGCCAAGGTGGGCATGATGGTCATGGTGGTCATGGTGGTCATGGTGCTCATGGTTGTCATGGTGGTTATGGTGGTCATGATGGTCATGATGGTCATGATGGTCATGGTGGTCATGGTGGTCATGGTGGTCATGATGGTCATGATGGTCATGGTGGTCACGCTGGTCATGATGGTCATGGTGGTCATGATGGTCTTGGTGGTCATGATGGTCATGGTGGTCATGGATGGTCATGGTGCTTATGGTGGTCATAGTGTTTACGATGGTCATGGTGTTCATGATGGTAATGATGGTCATGATGGTCATGGTGGTCATGGTGGTCATGGTGGTCATGGTGCTCATGGTGGTCAAGATGGCCAAGGTGGGCATGATGGTCATGGTGGTCAGGGTGGTCATGGTGGTCATGGTTGTCATGGTGGTTATGGTGGTCATGATGGTCATGATGGTCATGATGGTCATGGTGGTCATGGTGGTCATGGTGGTCATGGTGGTCATGATGGTGATGATGGTTGTACAGACACGGTGAATCCTATAAACACGAACCTGTCTATGTAATATTCATCAGTCACTACTGTCCGTGCTGTAAATGTTATTTCTATCAGGCAACACAACGAAATGGATATCAACGAGTTTTTGCTGTTTTTCTTTCTTCTTTTTACAACCTTCAACCGGTCAACATATATTTATAATTTGTAAATTAAAAGATCAATTTCTGGAATTAATATTGTATAAAGTCAATCAAATAAAATTATAACGTTTTTCAATTTCTCTGTGAATAAATTAAATAGTTACTATAGATTTCAATTTTAAATTCACAATAAAATAATAAGTTTGATTGGTCATCTTTGTATTAAAGTTTCAACAAATAAAATTAAAAATAAAATCTCAACTCATTTTGTTGTATTAAATTTGTTCTATTAAAACAATAAACCTCTTGAATTTGTGTTAAACAATAAACAAAGAATTATTCATTGTCAAATTGAAATAAGTTATTTGTGCAAGTGCTATTCAAATCATAATTTGGTCCTTCGAGTCGGACATTCGCGATAATTAGAACATTCGGTAGCCGTTTCGATACGCTAAGTATTTCGCGGTCGGTGGCAAATCATTGTAAATTTTTGTGAGTGGTTCCAGCAATTTATGACAGCGTTTTGTGTTGGAAGCAGTGTAAAGTGCACGTGCATATATAGATGTGTCTCAGTTTATTACAATGCACTTCATAAAATTATTTTATATTTTCAAAATGAAATAACTTATTTATTTTTCACCTTTGTACATTATGTATTTTATTGTAATTATTTCATAAAAAGTTAAACAAATTTTATCTTTATAACTTGAATAATTAATATATATTATTAAACATTCCAATGAAAAATTAAAGGCAGAATGATTCTATATAAATTTTTATTTTATTTTCAAAATTCTAAATACGATAGTATTTGTTTTATCAAACAACTACCGAATTTAGAATAGGCGAGATAGAATCATTCTATTATATATTTAAATCCACTAACACAAATAAAATATATATACTGGATTTTTGTGCTAATAAAAAATCCTTCCCGTTACATTGTTGATATTTTCTTCGTTTATAATCCAAAAATAAAATTGATTATAAAAAATACACTTTGCAACAATACTGTTTTGCTTTCCAATAAAATTATTTGAATTCCAACCGTTTATTATTTTAATTGTTACATCGGTTTCGCGTATGGAAGTGGATCGGCATCAGAAGCTGGACACTACAGGACTCTCCTCCTTTTTAAAAGAACAAAAATAGATAAGTTAATAACTATTTCTGTTCTTAACATGTTTGTCGTAGTGTCGCGAAGGTAACTGGAAAGTTACCCTTCGTGATCGTGATTTATGTTCGTCGTGTCCAATTGTATCTGTCATGTGCGCTGGTTTAAGTCTGTCAATTGAAATATTTTGGTTTTTACCTTTTATTTCAAGGATGAAACTCTTCCGGAAACGTCTGATTACTTTAAATGGACCCTCATAAGGTGGTGATAAACTAGGTTTAACTTTATCCACCCTGACAAAAACGTAATCGCATTCCAAAAGATCTTTTGGAATGTAAATATTAGATTGAGGATCTTTCCGGGTATCTTTCGGAATTAGGGATCGCATCCGTTGTTTAAGATGATCAACTAGATCAGTTGGTTCAACTGGATGCGAATCCTCAGGATGTATGAAGAGTTCTCCTGGAATCTTCAGACTTTGTCCATAGACAAGATCCGCAGGAGTACATCCTAGGTCAGCTTTGACCGAAGACCGAATGCCTAACATGACGAGTGGGAGTGTATCACTCCAATTGGTAGTATTACCATGAGCTTCGAGCGAAGATTTTAACTGTCGATGGAATCTTTCTACAATTCCATTAGCTTTGGGATTGTAAGCCGTAGTCCTGATTTTATGGGAACCCATGATGTCCATAAGCTCCTGAAATAACCTTGATTCAAAATTCGCTCCGCGATCAGAGGTTATATTTAGCGGCACACCAAATCTAGAAATATGATTTGTCAAAAAAGCCCTCGCTGTTGATTCAGCTGTTCCATCCACCAAAGGTATAGCTTCCGGCCATCGAGTAAAACGATCGATTGTTGTCATGATGTACCGATATCCATGAGATGGAGGTAGAGGACCTACCAAATCGATGTGGATATGCTCGAATCTGGCCGACGGTACAGGTATCTGACCGAATTCTGAGTGAGTGTGTCGTTGGACCTTACATCTTTGACATGATAAGCATGTCTTAGACCAAAATCCAACATCCACACTCATTGAAGGCCAGAAATAACGTTTAGAGAGCATCTTCCGGGATGCTCTTATACCGGGATGGGAAAGATTATGAAGGGAATCAAAAGTGGATTTTCTCAAGGACTCAGGTAAGTATGGACGAATACTGTTGGTCGATGTCTCACACCAAATCGGTTGACTGTGAAGTTTAGTGGAGATAGGTTCTAATTTCCATTTAGAACTGACGACTTGAGGAGTAGAAATAAGATGTTGGAGTTCTGGATCGGACTCTTGAAGTTTAATGAGCTTGTCGACATCTAATCCAGTCAAGTTGATTGACATTTCCTCAGTGCGTGATAACGTATCTGCAACTACATTGTCTTTTCCAGTGATGTGCTGAATATCGGTTGTAAACTGGGAAATGAAATCAAGATGTCGAGCCTGTCGGGGACTTCTCTCAGTCTTTGAAGCGATTGATGTTACTAAAGGCTTGTGGTCAGTGAACACAGTGAACAAACGACCTTCAATGAAGTAACGAAAATGTTTTATAGCTTTAAAAATAGCTAAAAGCTCGCGATCAAATGTTGAATATTTCTGCTCTGCAGGTGAGAGCTTACATGAGAAAAACCCTAGTGGTTGCCAAAAACCATTATTAAATTGTTCTAATACTGCACCTAGTGCAGTACCTGAAGCATCCGTCTTGATACAATAGCTTGCTTTTTGAGACGGATGAGCCAAGAGTGTGCAGTTAACAAGCGCCAGTTTGACTTTATCAACGGCTGTACTGCATTGAAGAGGCCAAATGAAAGCCGATTTTTTCTTTATCTTGGCTAGTTCAGCGAGATAACTATGAAGAGGAGAAATTAACTCGGCTAGATGGGGTATGAACCTATGGTAATAGTTTACCATACCCACGAACCGCTGAACTTGTCGAACTGAAGTTGGCTGTGGAAAGTCTTGTATAGCCATGATTCGATCTGGGGATGGTTTGATACCATCCTTTGTGATTTCATGGCTAAGAAAATTAAGAGCAGGAACGCCAAATACGCATTTTGAAAGTTTGATTTTGATATCAAAATCAGATAGCCTTTTGAAAAGAATGCGTAAGTCTTTTTGATGTTCCTGTGGAGAATTGCTAGCCACCAATATGTCGTCAATGTATACAAATACAAAATCTAGTCCTTTGACCACTTCATCCATGAAACGCTGGAAAGTCTGAGCTGCATTTCTCAGACCATAAGGCATTCGCATGAACTCAAAGAGACCAAAAGGGACCGTTATAGCAGTTTTGTAAACATCTTCTGCAGAGACTGGTATTTGATGGTAAGCTCGGACAAGATCGATTTTGGAAAAAATTGTGCATCCGTGAAGATGCATTGTAAAATCTTGAATATGAGGTATGGGGTATCGATCAGGAATGGTAACATCATTCAAACGTCGATAATCCCCACAAGGTCTCCAATCATCTTGATCCTTTTTTGGAACTAAATGTAGTGCAGAGGAAACACTAGATGAGGAAGGCCTAATCAACCCCAACTGTGCCATATGTGAAAACTCATCTTTGGCAATTTTGAATTTGTTGGCTTCCAGTCTACGTGGCCGAGAAAAAGGTAATTGTCCTTTTGTGATTATTCGGTGAACCACGTTATGTTTTACTGGGGCGTTGTACTTGGGCTCCTGAGTGAGGGATGGGAATTCATGAAGGATGTCTCCATAAATTCCTTGAAGATTGTACAAAAGCAGTGAAGGCGTGTTATCAGAACACGAAATTGTATTCACTGATAAATTTGTACATGTGTCAAGTAAGCGCTTGCGCTTAAGATCGACTATCAGAGAGAACTTAGTCAGAAAGTCAGCACCTATTATAGGTTTACTAACTGACGCTACCACAAATGTATGAGGTAGTTCTCGACGAAGACCCAAGTCCAAATTCAGAAGTTTGGAACCATATGTGTGGATCTGTGATCCATTGGCTGCAGTAAGGACAGTGTGTTCATCCTGAACTAAATTAGAATATGATCGAGACGGGATTACTGATACGTCAGCTCCTGTGTCGATAAGAAAATCGAGTTTGGTGTTTGCACACCGGACGAACAAACGGCTTGTTGTTTGTGTCCCAATGCTGGCCGTAGCAGCGTTGGGGCTTAATAGTTTCCCGATTTTGGTGTAGTTGCAGAGCAACAAGATGTGAAGGAACATTTTCCTACGCATTTCGTAGCCCTAGGTCCAAAAACACGATGATACCAGCATAGGTTCATCGTTGAAGAAGAGGAACGACTTCTGGGATTCCTGTTACGTCGAAATGACGCTGTCCTAGAAGGGGTTCGAGATCTTTGACCTTGTTGGCAGGATTCAAATCGGTCAAAACGAGATCTCATGTTATTAAGAGAAGTGGTCAGTTGCTCGACCATCTTCTCAAGATTACTTTGTGGTTGAGGCAAGTTTACTGTAGATGTCGATGGTACATTAACTCGGTCGACATTGGAACTGCTTAAGTTACCACAAGAAAGGGAGGTGGGTAAGCACACTGCTTCCCAAATTTTGTCCGCGATCGATAATGAATCTTTAATGTCGTCACTCTGAATTGAGACGACGACAGGTTTTATATTCATTGGAAGGCGAGCCAGCCACAGCTCTTTAATAAGCTGTGGGTTGACCGCAGTAGAATCACCAGCTATTTGGAGGAGCTGGTCGTAGAACTGTGATGGTTTTTGATTCCCACAATCTACTGTTTTTAACAATTTTTCTAAACGGGCCTGCTCAGACTGGCTTAGTTGACTGATTATCTCAGTCTTAAGTCGTTTGTAGAGGTCTGATGTTGGAAGATTTATTAAAAAGGAGCGGATGGTAGAAAGCACCGCTGGCTTGAGAACAGCCATAACAGCAGCGAATTGCTGCTTGTCTTCTGTGATGTCCCGCGCTGTAAATATGGTTTCTACTTGAAGAAACCATAGTTGTGGATCAGAATCGATGAATTCTGGTAAGGTTGGAGGAGCCATGCTGTGCGCCTGCCTTGATGTTTTCGTTATTGGTGGTGGCGGATTCTCAACCTCTTTACCCGACCGCAGTATTTTCTTCGAAGATGAGGACTCGGTGTCACTCATTTAATGTTTGAGGGAGAATCGCTACCACACACTTGCTGATATGCGTAAATAAAAATTTTAAAATAATAAAAAAAATGAAAAGTAACAATAACCGACGCAATGTCAACTGTAACACGATATTTATTATGTTGCAAAACAAAACTTGAAGCAATATAAAGAAAAATAAATCGCAACAATATATAAAAAACTTTTCCTTTATTAATCAACAATGATATATTTTATGTTCTTTTTTATTTGGAATATTAGTGGTTTAAATATGCAATAAAAAAATTCACACTCACCCCTGTTTATTTTCTTGATTGTCTTAATGAACTAATCCATATAATGTTGGGATGAAATTTGATGAAATAAGTGTTTATTGTTGCATTATTTTCCAATGTAGCATCCAAAAGTATATATAATATAATAATTTCCCTTGTATAATTTTATCCGTTGCGTTTTGTTTATTTTCTTGTAATATAATTTTCTTCTATTTTCCGGATTTGATAATAATATAATTACAGATGTCACGTTGTATTGTACAAAAAAAAATTGATAGTTGTATTATACAAAAAAAAATTACAGTTGTACTGTAAATATCTACAGTTGTCACCTTTGTATCTGATGCTTGTTGCATGCAATAAAATATTTTCAAAAAAAAAATTTTGGCTTAAAATTTTTATATGTACCAGTGGGGTAAAAATTTTTATATTTTACTGAATAAATAAAAAAATTATTTACCTGTTATCTGGTGTGCATATGTAACACACCAGATTTCCAGAAACACAGCCTTTTGTTCTATTTAAAAAGAATTCTCTTTTTCGGCGTCAAAAATGGCGTCGTGCAATAAAATGTAGTATATATCCGCGTATATCCGCGTATTCTTTTTCAGGGTCACCAAAATATAGATGTGTCTCAGTTTATTACAATGCACTTCATAAAATTATTTTATATTTTCAAAATGAAATAACTTATTTATTTTTCACCTTTGTACATTATGTATTTTATTGTAATTATTTCATAAAAAGTTAAACAAATTTTATCTTTATAACTTGAATAATTAATATATATTATTAAACATTCCAATGAAAAATTAAAGGCAGAATGATTCTATATAAATTTTTATTTTATTTTCAAAATTCTAAATACGATAGTATTTGTTTTATCAAACAACTACCGAATTTAGAATAGGCGAGATAGAATCATTCTATTATATATTTAAATCCACTAACACAAATAAAATATATATACTGGATTTTTGTGCTAATAAAAAATCCTTCCCGTTACATTGTTGATATTTTCTTCGTTTATAATCCAAAAATAAAATTGATTATAAAAAATACACTTTGCAACAATACTGTTTTGCTTTCCAATAAAATTATTTGAATTCCAACCGTTTATTATTTTAATTGTTACATCGGTTTCGCGTATGGAAGTGGATCGGCATCAGAAGCTGGACACTACACATATAATATATTCATCACATCTGCACAATCTACCAAATTCAGGAAGGAAACAAAATAAGATAAGTACATATCTATTTTCCTTAAATTTATATTCCATTATAATAAAGATTAAAAATTTATTTGCCGTAAATTTATATTTTATCGTGATAAAAAATTAATATAATCTAGATCTTTATCTATCGTAATAAATATTAATACAATAAAAATGGCTGGTGCATTAATTCAAGCGCGCGGACGAGTGTTAGGAAGCTTAACCAAGATAAAAACTTTTAGTCTAAATATAAACAACGACACCGCTATAACTCTAATAGAAGTTCGGTTGGAAAAATTAGAAGAGTTATGGGTTGAGTTTAAGGAAATTGAAGATAAGCTATCTTTGATGTATTCTGAAACTCCAACACTTAATATAGAATTCAAACAAGACGAATTTGAAGATAAATTTTTTGAAACAAAATCACTACTTGTTCAACGTTTGCGTGAAAAGACTAAAAAAGCTACTCAACCTAGTGCTCCTTCAGCAAACTCAACCGCCTTTGATGCACTGCTGGACCAACAGCGAATATTTTTAGAAGGTCTGGCTGACCGTACACAAATTCAAAATGATCGATCAGTACTAATGTCTACAGACAGTATTAGATTGCCTCGCGTGAATATTGAGCCCTTTACAGGTGAATACGATGCATGGCCATCTTTTCAAGATTTATATCTGTCATCAGTTCATAATGTTGCATCGATATCAAAGGCACATAAATTTCAAATTTTGAAAGGCTTATTAAGAGATAAACCGTTGCAAGTAATTAGAAATCTCTTAGTAACAGATGCTAATTATGATCAAGCGTGGGAGAAATTGGTAAGCAGATATAACAAGAAAAAGCCAATTTTAAAATCGTTAATTATGAAATTTATGGATCAAACAAGCGCGATCAATGGTTCTGCACCAGCACTTAGGCGCATCACTGATGAGTCTGACGAGATTATTAGCGGAATACGTGCCTTAGGTATTGAAGCTGAATCTCGTGACCCTTGGCTAATTCAAATGTTATTAGCTAAGGTTGATGAAGAAACTCGTGAATTATGGTCTAGAGAAAGTCGTGACAAAGAATTTCCTACAATTTCAGACTTTCTAAAGTTTTTGAACGAAAGATGTGATGAGAAAGAAAGCTCAAGCATGGAAAACAAAAGGAAGTCTATCAAAACAACTACTCCTGTAAAATCTTTGTATGTGACTACGGATACTGAAAGGTGTCCTTGTTGTAAGCGCATTCATCCGTTAAATCGCTGCTTAAATTTTAAGCAAATGTCAATTTCTAAGCGAAGAAGGATGGTAAATGAATACAATGTATGCTATAACTGTTTGAAAGTAGGTCATATGACAGAACATTGCGAATCTGAACGCTCATGCCAAGTATGCAACCTTAAACACCACTCTTTGCTTCATTTGAATCATTCGACCACCTCTACAAGTACGGTTGCTCAACCGTCATCAACACTGTCAAACACACAAGCTGTAAGTTCACAACCTTCAGGATCGCAAACTTATATAAGTCAGCCAAACTCACATACCGATATTGTTGAAGAATCTAAAGTTTACAATGCCACCACTTCACGATACGCGTTTTTACCTACAGCGGTCGTTTACGTTCGAGATAGCGCCGGAAATAAACACAAGGCACGAGCTTTGTTGGACTCGGGTTCACAATCAACATTCGTCACCGAAAGCCTCGTTCAAAGGTTAAATCTTGATCGCTCATCAGTAAACGTGAAAATTACCGGTATAGCAGAAACAATGGCATCATCTGCAAAGGGTCTAGTCAATATTTGTATATCCTCTAGATACACTGAAGAAGTTAACTTGAATGCCAGTGCCTTAATACTACCTAAGGTGGCATCTACTATTCCATCATTCACAATAGATGTTAAAGCAATTAATAAATTCAAGCATCTTCAATTAGCTGATCCAACATTTTACATTGCTAGTAAAATTGATTTATTGATAGGAGCTGACATGTTTTTTAAAATTTTAAATCCGGAACAAATAGAAATTCAAGGTGACCTGATAATACAGTCAACCAAATTCGGATGGATTGTTACAGGGCAAATGCATAATTGTCAAGAGCTGCATGTATACACAACTAGAGTAACCGAAAATAATACGCACAAGTTGCTTGAAAATTTCTGGAAGTTAGAAGAAGTTCCATCGATCTCAACACAAAGCGAAACACAACATGAATGTGAAGATCATTACAAAACTCATACTACAAGGAACGCCGTAGGACGGTACGTTGTTAGGTTCACGTCAGACGCCAAAGAATTCGGATCATCAAAGGGTGCAGCAATAGCTCGTCTTTTAGCGATGGAACGCAAATTCAAAAGGGACCAACAATTCGAAACAATGTATAAGAACTTTATGGAAGAGTACATTCATTTAGGACACATGGAGGAGATAAAAGACAAACAAATCATCTGTAAGGATAGTGAATGTTTTTATCTTCCTCATCATGCTGTGATGAAATCCGAGAGTACAACAACCAAGTTGCGGGTTGTTTTTGACGGATCCTGCAAATCGTCATCGGGTATATCCCTCAACGAAAATTTATTAGTAGGTCCAACAATTCAAAGGGACTTGGTGTCTTTAATTTTAAAATTCAGATCAAATTCAATCGCTTTTTCAGCTGATATTGAAAAAATGTACCGTCAGGTGCAGATGAGTGAGGCCGACAGAAATTATCAGCGGATAGTCTGGAGAGCAAGTGCAACCGATCCAATTTCTCATTATTGTTTGAATACGGTAACCTATGGCACATCTAGTGCACCATTCTTGGCAGTTAGAACTTTGAATCAACTTGCAGCTGACTACAAGGATGTATTTCCAGAAGGCATAACAATGGCGATCAATGACTTTTATATTGATGATCTTTTGTCAGGTAGAGATGATTTAGATGCTGCAACGTTAGCATATACTGAAATAACCCAATTGTTGGCGAAGGGAGGATTTATCTTACGTAAGTGGAAATCCAATTCAAATTCCTTCATGGATACCATTCCTATAACGAATAAAGAACCGTCAAATTTAACCCTCAGTGATAAAACCGAAACTGTAAAAACATTAGGGTTGCAATGGAACCCTACCAAAGATAGTTTTTCTTATAAGGTAGAAGCAGAGCTTAAAGTGGTTTCATCAAAACGGCAGATGTTGTCAGAGATAGCAAAAATATTTGATCCTCTTGGTTGGATATCACCTGTCACAATTATTTTCAAAATCAATCTTCAAAAACTTTGGCTTACAAAATTAAATTGGGATGATCCGCTTCCTGCAGAAATTAATAAGGAATGGAAGAAAATACAGCATTATATCTCAGACTTACGATGCATAGAAGTGCCCGGTATCTGAATACATCCAACACAGTTACTGATCTAGAAATCCATGGATTTTCAGACGCATCAGAATCAGCTTACGGGGCAGTTGTATACTTACGCGTAACAGATGCAGATAGTGCAGTCCATATTAGCTTGCTCATAGCTAAAACAAGGGTTGCGCCGCTACAACAGATATCTGTGCCACGGCTAGAACTTTGTGGAGCGTTATTATTAACAAGGCTAATTCGATTTACGATCAAGGCACTAGAATTAACGAAATACACAATATATGCTTGGACTGATTCAAGAATCGTGCTTGCATGGCTATCCGATGTTCCTAGACGCTGGAAATGCTTTGTTGGCAATCGAACATCCGAAATCCTCCAAATGCTTCCGCGAGATAAATGGAACTATGTTAGTTCTAAAGAAAACCCAGCCGATTTGGCATCAAGAGGAGTTACACCAATACATTTACTGGATTCGACCGTTTGGTGGAATGGTCCCCATTGGTTGAATGAACCTCACACCAATTGGCCAGCAGAACCACCTATTGTATCAACTCAGCTTGAAATCAGAAGCGAACCACTTTTAGCTCATCTACAAATTAACACAGATCAACCAATTTCATTACTCGATGACTTATTCCACAAGAGTTCATCATATGCTAAAATAAAAGGTATTTTAGCACGTATATTACACTGGATCAAGCACTTTCGTAACTTATCTATGGTAGACATGTCAAGAAAGTCTGAAGAAATATGCATCAAGTGGGCACAAAGACAATCATTTATACAAGAAATAAATTTATTAAATCGACAACAAAGGGTCGACAGTAAATCCAAATTGATTTCTTTATCTCCATTTTTGGATGAAAGAGGGATCCTTAGAGTGGGAGGTAGACTTGCAAATATGGATGCACCGTACAATGTCAAACATCCAATCATACTACCTAAATCACACATTCTAAGTGAGTTAATTATACGAGAAATGCATATAAGGCACCTACATCCTGGCCCAACTCTGTTAACAAGCCTTCTAAGACAAAAATATTGGATAATCAACTGCAAACAAATTGTGCGTAGTCACATCAACAAATGCATCGCATGTTGTAGACAACGAGCTGAAACAACAAAGCAGCTTATGGGCAGTTTACCGACAGCACGAATCACACCCAGTCGTCCGTTTCTGCACACAGGTGTCGATTACGCCGGACCGATATTTCTTAAGTCCAAAATTGGAAGAGGACGAGCTCCTGTAATAAAAGGCTATATATGTTTGTTTATATGCTTCGCTACCAAAGCGACCCACATCGAATTAGTTAGTGACATGACGTCCGAATCCTTCATTGCATCTCTTCGAAGGTTTATTTCGAGACGAGGTGTACCAATCGACATTACGTCAGATAATGGCACGAATTTTGTTGGTGCCAAAAGAGAATTGCACCAATTATATGAACTATATAAATGTCAAAATCATATTAATAATATAAAAAATTTTCTTTCTCAGAACGAAATTACTTTTTATTTCAATCCAGCCAGCAGTCCACATTTTGGGGGCATTTGGGAATCGGGTGTGAGATCCATCAAGCATCATCTTCATCGAGTACTTAACAATGCTGTGCTGTCGTTCGAAGAAATGGCCACTCTTTTGGCCCAAATCGAATCAATTCTAAATTCAAGACCGTTGTGCCCTTTATCAGCAGACTCAGATGACTACTCAGCATTAACACCAGGCCACTTTCTTATTGGTGAAGCACTCACAACAATTCCTGAACCTAACCTTTTGGAAATTCCAGGTAACCGACTTTCTAGATGGCAGAATATTCAAGCCAGAGTTCAAGGATTTTGGCAAAAATGGCAACTCGAATACCTTCACACCCTACAACAGCGTCCTAAATGGCAGCATCAAACCAATGAATTAAAATTAGAAGATTTAGTGATCATAAAAGATGACAATGCTCCACCATCGAAATGGATCATGGGACGAATTGCAGCTCTGCACCCAGGAAAGGATGGACTAATTCGAGTTGTCACCGTAAGGACATCGGCTGGGGAATTGAAGCGTCCAGTGGTCAAAATTTGTAAATTACCAATAGAAGTTAATTTATTAATTAAGAACTAAATTTCTTAATTGCCGAGGAGAATGTACAGACACGGTGAATCCTATAAACACGAACCTGTCTATGTAATATTCATCAGTCACTACTGTCCGT
This sequence comes from Diogma glabrata, assembly GCA_963693315.1. Taxonomy (NCBI): domain Eukaryota; kingdom Metazoa; phylum Arthropoda; class Insecta; order Diptera; family Cylindrotomidae; genus Diogma; species Diogma glabrata. Next base: position 5,893,060 of record OY856188.1, read on the forward strand.
GCTGTAAATGTTATTTCTATCAGGCAACACAACGAAATGGATATCAACGAGTTTTTGCTGTTTTTCTTTCTTCTTTTTACAACCTTCAACCGGTCAACATATATTTATAATTTGTAAATTAAAAGATCAATTTCTGGAATTAATATTGTATAAAGTCAATCAAATAAAATTATAACGTTTTTCAATTTCTCTGTGAATAAATTAAATAGTTACTATAGATTTCAATTTTAAATTCACAATAAAATAATAAGTTTGATTGGTCATCTTTGTATTAAAGTTTCAACAAATAAAATTAAAAATAAAATCTCAACTCATTTTGTTGTATTAAATTTGTTCTATTAAAACAATAAACCTCTTGAATTTGTGTTAAACAATAAACAAAGAATTATTCATTGTCAAATTGAAATAAGTTATTTGTGCAAGTGCTATTCAAATCATAATTTGTCAATGGTCATGATGGTCATGGTTGTCATGGTAGTCATGGTGGTCATGATGGTCATGGTGGTCATGGCGGTCATGGTGGTCATGATGGTCACGATGGTCATGGTGGTCATGATGGTCATTGAAATCAGAGAAATCTGTCAACTCATGCAATTTATTCAACTCACTCAACCTACTTAACTCACTCAACTCACTCAACTCACTCAACTCACTCAACTCACTCAACTCACTCAACTCACTCAACTCACTCAACTCACTCAACTCACTCGACTCGCTCAACTCATTCAACTCACACAACTCACTCAGCTCACTCAACTCACTCAACTCACTCAACTCACTTAACTCACTCAAATCACTCAACTCACTCCACTCACTCAACTCACTCAACTCACTCAACTCACTCAACTCACTCAACTCACTCAACTCACTCAACTCACTCAACTCACTCAACTCACTCAACTCACTTAACTCACTCAACACACTCAACTCACTCAAATTACTCAACTCACTCAACTCACTGATCATGGTGGTCATGATGGTCATAGTGGTCATGATGGTCATGAACGTCATGAAGGTCATGGTGGTCATGGTGGTTATGGTGGTCATGGGGCTCATGATGGTCATGATGGTCATGGTGGTTATGATGTTCATGGTGGTCATGATGATCATGATGGTCATGATGGTCATGATGGTCATGATGGTCATGATGGTCATGATGGTCATGGTGGTTAATGTGGTCATTGTGGTCATGGTGATGTTGTATATTGAACCAATATTAACCAAAACCTTGCCATTTTAATTTAAAAAATAAACCCAAACCAAAATTAAATACTAATAATGCTGTTATTTTAACGAATAATATTTCAGAATCTTTTTACCTTTAAATTCAATATCAGCATTATTTCAATATTACTTAAATACAATAATTATTGGTTCTATATAAACAATTATGTAAAAAACTGAAATTTGATTATAAACATTAAACAATTTTATAATTTGTTTTTGAATAATATCATAAATCATAATGGTCACCAAAAAAATATATTATAAGCAATATCGGTTAGTAACGTAAGGTTAGACTGTAAAAAATTAGCGGTAAGATTTAGTCAGAGTTTAAAAGTTTCGGTCAGTTTAAAAGTTTCGGTCAGTTGAAAAGTTTACTATTGACCAGTTTAAATTTAAAAACTACAAAAAATCGTGATATCTGCTACAAAAAACATCAAAAATGTAAATTTTAGTTCGTGAGAGTGGTGCAGTTTACTGTTTAATAGTCAAAACTATCTACTCACTACAAAAAGAAGTGATATCATGTGTCAAGCAGAAACCAGTGTAAAACAAAACATTTTCGAATAATTAACTGTTCTACATAGTTCGAAATACTTCCTTTGTCACTCGGATTAGAGGTTAGAATAAAACAACTTCAACTAACTACGTATTAAAACAAAAGTTTCGAGTAAAAGTTCCAAATAATAAATTTGATTAATTTCTATACGAATAAAAATGTAGGATTCGATATTTGTACGATTGACTGAATCGCGAAAAGGGCGGAACAATCACGAAACGTCAGTAAGAGCTCAGACTTTTATTTAATATCTATAAATTTCTATTAAACAGTAAACTGCACCACTTTCACGAACTAAAATTTACATTTTTGATGTTTTTTGTGGCCGAAATCACGATTTTTTGTAGTTATACATTACTCGACTACTCGATAAATATTCGACATTTTCCTTTACTCAATACTCGAGTTTTTAAAAAATCGAGTAAATTTAACACCATTTTATCCAAACACTACTGGTGACGCTATTTATAAAAAACAACAAGGTCACAACAGTGTCAAGGTGTTGTAGCTTGTAAGGAATCAAGATTTGATATTAAATTTAGATCAACTACAATTCGTATACCACGCTTTTGATCAGAGTCCAATCAGATACAGCGATAACAACAGTATTCCATCCCAATATTCCCACAATATTCCCAAGACGAATATATTAGTTAAAAATGTGGAAAAAATAAAAATAGTTCTCATTTCCTCAATAGATTATTGCAACAGACAACAATATGAAAATAAAATTAACATAACTATAAGCATTACAAATGCATGTTGATTGAATTAAAATCAAATAATAATACAAAACACATTTACACGATTTTTATATTCTATAAACAAAAAATATCACGCAAATTTCTAGAAGCTTTTAACTGTGATTTTTTAATTACTAGAGCGTCCGTCAATTTATATTATTTTATTTCAAAAGATAGGTAAATTTAAAACTAATTCGTTATTAGTTTTGCGTGTTACATAAAAATAATGTTTATGCATGCTTTTTAACAAAAAAATAATTAATGAAATATTATTGCGTTATTAGATTTTAATTTAGGAATTATTATTTTTTAAAAGCATTAGAAATATAGTAATTTAATGTAATTACACCTAACAAACATTAGTCATATTATTTGCGCTAACAATCAAATCACTAATGTTAACGCTAACAGAAACAGTTCAAACCTATATTTACATTATCATCATATCTGTAAAAAATATTATTTTTTTAGAAAATTATATTTTCATAAAATTATAAACCCTACAGCTTATCAAATTCTTTTCAATCCGCAAAATAACAAGAAACATAAACTAACAAAAATCAACATATTTCAATCTGCAGATTTAAATTCGATAGAAATCTTTTACATTACACAGCTTTCCCCTAAGTAACCTTTTTTCGTTTCGCTTTTTTTTCTTATTAAATTTTCTTATTAGCGAAAGCTTCTTAAAGCAATTCAATTTTTTACTTCCTGTTAAAGTTGGAGTAAAAGAAAATAAGTAATAACAAGAATAAGACCGTTTTTGTTATTCGATTCACACCTTTTTGTTACAAAATTTTTCTCATCTATGAAAAAACTTGGGTTTTAAAACCAATAATATTTTGCCTGTAAATTGTTAATAAAAGAGTTTTTAGTGGAAAATGAAATTTGTAAAATGTATTGATCGGGCTTTTGGAAAAGAAAAATAAATTTTTTTTGTATATTAGAGGTTTGAGTATTGACAATTTAGTATTTAACCAAAACAAACTGGCTAAGAGTTAAATCATTTTAATAATCTCTATTCATAGTTATTTTTTTTTAATCTTTTTGGATAGTAAATAGTTTTTCATTCCCCACAACACTCCTTCCCTGGTGTGATCAAAGAAAGAACGATATAAAAAGTTAGAGAGAATAAGAAAAAAGAGTTTGGTATATATAAGAAAATTAGTTGACGTGTTAGTCTTTCTGCCGGCTATGTAACTAAGGGTACAAGTTAGACGAACTGTTGCTGAGAAATTTGAAAAATCGAAGATGGTGAGTTTTTAGTTAGGTCTCTCTTCCGATTCTTTAATTGGTCGATGGAAACTGGAATTACCATTACGAATAAAAGAAAAGATTTATTATCGCGATTGATGACTGAGGATGGTACTTCTAGTGATTTACGTCGCAAGTTAGCGCGTAAGAACACATGCAAACAAGACTGGGTGTTTTATAAATGAAAAATTGAAAAGTAGAGTTAGCATTGTCGTTAAAGAATTCAACGGCAACATATACGTCCAATTTTTGTAAAAAAGAAGAAAGATTCCGAGAAATTTTGGTTTCCTCTGTCATTTGCCAAACATATTTTTAATGGATGGTCACATGACTATTTCTGTTAAGTAAGCCTTCATAGAAATGTGGAATATTGGATGGGATAAATAATGATGAATTTTGAAAATTAATTGCCTAAATTACTTTAATATGATGGATTACGGTTTCGAGACTTATCGCATAAAATAGTTTGACAAAAAATTGACTCTACGATATCGGAATCTAAATTTAAGAATTTTACTGTGGAACTAGTCTTCATTGATCCCTAGAGTCCAAATATAATTGAACTAAGCATCCCCACAACAACCTTGCATCCCAATCAAAGTAAAAATCTAGAAGGCTTATTTTCTTGACATGCGGATCTAGCCTTGCATCGTTTCATTTATGAAACCTGTAAAACATGTTATACAACTTGGCTATAATGCTGTGAGGCACAGATATGGACATGAACTAATCATCAACGCTATCTCCCCACTGTTAACAATGCATCAAGTCTCAAATATATTTTTGTCTTCGTTTATGTTATTTTGACTCCTGTGCTGGTTAGTGCAAACAGTCAAGATGCAATATGTAATGAAGCGCTGCTTCGTTGTATGATCAACGAAGTGGTATAGCAGGCCGCGCACCTAGATGTGATTTATTTCGCCCCAAACTAGCTTCAGCCTATGGGGACGAGTAGACATTACCTGCTGCTCCAGTTCAAATAACGGTATTGCACGCGTATCTCATTAAAAACGGGTTAAACGAAAAAACAAGTGAAAAAAAGTAGACTCTGGCAACCCCATTAGACGAAAAGATTACTGCGATCACTACGTCCACTCCCATAATTTTAGCACACTTCACCCACTCACTCACACACACACTCACACACATACACACCCACCTATGCACCCGTTCATGCCTGGTAAAGATGATAACTAAAAAATAATAAATTAATGAAATTTTATAAATTAGAGTTAAGAAAATATTAAAATTACATAGACTCAGCTTATCTTAAACATCTATTGTTGTAGCCGATATCTTAATTGCCTCGATTGTATTTTGTTTACTATTACATATTATCACTTCCTAAACAAAAACCAAAACAAATACACAATACACAAATTAAATAAAACATCAAAAGGAAGATCAAAGCAAAGCCGATATTGTGAATTATAAATTAAATATTACTACATAGTACTAGATTGTATTAAATAGTACTAGATTGTATTCAGCAATGTGTTGATTTGAATGATCTCTTTCAATCTGCACGGATAATTATTAAGTTCGAAGTTTTGGATCAAATTAAATTACGCCGATCACGAAGGGGAAATTCCAATCAAAATTGAAATTAAATAAAAACTTTTTGTATTCATTGGCGATTGCGAACTAATAAGCATCAAAAAAGGAGATTAAGATATTGCAGATTTTGGTAAATATTTGTTAATAAAAAGAACTTGTGAAATTTATATAAATAACTAATAAAAATATATAAATCTAAAAAAATGGAAATTAATAATAAAAAGTAATTTGTTAAAATATATATTGAAATAAAATACTATAATTGTGATTTATTTATTTCTTTTACGTGATTTACAAATTATTTTCCCAATAATATTCGAAATCTTTAAAGTGCATCTAAAATTTGTTCCAAATTTTTACTCGAAAAACACAATACCCATAAGCGCCAGTTTGTACATCAGAATTTAGTAAGAGCTGTTTAACTTCTACCGGTATAGACTGATCATAATTGTAAAACTCAATCCGTGAGTCAATTAATGATGTCACTATATCTTCACGTTTTTGGGAAGTTTTTTTTTTTATTTATAAAATCACATCCGAACCACACATCTGTTTAACAACCGAAATGCATAACCCAAAATGCCGTTGTAACATTGATACTAAATTTTGTTCCAAACTTAGTTAAAGCAATTTAAAAGAAATTCTTCACAAATAATATTAAATTCACTTTTACATTATAATGTAGTATAAAAATTATCGAGTTGACCAAAATATTATCCATTGAGATGCAATAATTCGTCTAAATATTGAAAAAATTACAATAGAATGACGATCTTTTTCATCCGCAATACTTTCTTTTATTAGTCTATTCGTGACTGCTAATTCTCGAATTTTTGTCCTTCATACCATCATCAAATTTAAGATAAACTACAACAATTGGTTGATTAAATAATAATAAGCCATTCATTTTTTATTTTATTTATTCATAAGTTTTTATCAACAAGCTTCGCAATATATAGGTAAAATTCTCGCTTATATTGCTTTAACTGGATCCTGGCAGACACACACGCATGCAATCAAGCTACTCTCTCATACGTCCCTACACCCACACAACCATATATTCATACTCATACCCCAACATACACATCCATAATCATTCACACCCACACCTAGAACAAAGTTCAAATATGACTCACCCCATAGCTAGTCCAGATCCCGTCTCAAAGAGCCCCTTTACTCACACATCCTCATCCAGTATAGGGTTTGGTAAAATTACGCCGGTAATACTTGCAGATGTTTAGAAAATCTCCTATTCAGCCTTAGAGGTGGTCGTTCTTCCGGAAATATCTTTATGGATCACACCAAATTCCAAATATAAAATGGTCGGTACGGAAATGTACTGTCGTATTCAGCATACCAGGCGCAACTGTGGCACGTGATAAATTGTTCAATACGGATTGTTTGTAAATTTTTTTTGTTTTATAGGTTGGTTTTTGGATGATCGTCTCTCTTTTAGACACTCGTTATCACCAAATCCTTATTTTAACTTCGCACAATTACGATTTTCATTGACTAACAGTTTTAAAAAAAAAATTATCACAGAATTTCTCCCAAAAAATATGGTTGTGATTTTTTTATTGTTTTATTTAACAGATTTTTTTATTCTAATTTTACAATGTTCACTAACATCGAATTATACTAAAACATTGGGCATGTGAATAAATAAGAATTATTTTCAATAGTTTATCTACCCGACTTTTATAAATTTTGCTAACACACAACGTTAATAGATTTTTATAATTTTTGCAAACACACAACGATAATAGATATTTATAATTTTTGCTAACATATAACGTTAATAAATTCTTATTTTTCAATAATTTATTTAACAGCCCGCTGTCTAACTTTTTGAAATTAGTTAACACCAATTTTTTAATATTTTCTTTGGTTTTTATCATTAAATTAATCAATTCTTGCCACAAATTGAACCAGAAACCACACCCAAAAAACTTGATGTGTTAAATGTCAAAAAATCACCACCGACAGCAAACAGATGTTCACCGTTTTGCACAGAAAAAGTACGAGATTTTTTTATGTTTTTTTACAGCACAAACATATGAATTTTTTCTAAATTTGCACTAAATCAATTAGACTAAATAAAAAAATTGAGATAATTGAACTAAAATAAATTGGGTTTAATTAAAATTTTCACTACTTAATTTTAATTCGAAAAAACGTGAATTCAAAATCATGCATTTTTTTTTAAATTCAAGAGAATGATTACACAATAGTAAGAGAGAAGCCCTATATCGCTTCTATTTATATCTTTATTAACGGCCGTTTGTAAACAATAACAAAACGATAAAAACGATGAGTTTGATTCTTGGGAACTTTTCTTTCGTTAAGTTTTGTACCCACTAAAGAGTTTGCACAACTAACTCATATCAAACTTGAAAACGAATTCTATAAAAAGGAAGATTATGAACTGAGTGCAAAAAAATTGTGTTGGAAAAGGGTAAAATTAAATTAGAAAGTGCTTGTTAATGTAAATTTAATGTGCGTGAGAAAGTAGTGCGACTTTAAACTACGAATTTTGAATAACAGCTTCATTACAAATACTGTAGTAAAGACATAATGCAGAGATTTGTGATCCAAACTGAAAATACATGACATCCAAAACTTGTTTACTAAAAATATTTTGTTACTTGAGAACTGATCCTTGTATAGAATACTAGTCGTGATGGTAAAAATGATTGTAATACCAATAGAAAAATTGTCACAAATAGTTTGAAATTATTTTCCATTTGTATTAATAATTTTATTTTATAAAGTGAAAATACTTTTTAATGAATAGCAAATGCTGATTTCAGAGATGTTATATTTTTTGTAGTTGACAATTGTCAATGGTAATGGATTTTTTATTACAGAAGTTAAGAAAATATTTGAAAATTTTTCAACTAGGTAATTTGGAATAATGATTCAATCTCTTCATTATAGTTTTGTTTTTAATGACAGATGACATCAATTCCCGTCAATTGCATTGACAAATGAGTTCATGCAACAAAATCCAATATTTTATTTCACATTCTGTTCGAGCAATTCCTCGAATTAGCTTTTTCGAATTAATTGATTAATAAATATACGAAAAATATGTAATCTTGTAATCCCATCTTCTATCACATAAAACTGTTATGTACGAAACAACAAACTATATCTTTAAAAACAAATAACATCAAAGAATGCCCGTTAACTACATAACATTAAGCAAGTTACTTATTCCATATCCATTTCAGCATTTTCTTAACACACCAACTACATATTTTGTTTTTGGATTTTGTTGTAACAACAACTTACGTAGTGTAAGTTTTCTCTCCCTTAAAGTTATTATACGAGTTTCTATTTATATAATTCTATTGTTCATCAAATTGAATCAAAATGACCAAAATTGCTGTAATTTTTATTCTGTTTATTTCGTTATTCGAAAGATATGGAAAGCAAAGAAATAAACAAAAAGGAAAGCGAAAAGAGAATCAGAACAAAAGAAAGTGAAAACTAAATTGAATAAACTTTGAGAACATTTACTTAAAAAAAGCTTACCGAAAATTGAATCTCTTTGATGCGGAAATAATGGTTGGTGGTTAAGGAATTTCTAACGAACAACAAAAGGATATATAAATATTTGTTGGTCGTTTTTTCTTCAGGATTATTTAGCTCATTTTTCCATTATAATTTTTTTTTCTCCGCTGTAATGAATATGATGAAGGAATAGCATTACTTTGGTTATGAAGAAGAGATAAATTGAATTCCGGATGATATGAAAACAACAACCAGATTATATGGATTTAAATTACCGAAGAAATTGAAATTTTGGTTCAATTAGGGGATTTAATAATGCATTTTTTAAGTCATTCGGAGAAAGAGAGAGTATGAGATTCGAGAAGCAAATTTGTTTACAAAGTGGTTATCCCTAAAATACTTTTTAGTATCTGCGATAAAATAAAACCGGATGTCAGTAAAAGTGAATTGAATATAATAAAAATTTACTATTTTACTTTCACTATTTTTACATTTTCGCCGGTTTAATTTAATAACAAAAAAAAATAATAAATAATTTTAGTTGCTTTTTTTAAAGAAAATAAATTAAAAAAAACGTAGCATTTAGTGGTGAATAGAATAAATTTATGACGTGATATAATAAAAGCTATTAATTTTTAGTTAGAAATTTTTGAGTGAGTTTGTGTTTTAATTTATGTCGTTAACCAAAAACTTTGAATGTAATAAATAACGATTATTTGAATTACGATAATAATCAACAACCAACTGTTCAACACTATTCGACAACCATCTCGAAGATGTAACCAAGATTTTTCGTTCTGTATTTGGATGAGCAACGGCGTCCTATTTGACTTAATTATTAATATGAAGTGCTAGATTTAATGTGCATTTCACCATCTGTAGTAAGCTGAGGATAAAATTTGCCGAAACCACAAGCTGAGCCTGGCCAGAACGGAACTTACTTAAGGCGCGTATAGCCTCACGTTGTCAGGATTGCTTGTGATAAGCCTGACCTGCAACAGTCAAACAAACGATGAATTAATATGAAAGGAATGGGATCCATGTGCTCCTTCTGCGCATATTACAGTTTGCTGCACTGCCGAAGATGAATTTCACAACCGATACAATAACGCATACTATTATGTTTTACAGACAAATTAGAAATAAAGTTATCATTATTGTTTTCCAACCAATAAGAAAAATTTTTGATTATTAATTTTATTAAAGTCAACCAGGAACAAATAGTTTGAAAAATAAAATCGTTCAATTATAAGATCAAAAAAAAATTAGAAAATCAAAAATTAAATTATTTCTATTCCTTTCAATTTTTTGTTGATTTTCTTTTTTTTAATTTCCGCTTACAACCACAACTTCCTTTTGTTAAATTAAAATTATTAAACTTTAAGTAGTAAACAAACAAGTTTGTATCTACAACAAAATATGTTTTAAAAACTCAAACAAAGAAACATAAATAAACTTGGAAACGAAGAAAATGTTAAGACACGAAATATTTTAATTTGCGGTTAATTTTTTTGTTGTTGTTCATTCTAATATTTTTCGCATAGAAAACCACTGAAAAAAGTTGTAGTGTAAGATAGAGTTTGAAGAATTTAATAAACCGAATATTTAAGGTTAGAAAAACAAACTTTTTTTTTGATTTGGTTTGGAGTGATCAAGCGAAATCTCAACATAAATGAAAACTCAAAATTGGAAAAATCGATTCATTTATTTTTCAAAAATAAAAATTTTACACACACAAACTATGATTACAGTAACAAAAATGTATTGCTGCAACGTGATACGGAAATTAACTCTCTTTTTATTTATTTTTTTATTTTTCACTTTTTTTAAGTTTCCTCATGTCACGTAGAAACAATTTTAATTTTTTTTTTCTTTTTAATTTGTACTTGTGTGATTCCATTTTCTTTTCTTATTTAAAGCTTTTGTATAAGTGAAGTTCTCGAAATTGGATAGAAGAAAAAAAAAAATTTTAATTTATAACAAATTTTACAAGTTATATATATTTAGTTGAAAAATAATTTTATTTTCTCATTTCTTGGTGGAAAATTTATGAGAAAACTGATCATTTGTAGGGAAGAAAATTATGTGTTCTGGAAAATATAAAGTGAACAAAGATATGTTTGGAATCTATTTTCATAATTAAAAACATAAGACGTGGTTGGAAGAATGTGATAATGTTAGTTTTTGATTTTCAGCATTTTAAAAGGTTTTACAGTTTTGAGATTTTTTGTATTAAAAATTTAAATTAATTATTTTAAATCTAAAAGTTGCAAAAGCAACTAATTGTTTGAAATTGTATGGCTTGGGTTTGTATTTTTGCGGAAGGGTGTGGTAACACTAACACTCTCGGCTAAGGCCTCAGGGTATAGGGGCTGGACTCTTGAACGAAATTTAAAAGAAAATATTATAAAATAATAATAACATGCATCCCACTTACCTTTTTTCGCTTTCCCTTCACTTGTCCTCTCTGAAAAAAAAATATTAACATATTGTAATAAACTTCGACCAGAATGGGTTATTTTAATTTACTCATACATAACCAATACATTCTGCATAAATGTTTTCCACATTCAAACTATTGTAAAGATGGATTAAAGAATGAGTTAACTAATACATTTTGCATAAATTAATGCAAATTAAATTTGTTATAGAATGAATTCGTTAATACAAATGTTTACATTAATACAAGTATGAATTAAAGGAGGTGTGGCCAATTATTCATGATGTATGTACTTCGAATATTGTTTTCTAGAAAAGTACAGTGGGGAAACAACAACTGATTAGCAGAAGTTTCAACTTATTTATTTTTGGATATAAATAAGCGAACAAAAGATCAGATAGGCAGGTTTTATTTTGCAATTGAAAGTGTTTATAAATATTCGCAAGTATAAGGAATAATTGGGTGGTACTTGAGCTTGGGTACTAATGTGAAAGAATTTGAACCTAGTGGAATAGTAAATACAGATTTTACGATTCCGAATATTATTGATTCAAATTGTGGAAAAGCGGTTAAATTTATCGTACATAAATTGGAGACCCTAGAATTTATTGTAATTAAAATCGGAAGCTTCTGTAATCTGTTAGATTTTGTTAACCAACGATCCATATTTTTACTGTCGTATTTGCTCAATAATCGATAATTTGCTCAATAATAAACATTCTATCAGAGTTTTATATTTAAATTTGAATATTTATACAAAAAAATCTAAATATTTATTGCTAAATAATTAATAATTAATTTATTTCAATCGATATAAGCGATAAGTGTTTTTATTTCCGTTTTCCTTCATTTCCATAGCACAACTAATATAATTTATTTCGTTATTTACTTCATCTATAAAGCCTTGGTTTAGATTCTTTAGATATGAATCAAAATCATGTTCAAAATTATGAGTCATTGAACTTATGCTGTTTGTTGTAAGTGTTGGCAGGAAAGACTTTACTTGATGCTTTTCCCACAGATATCAATAATTTGAGTTGAGTCGATGTTCGTATACAGTCAGAGAACTGTCCCAGTAATTGACAAACCTTTAACAATTCAAATTAATCAGTTTTGTCTTTTACTGTTAGTCCCTTTAGCTGATGCTATTCGGTGACGTCAGTTTTGAGAAGTAATTCCAAATAAAACGAGTGTTTAAATTTAAAATCAATTCTGAATTTTTGTTATAAATGTTCTGCTATATATACAAAAATAATTAATCGATATACATAATACAAAATTGTTTCCCCAATATTTTCATCCCTACCAAAAATATAAAATTATCGATTTTCTTATATACTTGAATTTTACTTAAATATATATATATATATAAAATTCGTTAACCAAAATTTGTTTATTAGACAAAAAAGGAATATAAAATTTTTAAGCTATTAAAATGAAAATCGACACGATTTCACACACTTATTATTTTTTATATTTTTAAGTAATTTGACCAAGTTATTAATTTAAGTTTGTTTACATTCTTTCATTTGTTTATTTATGTTGTGGTAGGTTTTTTATGCTCATAATATTTTTATAATTTATTGTTTCAACACGTGCAGGGAATGCATGTTAGATTTTATTATTATAAGTGGTTGTTTGTTTATTATAATATTTCTTGTTTTAGATTTATGTTTTTTTTGTGAATGATTTATTCGGAAGCCAGTAGCTACATTTGAGATGTAGTACACTAAAACTTTCCTCTTTTATCGATACTCTTTTGGACTGCTTTTTCATTTTTTTTTAGTTTAACTAGCTTATCGATAATTGTCATGATCAATTTATCAAATGCATCTGATCAATTTATTCTAATTAGTTATTATTTTATAATTTGATTTAGTTGTTATTGTTATATATTTATGAATTTGGATAACATAATTTGGTCCATGACATCCCTCGTCACTAACAACAAGTGGAATTTCATTTCGGTCAAAATAATTTATTGTCTGCTTCTGTCAGTAAAATAGCTGCTGTCAGAATAGTAGGTCTGTAAATTGCTTTAGGGAAGGGAGCGGTGGATAAATTTGTTATGTTTGAACAACGGAACCTATAAAAATTTCTTTTCTTTTACAAATAATTGACGAGCTGTGTAGTTGACCTGAGGGAAATGGGAAATTAAGATCTAATAAATTATAATTTTTACACGCTTGAGTTTCCAGTTTTATTGGCTGTTTCTCCGACCAACTGCTTATTCTAACACTGGCAAAGTTGTAAGTGGAATATGATCGGTTAACAGCATCGTTTGTTGTTTTTATGATGATCAAATGAGGTCAAATGAGGAATCAGTCATGTGATTAAGTTTTTATTTGATGCCAATCAGACTTATAGATGATATCAAGGTGTGGTTTTTCATTTGTGAACGAAATCACGGATTATATATTTATCAAGAGATATCGCATCTTGCTTTCCACAGTCAGAAATAAACCTACCCCTAGATTAAAATCTCAGTTCTTTAATGAGTGCAGGTAGAGTAAAAAAAACTTTCCCAGCAACATTTTTACAAACTGGTTTTAGAGGCCGAGTCTGGACTCCGCTGGATTTTTTAGAATCTTTTCACAAGTTCTTTAATTTCCATTATATAAACCCGAAGTATTGAAAATTCATAAATAAACATGTTATGAGGCCCATTAGAGTTGCGTTCAAATTTTTAAAAATTCACTAACTTCAAGTAATTGAAGATTAGCGTAGGGTCATTCCAAAGTGACTAACGTAACATTTTTTATACTATTAAATTAACACCTAAATTATGAACCAAAATTCTCTAGATGTTGCAAATGTACATAAAATTTATTGATAAGTTTCTTCAATGCAATTAATGTATTTTTTTAAAAAAGCCAATAACTTTTTAAATAGTTTTTCATAAATTGACGCTTTTGATTAAAATGATGTGTGACTAACGTAACGTGACTAACGTAACCGAAAAGAATTCATTTATTTTGAATGCTTACCTCATTTATTTGGAAAGCAAAGCAGTCCAATTCAGACACTCCAAACTTTTGCTTTCAGAAAATAAAAAGTTTAAAACAATTCAGTTTATTATTTTTGTGCTATGCTAAATCCTTTTTAGATATATTTTATTTCGTATTTTAAGCCTTTTTCACAACCATGCGCTTAATTGCATTCTAAACAAAATAACAATATTGGAAATTTCACAGTTGTTGCCATATCTTATAGTAAAATATATTAAAAAAAAATGATAGGTCATAGTTACAGTTTTGTGAAGAAAAAAAATTTAGCTTGAAGATTGACTTTAAAATGGAATGACCCCGTACCGTTTCAATTCCATAAGACAAGTTTTTAAAATTAGCAGACATTTTACATATTAACCCTCTCTATTATTGCCAAATTTATTGTGAACTCAGCCGCTTTAAACAATCACGTTTTTGCCAAAATTAATAAGCCATTTGTTCAATTAACCCGTTAAGGACGACATTTTATTTTTTAATAAAACTTTATTTATTTATTAACATTTCATATATAAAACAAGAAAAAAATAATGAAAACATTTTTTTTTGTAAAATTCATAATGAAAACTTCGGAAAACTGTGTTGCTTTTAAGCAACGTTCGGCCTACAATCATTTTTTTTTCTCACGTTCATTATTTGATATGATAAGATGAAAAACATTTAACACAAAGACCTACATCACATTTTGGACAAAATGTTGAGACAATTGATTTGCATTGACTGCCGGCACATCTTCTTCTCTTTTTATTAGCTATGGTTTGGATCAAGTGTTTCCCACCATCAAAACGGTAATCAAATTCCTTTGATACACGACCTAAATTTTTCTTTACGTTTCCATAAGTTGTCAAATATTCGGCAACAACAGATCTTCTAAACTCAAGATTTGAAATAGAATTACCAGAATTTTTGAATTGAATCCACGCGTTATTCATTGCTACGTCAAACATCCAAGTCAAAAGTGGCCAATACCATTTTTTGCTTCGAATTCCAATCCGGTAATGATTTACATCTTCATCCATTCGATCGGTTCCACCCATGTTTTTATTGTATTGAACAGTAGCATTTGGGCATTTGACATTCAATATTTTCTTTTCAGATGAACTATAACGCTTGACGTATATTGCAGGTTCATATCCGTATGCATTTGAAATAATTGTTACTACAGAATTATCCTTCCACTGCATAATGTTTATTGAGTCTTCTGAACTTTTTCTTGTTAAATATTTTCCGCGCTCCAACTTATTATATTCGGATTTGTTGAAAACATTGCAATTTTTTGGGATTCGATTTTTTCTCATGGTCCCAGTCCCACGATATCCTTTGTTTTTCAAATGTGACACAAGGTTCACGCTTGAAAATAAATTGTCGAAAAAAAATGAGTAATTTAATTCAGGATTTTTAATTTGATCAACCATTTTCACAAAAACTGCAGCTGGTTTCCCAAAAGTTTTCTCATAAATTGTGTATGTTTCGTTAGATTTGCCTGTGTAGATTTCAAAGTTTACTAAGTATCCTGAGGTTTCATTTAAACACCACGCTTTATAACCAAAACGAATAGGTTTTCCTTTAATAAATTGTTTACAACTATGCCGTCCAAAATATTTAATCATGGATTCGTCATATGATAAATTTTCTTGAGGAATAAAATTTTCAGAGAAATTTCTTTGAAGTTTTTTAATAATCGGACGTAATTTCCATAATTTGTCGGTTGAATCAGGACAACTTACATCACAGCAATGTATACTTCTAATGATTGAGAGAAAACGATCTCGACGCATTGAGTTTACAACTAACAAGTTCTGTAAATCCATTTCAGAGCTCCAATATAATTTTCGAGATGGTAAAATATTATAGCCTGTTAAAAACAAAATTCCAATTGCGCATTTTAATTCATTGATTGACAAGTTCAACTGCTCATTGTATTTGTATAATGCATAGCGATTTGTTTGATCTACGAATTCTTCAAATATGTCATTTGTCATAAGCATTTCAAAAATGTGATAGGGTTGCGTATTCCTAAACTTTTCAAAAATTGGTTGTGGAAAATCATTTTGCACATTAATTATGGTTCCATCTTCCCATATTCTATTTATATTACGATTAAATGGTTTCTCAAAATTTCCAATTGATACAGGTTCTAGGGATGGACCGTTATCAATTACCTCGATTTCCACAGGTTCACTCATAAATTCATTATCTTCAAATTGAATACCCGAGTAATCACTAAATCGAACTTCAGCATTAGCAAGAAGCTGATTTTTTGAGAGGTTGTCAATTTTTCCTGGACCATCTTCTTCTCCCGAATCTTCATCTGATAAATTATTTACATCTGGCGGCTGAATTATAATTTCGCTTACATTTCCTATATCTTCTTCCTCCAAAAAAGCAATAACTTCTTCAAGTGTGAGGTTTCCGCTAAACTTAATTTGTTTTAAATCTTCAATTGATATAAAATTGCTGAAAAAATAGTCCAGAGAGAATATATATTATAAATTTGTCAAATAGGCCGAACGCTGCATTTATGCAATTGCCAAAAAATCAAAAAATACACAATTGACCGAACGTTGCTTTGACGCAACGCAAACTTAAATCATGTTTTTTTTAATTATTTAGCACTGATCACTTGTTTTAAGTTCACAAAATTAAAATTTTATGCTTTTTAATTAGTTTTATTAAAAAAATTCACATTTTTCAGATCGTTTTATCACTTAAAATTAAAAAATTACCTCATCATATTTTTTATGTCATCAACAAATATTCACCTGTACTTGTATTAGTAATTTTTCTAAATATTTTAGCACTTTTTCTAATAAGAAATTAATTTCTAAAGGAAATAACCATATTTTCAAATTATTTCATAGCAGTTTGTGAAAACTACGAATATTTATTGTAGTGTTGCGTGTAAGTAACGTTAGTCCGAAACGGGTTAAAATTAAAAACAGAAAATTATTACTTAACAAAATACTGACTATCGAATTATACAAATGAATCAATAAATAAATAATCTGTACTATATTCACAGTCTACAACTCCTAAGATCGGTTGGCACTGGAAGTTCTTCAATGTTTATAAAATTTTCAAATTTTAAACCTTAAGCTCTCCTTGATATTTACAAACTGTTCCCCAATCACCAAAAATAAAAGTAAATATCAAGAAAATTTCATGAACCAGCATCATACAAAATGAGATAGCAAATCAAAAAAGAAATAACATTCCGTACTGGGTGAAAAGAAAATATGAATAAAAAAACGATCAGTTGTATTAAATGCATTGATTTGGGTAAAAGAAACTTTTTAAAGAACTGAACTTTTACGGGTTCAGTTGTCTAACAGCTTCGTAACAACGTAACTCAAACATTATTGAGACTTACAGAAAATTAATTTTATGGTTTGCAAATAGATTTACATTATCAGATAAAAGATTTTTTTTACTTCAAACAAAATTCTATAAATATCTAACATCTACGAAAATAAAGGGTGCAGATTCCTTGAAAAATATTACATTCAAATTTAATTTAAATAAAAGATATTTTGAGTAGAATTTATCCAACAACTAACTATATAGATGTTATGAATCTATTTAAAAATAATTTTATTCAATCTCTTCTGTCAACCATTTAAAAACTTAAGTTTTTACTAAAAATATTTATACAAAATTTTTTTCGAAAATGAGAGATTAAAGAATATTAGAAGATTTTAAAAATTTTTTGTTGCCTCATCTTAAAAATGAAGATTTAAGTTTTATAAGAATTGAGTCTATCCAAATGATTTAAATCAGAAAAGAAAAGAAACTTAGTTTTTGAGGACATAATCTTATGGTAACACAGTTTATCATTAAAAGTATATTTAAAACATTAATTCTTGTTGTTTGGTTTTTTGTGTCGTTAATATTTTGAAAATAAAAATATGTTTCGGAAGGAAATTTCTATGTACACTACGTAAAAAGATTGGTACAGGATTGAGTTCAGCAACCAATTTTAAACCACACTTTTGTGTTATATCAACGATTTCACGATTTCTTGAAGAGGAAAAATCTCATTAAGATAAATCTGGATTAGATAAAATAAAGAGCAGAAAACTTTGTCATAAAAAAAAATTATCCATGTCGTAATAGAAATTTGTAACATCTCCTATCTTAGATCTTAGAACATCTCCTATCTTTTGTAACATCTCCTATCTAAGATCTCCTATCTTAGAAGTTATTCAAGATTATTTCTATTTCGGTTTCTCAAGGATCCCTGGTTTATTTACAGTTGAAAACAAATTGAATTTGGAACTATATTCTTAGACGAAGAAATAAAGCACTAAGCCTAAGCAAATTGGCAGAGTAAGATGGATCGAGATGCGGTTTTTTGCATTCGATTCAGAAAACCGTCAGGAAAGTTTGTGAATGTAGCCACTTTTCGGCAAAAAACCTCTGGAGTGCCTAGGGACCTGGGCGGGCTATACACCTCATCTCCTTGAACTTTTCATAAATTCAGCTCGAAATTGATCGAAGCTCGTTACTCGGGGGTTTTTGGGGTCGCTGAACACGAATATGATGTCGACGATGACTCTCGGAGTACCTAGGGCCCAGAGCGGGTATGTCTAGCTCATCTCCTGGAACTTTACATTAATTCAGCTCAAAATTGATCGAAGCTCATTACTGGGTGGGGTTTTGGGGCCGCTGAACACGAATATGATGTCTGCGATAACCTTCGGAGTACCTAGAGGCCAAGGCGGGTTATATGCACCTCATTTCCTGGAAACTTCCATAAATACAGCTCGAAATTGATCGAAGCTCGTTACTCAGGGGTTTTTGAGGTTGCTGAACACAAATATGATGCCGGCGATGACCCTCGGAGTACCTAGAGCACAGGGCGGGTATGTATAACTCATCTCCTGGAATCTTCCATTAATTCAGCTCAAAATCGATCGAAGCTCGTTACTCGGGGGTTTTTGGGATCGCTGAACACGAATCTGTTGTCGGCGATGACCCTCGGAGTACCAAGGGGCCAGGGCGGGTATGTATAATTCATCTCCTGGAATCATCCATTAATTCAGCTCGAAATTGATCGAAGCTCGTTACTCGGGGGTTTCTGGGGCCGCGGAACACTAATATGATGTCTACTATGATCTTCGGAGTACCTAGGGGCCAGGGCAGGCTTTATACACCTCATCTCCTAGATCTTTCCATAAATACAGCAAGAAATTGATTGAAACTCGTTACTTGGGGGGTTTTGGGGCCGCTGAACACAATTATTATGTCGATGATGACCCCTGGAGTACCTGGGGCAGGAACTTCAGTGACCTTAAAAATCCTGGAGTAAAGAGTTTCCATCTGTTTGTTACAATCTTATTTATTTATATCTTATTTATTCGACGAATATAATAAAGGAAAAAGCTGTAAAGTCTTTATAATACAAATGTTTTATTTATTTCGATTTACACAATTTATTCATTTTCTTCGAAGTTCTTGCACTTATTTTCTTCATCCAGAAAATCTTCGTTCAGATTTTCTGAAGATTGTGATTTCGTAAATTTTTCCATGTTCCTGCAGTTTGACCCTGCACAATTTTTACATGCAATATTGCAAGCTAATCCGTGCTTTCGGCATCCACAAGAATTACCACAGTATGTTTTGCATGCACAAAATATTAAGCTCGTAATATGGGGTGGGCCATGTGGCAGAGTCATTCTAATTGGAACCAAGGAATTGTCTAATTGAAACCAAGGAATTGTCATGACGTAAAAATTTTTGTATAACTCTTTTCAATAATAAAAAAAATTAAAAAAATAAAATAATCGAGTTTTAATTATAGAAATTTTAACCCGCCCTGGGCCCCAGGTACTCCGAAAGTCATCGCCGACATCATATTCGTGTTCAGCAATCCCAAAAACCTCCGAGTAACGAGCTTAGATCAATTTCGAGCTGTATTTATGGAAAGTTCCAGGCGATGAGGTTTATATAACCCGCCCTGGCCCCTAAGTACTCCGAAGGTCATCGCAGACATCATATTCATGTTCAGCGGTGCCAAAACAGAATTAATGTAAAGTTCCAGGAGATGAGATAGACATACTCGCCCTGGGACCTAGGTACTCCGAGGGTCATCGCCGACATCATATTCGTGTTCAGCGACCCCAAAAACCCCCGAGTAACGAGCTTCGATCAATTTCGAGCTGAATTTATGAAAAGTTCAAGGAGATGAGGCTTATAGGCCGTGGCCCCTAGGCACTCTAGAAGTTTTTTGCCGAAAAGTAGCTATGTTCACAAACTTTTCTGATGGCTTTCTGAATCGAATGCAAAAATCCGCATCTCGATCCATCTTACTCTGCCAATTTGCTTAGGTTTGGCCTATTTTTGTGCTTTATTTCCTCGCCTATCTATGTAGACGATTAAACAGAATTTGAATGAGTTTGCTTTTTTGGATCATGTTGAGAAAATATTAGATATTTGAATATTAAATTAAAGGTAGTGAGTATACTGATCGTAGATCAATGAGAAGATAGCCATTTGCTTAAATGTTTTTCGAAAATGGTTCACGCCTCTGATTTCTTATAATAATTATATTCGAAATTTTAAATTTTATTAGTGAAAGCAACCTCCAGTTTCTTCTAGTCCTATTTTCTTTTAGTTTTTACGATAATAGTGGAGGCCGCTGGTTTTTTCTTAAAATTATTGTTTATCTATTTGTTTTTAATTTAAATAGTGGAGACGGCTAGTTTATTATTTATTTATTTTAAAAGTGGAGCTGGCTACCCAGTTTCACAAACTCCTTTGTAAGTATGAATGTAAACGTTTACATGGGACATTTATACGAGACCAACCTATAAAATTTATCTCATAAAAAGGTTTCTAAAACGTTTACCCAATATCAAGGGGCGCCAGGAATGCGGTCATATAAGACTTGACACAGGAAATTTTGTAAACGTTTACATGGCAAAATTTGTAAACGTTTACATGGGAACTTTACATGAGTACTTCATATATGTTTTTTTATTTTATAAAGAACATCATATGCCGTAAAAACGTTTATAAAGCATTTATGTGGGTTCCATGTAAATGTTCATACGGGTGGCATTTATATAGGTAATTCCTGTTATTATATTATTGATGTATAAAATGATTGGCTAAAAGTTTACATGGGAATTTTATTCGAGGTTTATACAAGGTGACGCAATTGAACCGAAAAAAAAAATACTTTTTCTCGTTCTTTTCTTGTCATATTTTTATTCTATTTTTCTATTTTTGTCCTATTTTTTTTTCTTTAATTTTATTTATTGTTTCGATTTCGGCCTTTTCTGCTTTTCTGAAACTATATCAAGATTATGAAATTTATTATTTGAGGAAATTATATTTAATTAGAAAACTTACGTTTTTCACCATGTCACCGTGCCAAACGGGGATCGAACTCGGTACCTCTTCATCGCCAGTCGTTGCATCTTATCTACTCGTCTACACTGTACTATGTAGGGTGAACGCTTGAAAGCGATACACATTTCTCTTAAATTTCTCCTTTGTAAATGCCGTGTAAGTGCTTAATTTCCTATATGATGCGTGTGAGGCGTAAATAGTCTGTATTGAAATGAGACGATTTTTTTTGTTTGAATAAATATATTTCGCCATTTAAAATAATGAATATGATTTTTCAGGTGAAAACTGTATTCTAGTTGCGGAAACAAAAATCTGGGCGACTTTAATCGCATTTTAACTGAAATTGAAGAAATGCAAATTGCAAAATACAGTAGCAATATAACATTAAAAAACTGCGTTATAGATCAATTTTTTAAAATTTGTATAAAGAAATTTTTATTATTTTTATGAATTCATAAATAAAAAAAAATTATTTTAATGGTATTTAATAAAAATTAAAAAAAAAAAACAATAAAAAATATGTACCAACCAGGAGTTGAACTCACAACCTACAGCACATCAGTCGAGCACGATATCCACAACGCAATGTGTAACGTTAAGAAATGATAGATTGATAAATTGATAAATGATAGAAATGCTAACGGATCAGTTTAATTTACTACCTTCGGAAAAATCTGCGTGTGATACGCATAAAGAAGTTTTCACTTCAAAAAGTCTCCTTGTCTCTCTGTACATACGCGAACATTTTTTTCTTCCATTCAAATGAAAGAGCGATCAAAGTCTCCCAATTTTTTTTTCCGTAACTAGAATACAGTTTTCACCTGAAAAATCAATATTCATTATTTTAAATGGCGTAATATATTTATTCGAAAATAGCATCATTTCAATACAAAAACATATGGTAGCTCCATGGCTGATGGCACCATGTAGGTGCTTTCTATATGATAAACAGCATCATATAGAAACTTCTTATGCCATATAGGCAGTTCCTATTTAATATACACCACCATATAGGTAGTTCCTACGTATATAGCATGAAATGTCATTTCGCACGTGTGCATTTGTGACAATTCATACTCTGCTTTAATAAGAAGTAAACGTGTTTTCTATTGTGTTTGCATTTCATCAGCAACTGGATAATAATATTATAAATCACATATAAATGTAAGTTTTTTCACACCTGCATTTGTAATATGTAATTTGATTATTGTGTGTGTGCGCATATTATATAAAAGTGAAAACGACATTATTTGAAAAGTGTGTGCATCAAATCATATTTGAAAGTGTTCGGTCCAAATTTACGACGATCATGCGGCGATCGCACGCTGTAGTTTTTGTTTTTATCTTATAGTTCGATTTTATTTCATAATTTGTAGATGTCATCATTCAAAATTGTTTCTACCAGAGAAAAAGGTAGAAATATTTTGTCGGTGGTGCCACATAAGTGGGAGCAAAATGGAACACTCCGATGGGCTGAAGAAAACCAAATTAGTGCGGCCGCATTCAAGTCGATGTCAATGGATGGATCTTCGCAACCAATGGTTGATTGGAAAACACATCCCTGTACACTTAAGCGCCACGGTTGGGCAACATACAAAGAAGCGGTAGAAATATCGAAAAAATGGGTTTTCAGAGTGATACTGATGCCAGCAGCCATACTGAGACGTTATTACCTACCAAACGAAAAATCGTTAATCGGAATAATATCGAACGAGCAGCTGATACTGACTTCACAAATATGGTGTGTATATAATGTTATATATGTGAATTCGATTTGAATTTATGTTAAATGTATATTGTTGAATGCATTCCAAATTTTATTTTTAGTTGCAAAGTATGGATGAACGGACGACCACATTACCGATAGTGTCGCAGACACCAGTTGTGTCATCATCACCAACAACATTTGTATCTGCTACGCAGCCCATCTTAGTCATCAATAATACGCTACAGCAGCAGCAGCATCAAATTGTTCCATCAACAACTGTACCATCATCATTGCAGTCGCTATTTACAACAGCACCAATGAAGCAACAAGCAGCGGCTATTGATGGCACTCCATCGCCAAGTATTTCCGTAAAATCGGGCCAACAAAATGCATATTTTGCAAGTTCTACTGCTTCATCGGCCGTTGGTGACCATCAGATACAGCAAAATCATCAGTTTATTGTTGAAAATAATGCAGCGCCGGTGACTGATGAAGCATTTACGCAACGTCATCATTTTGTTGAAACGAATGAAACAATCGATAATGATGATTCGTCAATCATTGCCGTTGGCGATTCATTATTGGACCGTCCATCACGCCGATGAACTTTATTACATGGACGCCGACACTAATACTACATACCAAATTGTGAATCAGTCGGCAAGTGGATATACAACAAATGTGAGTGGAATACTTGAAACAGCCGATGCAGCCTTTCAAAATAATGCATCAATCTCGACCGGCCCCAGCAATCAACAAATGCAAATCTCTGAATTGACATTCAGAATTGCAAAAATTGAAACGATCCTGTTAACATTGGTTGTCAAGATGGATAAGGTTTTGAATGCAATGCAAGGTGGCAGCGTCAGTATTATTGTGCCATCGTCGACTGATGATGCAAATTCGATTCCAGCAAAAGCTATCGATGATGAAAACGGTAAATTCAAGAAGATCAATACCGTCGAGCAGCTGATCGACTTAGAAGAAAAATTGAAATGTGCTCAATTTACGGACCGAGTGGTAAGATTATTTATTTTGTTCGCGTCATTCGTCATTCATCGAGTATACTTATCCGTTTATTTGATTTTTAATTGAATTTGGATTTTCACAGTTCGATGCATTGGTGCGTACTTGCAATATTTCAGACAAATTGAATGAATTGAATGTTTGCTACACATTTGTCGATGCTGTGTTTACTCGCGATTTGTTCTTGAAGCTTTCATGGGCGGGTGGCAGCAAAGGCCAAAGTGGGACTCAAAACATTCCAACGCACGATTAATTTTTTCGTTTTGCTCGTTCGGACGTGCCACCCAAATTTTTCGATGACCTCGTGTGAACACTTTTCCAAAACAAAATCGATCGCCAACGCCACTACATGGGCAAAAACAGCAGTTGTGCGAGTTTCACGCACAAAATCGCGACAAATCAAAAAGAATGGATGTGGTGAGAATAAAAATGATGAGAACGACACGGTCGGAGACAGCAAAATTCTGCCCGTTTTGGAACAGTCGACAAATATTAATTCGAAAGTCGAAGAGAATCAGCAGTCGACAAATGAAAACACGACCGTTTCGAAACCAAACGATTTAGCTACTGAAATCGTTCCTAATATTGTTGCGACTAATATTGTTCAGTCGTTGCAGTCGAAATCAGGAGCATCGACATCATCCGGCACTATTGCAAAAAAAAGAAAACGCAGACGAACCCAAAAATTGGGGTTTCACAACATTAAAGAAGATTTGCTTCTAGATGAGAACGACAGCTCGATAGACGATTCGGATGTAAGTCCATTGCGATGAAACTTGAAGAAAATAAATTTTTTATTTATATTTTATTTCTATTTATTTTTATTTTTTATTTCTATTTTTTTAAGTTATCTGATGAAAACATCGAAGCGCCGCTGTACGTCAAAACACTCGCAAGCCATCGTAATGCCAGCAGTAAGATATGGGAAGAAGCAGATCGAACCGCCACCGACGCCAAGAAGAATGAAAGTGAAAAATGAAAGTGGAATTGATTTTGTTATTTTCTTTTGGCAAACAAATAAAGGCGCATTTATTTCAATCGTTTTCGCTTCAAAAACTAGCATTTTTCGTCTTTATTTTGATCCAAAAACACCATATAGGTGCTTCCTATTAATTATATGAATGAAATATGAATATGAATTAAATATATGAAATATATGAAAATATATGAAAATATATGAATGAAATATGAATTTTTATTATGAAAAATAAGCCAAAAGCTAAGCAACAGGCTGACAATATGTGTGCAACAGTGGAATCAATACGTCATATTTTTCACGTTCACAAATTTGCATTTTATATCATCCACGTAGAGCAATTTGTAAACATGACTTTCTTTTGCACAATACTTGATAGCGAAAATATTGAGAGCACTCGATTTTACTGGTGTGTTGAAAAAATTCTCCTTATTTGCGATTGTGTGAAAATACAATGCTATTTTATTTCCTGCTGAAAGTATGTTCTCCACGCAGGCGATTTCATCTGTTCGTGTGAAAAACCACTTGTTTGCAGCATCTGTGGCTAAGCAAAAATGGTCTAAGTCAGTTTTCGAATAAAATCCGAGTTCGTTTCCCATTCTTGTAGCTAAATGGAACTTGGGTGGCACATTTTCGCTTTTATTCGGTTTGCTTAAAACGACTTCATTATTGTTCGGGTCAAGTAAGCCCTTCGCACATTTTTGTCTCGTTTTTTCAATTATCCGTTTTGCCATCTGAGCCAGCGGTCTATGTCCCTTCCTTAACAATCGTTTTACACATTCTAGCGTGGTTTCAAATGGATAAGCGCTGAACGTCGATAGCTCTCCAAATTTTGTCACATCATCCACCATATGGACTAGATTATGTACGTTGCTGGTAATATACGCGTCCTCTGCATAAATATCGCGCCAGCATTCGATGAAATGGTCAAGCAACACTTTAGCCACAGGAAGATAACGAGAAAATGTCTTCGTTCCACAAATAGTTGACGCACAGAACAGCACCAGAAAGCGCTGGTAAACTTCGTACGAAATAACATTTTTCAGTACAACAATGCCTGTATACAGTAGAAACGTTCTATATTCTGTACCTTTCCAATGTGGAAGGTCTTTCAAATCTCTGGCTTTTCGATGGATTTCACGCGGCATTTTGCAATTCAAAAGTGATTTGGAGAGGTCATCAATATCTTTTGCCGACATTCTTATCGTAGTTCCGCGAAATTTACCATCTTCAAAGATATGAAAGTTACCATGTTGAGATATAGATTTAGATAAACAATTTGAAAATCTTATATATTATATATAATATACCTCTCCATCCAAATAATAGTCGTTTCATTAGTCCTAGATGCAATAGGTGTAGCAAATCGGCAACCAAAAATTGCTCAATCATGTCGATATCGAGTTGCAGTAAAGGTGAATCATATTTGTGGTGACTACCGTAGGCTTTTGCACGAAATTCGGCGTCATTTCGTTTCGGGCAATCCGTTCGTGGAAAAACGTTCGTGTGACTGACGTCGTTATATTCGCATATTGTCGTGCACTTCAAACATCCATGCTGTCCATTGTAATTCGCAACGCCTAGAGACGACAGGAGTAGAGTAAAACAATGAACAAATTTCGAATAAAAGCGACATATATATAAATATATACAATACCTTTTATAAATGCTCGTGCAGGAGAGTCTGCAATGAAGCAGCGAATCTTTACTGTAATTTTGTGGCCATTTATTATGATTCCCTCCTGGAAAATAGTTTTCAGTTCATTCACCATCGGCATTAGAAAACCATCCAAATTTGAAGGTTTAGATTTGCCGCTATAAATTCCAGCCACCATGGGAGCAACATTTGGCATTTCAAAGATGTTGAACAGAATAGGCCGAAATTCTTCTCTCGAGCTCTTAAAAATTGGCAGGCCATCCATATTTATGTTCAACGAAATAGTGATTGAGTTGGATAGGTTGGAAAATAAATTCTCCAAGCAAAATTTTATCCCATTGTGCCAGTAATATTGCTCATCTGCGATGGGTACTATCGTGACGATTCGAGGTGTTTTTAGTAATGTACGTGAATCTTTTGGCAATATTTCCCTATCAAAACGTTCGTTGATGATTTCGAGAATCCCTTTGATTGCTGAATGATTTATATTGTATTTCAGAGTCCAATTTATGATATTATTGCGAAATATTTCATCCTTTTCGAATTCGTCAGGAAGATCATCGCACTCATCATCGCTTGTGTTATCATCATTATCAAAATCTGGATAAAAAAAAACGAATATTATGAGGTTCACACTATCATAAAAACGCAACTTAACAATATTGAATTTGAAAGATCGAAATTTCGAAAAAAAAATACGACCTCCTGTAATGGATAGACTGAACATATTGTGGTATAGTCACAGCTTCATTAGTCGTCATTCCTTAGGTTATCCGGTACCGCTCATAATAGTTTCTCATCTATTCACCATCCATAGTCATATTTCTTTTAGTCCCCATCACTCATAGTTTTCCTATTTTTTCTTAAAATTTAACTAAATTTTCATTAGCTGGACAGACATATTTGAGGAGAATTGTACTCATTGCACTAATTGATTTTAAATTGTAATTAATTAAAAGTTGTTATTACCTATAGTAAACTTTCATCTTGATCGAAAATTGTATGAATGTAAAAATTTTCCTTAAATTATGTCTCTTTAAACATTGCTATTTAATTTTGCAATTCACTAAAATTAACTCATACTATATTTCCATTCACTTTGGTTCACTCTATTACTTCAATGTGAATGATCTAAACATCAAACGTAACTTACACCACGAAGTTTTCAAAACCTTACAACGGCTGTGCGTTTATTTTTTGCAGTCATTAACATGCAAAGAAGTATTATCTTGCTCTGTTATACGTTCAATCTTTTTTCTCTTTGCATGAGAAGAAGAAAATTTACTTCAAACAATCTTTCCGATTTAAAACCGAACTTCACTGTACTGATATAGTAGATTGTAGTTTAATAAATGTCCAAACATCATAACATTGATCGAATCTGCATTTAATTCATTTTGAATTCAATTATAAATATTATGGATGTGTCGGAAATATTCTGTGTCCCAACCTTATTTTCGTACAATATTATCAAATAGCAAACGGTTTTGGGAACTATAATAAGTTCCCAACAATTGAAAATCTGATGTGAATTAATTATCTTACATCTAAAACACTGTATTCGAGTTATTGCGAGACTAAAAATTTGACTATATAATGAGCCACTGTACATCGTTCCCTCTCTTAGTCTTGATTTATCATTCGATTATCTAATTGGAATTCATGACATTGACTTGTGGAGATGTCATTGTAAATTTAATGAGTTGGCATTTAAAATTTTGGGAATGAAAATTTTAATTTTAAAAATCCGGCCAATTTTAGTAAAAGTTCATATGTTGTGTTGTGCTAGTTTAATTTAAAACAAAACAAAAGAAAAATAAAATCTATATGTTTGTGTTGTAGAAGCATAAACTCTCTTAGTTTTGATTTCCTTTTTCTATTGGAATTTATTGTGCCGTGTTAGTTAAATTAACAAACCAAAAAAAAATATATATGTTTTGTGCCGTTTTATGAGTTTTCAAATAACAAGAAGGAAAGGCCACACAACGGTACGTCTAAATTATACAGAAAAATTCAATTTAATAATTGTTAAACGAAATAAAAATATTTCTATTTGTTTGTGTTGCGTAAATTAAAAACCAACAATATATATACGTATATAAACTGCGACGCATGTGAGTTTTTTTTTCAATGGTGACTCTTTGTTTTGATGCGTGTTCAATTTGACATCGGATGTGTTATGTTGAGGCCGGGTTTTTGAGTTGCTTATTATCTCTTTTATTATCGTGTGAAAATTCTACCTTATTAAATTCATGTTAAGTTATGAAAATTCTAAATTATTAAATTCATGTTAAATAAAAATTCTAAATTATTAACTTCATGTTAAGTTATAAAAATTGTAAAAAGTTTTAAATTCATGTTAAGTTATAAAAACTGTAAAAAGTTTCAATGTCAATAGGGTAGCAAATTAATTATTAAAGAAAAAAATCTAAACGACATAGTCTAACCAATTGAAATCGAAAAATCGTAACTACTCGGTGTAACGGAGTCGTTTCATGTTTTGGTTTTTTTTTGGTACGTGTTTCTAGTCATAATTAACGTAACTCGAACTATAAAAGCTTTTAAATTGTTAAATTAATTAAGAATAGTGTTGTCCTATAGTGTAGAATATCAAATTACAAAATCAGTAATCTAAGAAGTTGATAATATTAATATAGTGGTAGATGGATGAACAATTTTCTTTTCATCGTATGAACATATTTTTTTCCAATACCAATGTATAGAATAATTAATTGAATTAATCTAACTAGCAGATGATAGTGAATCATATTACTGTTAAATAAATTTGTATGATAGTACCTTCGTGTTTGTTATTTGCACTACATTATTTGGATTTCAACGCATACGTCAACCAGTACCTTTTACCGTATTGCTTCACCATCATTGTTACAAAATTATTACAGTTCTAATTCAACAAATAATTTAACTAGTATTGGTACAATTGATTACATCTTTTTTGGATTTCAACGCATACGTCAACAATTACCTTTTACCGTATTGCTTCACCTTCATTGATACAAAATTCTTACAGTTCTATTCAACGAATAATTTAACTGGTACTGGTACAATTTATTACATTTTGTTTTTGATTTCAACGCATCCTGCAACCGTTATATGTCAACGTATTCGTCCGTAATTGCTATAATTGTTACCATACTCACCTGTGATTGTAACTTGATTCGGCGCTTATGTTTACAACCAGATACAACGTTTCTACTTATCATTTTTGAGTCAACAGTATTTTACATCCATTACATCATTTTTGATTCAGCCAGAATTTTACATCTATTACGTCATTTTTGATTCAATGAAATTTTGCGTCAATTACAACATTTTTTTTTGATTCAACAAAAGTTTACAAATTTATATAACGTTGCTACATGTCATTTTTGATTCAATGCAATTTTGCGTCAATTACAACATTTTTTTCTAATTCAATGATATTTTGCATCAATTACAACATTTTCTGATCCATCAATTACATCATTTTTGATTCACCAATATTTTACATCAATTTCATCATTTTCTGATTCAATGAAATTTTGCATCAATTACAACATTTTTTGATTCAACAAAATTTGTACAAATTTATATAACGTTGCTACATGTCATTTTTGATTCACCGATATTTTGCATCAATTGCATCATGTTTGATCCAACAAAGTTTTACAAGTTTATATAACGTTTATACTTGTCAGTTTTTTTGATTCAACAAAATTTTACATCAATTACATCATTTTGATGCAACAAAATTTTACATCAATTACGACATTTTTGATTCAACAAAATTTTACAAAATTTATATAACGTTTCTACCTTTCATTTTTTCAACGATATTTTGCATCAATTACAACATTTTTTGATACAACAAAATTTTACAAAATTTATATAACGTTTCTACTTACCATTTTTGATTCAACAATATTTTACATCAATTACATCATTTTTGATTCAACAATATTTTACATCAATTGCAATATTTTTTTTGATTCAACCAAATTTTACGAACTTACATAACGTTTCTACTTAACATTTCGTACCACGTTTGTACGTGCAACTTCATTCAACATTTTTATCCTACAAAATATTTTCGAGAGATTCCTAACGTGATCAACGTGCGGATGGAGGGCTGATGGAAATAGGAGGACGGGGTTTAATCATGGGGTGAGTAAATTTATTTTATTGCTTAGGTAATGATAAAGGGGTGTGAATGTGAGTGTGTGTGTGTGTGTGTGGGCGTATGTGAGTGAACGTGGGGGTTGGACGTGTTGATCGTGGGTCTTTCGCAACAGGGGTCACCAGAGTCTCCATTTTTCCACTTGTATTTCTTTCCATTGCTGAATATTTTCGTTAATAGCGTACATTTCTGTATTTGTGCTGAAGTAGCAGGGTTTCTTTATCGTTCCCATGGGCTGCAGCTAGCTTGGGGCTTGAAAATCAATCTCGCTAGGTACGCTTCCTGCTATGTCCTTCTCATTGGTTCGCCA
Source organism: Diogma glabrata (assembly GCA_963693315.1). Lineage (NCBI taxonomy): Eukaryota > Metazoa > Arthropoda > Insecta > Diptera > Cylindrotomidae > Diogma > Diogma glabrata. Next base: position 5,924,565 of record OY856188.1, read on the forward strand.
ATGAGAAAGCGCTTCGATACACTCCCTAGTATTGTTTTTATCTCCATATATATGATACCTTTGACTGAATTATTTCCATCTTTTGAATCTTTTGAGAATGGTCGTATTTCATCATCTTCTTTGATGCCCATGAGTGACGAAAAAGAGGCATGATGAGATACATCATCACAATTATTATCAGCATCAGCAAATGGGGCCACCGGCTCATCATGAATATTCAAGTATCGGTGATTATTTAAAACGGGCTGATGACGCACCGCCATCATAATATTCACATATTCCCTTCTAACGCGTCGGTTCTGTGCGCTCGACATTTTCTTCACATTTTTCCACACATTATTTAATTTTCTCTCCATATTTGCTACTATTAATTTTTACTCGATTTATTCACAATAAAATAAATGAAAACGCACACTCTCGAATAAAACAAATTTGGCGTTGTTACCTCTACGCGTTGACGGCAAATAATGATTTATTAGAGCACGCTATATATTTCGTGCTGGCACCTGTATAAATTAATAGGTTTCACCTTGATAAGTCCTATAATATTCAGACGTTGTAGGAAATTTCATATAAGTTCTGTATAGTTCCTATGATATGTGCGAAGTTACAGGGGATTTCATATAAGTTTTGTATAATTCCTATGATATTCCGATGTTATAGGAGACTTCATATAAGTTCTGTATAATTCCTATAAAAAAAAATATTGCGACGCTGATGCATAGGCTGACTTCACCACAGCTCTAGAAACATAGTGTTCTGGATATATAATGAGCTAATATCCATAAAATACTTTAATTAAAAGCTAACCAATATTATGGACTTCGTAGTTCCAATAATAAAAATATTAAAGCAGGGAGTAGTATCCCAACAAACATAAATTCTGTTGTACGAGAAGAATTAAACAAAAATTTTATCGGAAGTGACAAAGCGGAAGTTAGGATGCAGAACTGTTGTAAACCGTACTAAATGTGTATGTACCAAATTTCATCCAACTCGATTATCAGGTACAGAAGTTATTGATCTTCCAAAATAACAGGTGCTCCAGGGACCCCCTACCACTTTGTTCACTATCGCTAAAAAAAACTAATCAGTTTCTTGCCATACATATTTGCATCTTTTTGCAAAGTGTAATCAAAATTATTTAACGAACGAATGTTGTATGCTCCCAACAAACATTGAAAAAATGATGACACAGTAAACAGGTGTTCGGGAGACCCCGTACCACTTATCCCAATATTGTCCAAAAACTAATCAGTTCCTTGTCATTTAAGTGTCATTAGAATTGATTCAAAGTGTCATTAGAATTGATTAATGAATGAAGTCTGTATGCTCCCAACAAACTTTAAAAACAAAGTGTGATAAGTCAGCAGTTGTATGGTAGACCCCCCGCCACTTTGATCAATGTGTCCCAAAAGATGATAATTATCTTCTTATACTAATTGGAACCCTATTCCATAAGTTTCATCATAATCACTTCATTATTGTAGGCTGTAGTGTGCATAAAGACACTGAAAAAACTTCAAAAAAGTACAAAAAAATTTTTTTTACCGGAAGTGAAAAACCGGAAGTTGGGATGCAGAACTATTGTAAACCGTACTACATACTTATATACCAAGTTTCATCCAATTCGCTTATCAGGTACAGAAGTTATAGAGCTTTCAAAAAAACAGGTGCTCCAGGGACCCCCCACCACTTTGTTCACTATCGCTCAAAAACTAATCAGTTCTTTGCCATACATGTTTGCATCTTTTTCCAAAGTGTCATCAAAATTCGTTCAAGAGCGAATGCTGTGTGCTCCCAACAAACATTGAAAAAAGTGTGACACATTAAACAGGTGTTCGGGAGGACCCCCACCACTTATTCCAATATTGTCCAAAAAGTAATCAGTTCTTTGTTACTTAAGTTTCCATCTTTTTCCAAAGTGTCAATAAAATAAATTAATGAATAAAGTCTGTATGCTCCCAACAAACTTAAAAAACAAAGTGTGAAAAGTCAGCATTTGTATGGTAGACCCCCCACCACTTTGATCAATGTGTCCCAAAACATGATAATTATCTTTTCACACTAATTGGAACCCTATTCCATAAGTTTCATCATAATCACATCATTATTGTAGGCTGTAGTGTGCATAAAGACACTGAAAAAACTTCAAAAAAGTACAAAAAAATTTTTTTTACCGGAAGTAAAAAACCGGAAGTTGGGATGCAGAACTATTTTAAACCGTACTACATACTCATATACCAAGTTTCATCCAATTCGCTTATCAGGTACAGAAGTTATAGAGCTTTCAAAAAAACAGGTGCTCCAGGGACCCCCCACCATTTTGTTCACTATCGCTCAAAAACTAATCAGTTCTTTGTCATACATGTTTGCGTCTTTTTCCAAAGTGTCATCAAAATTCATTCACGAATGAATGTTTTATGCTCCCAACAAACATAAAAACTTTGTGGAAAAAACCACCTGTTGTATGATGGACCCCCCAACCCTTTATCCAATGTGCTCCAAAAGCTGATAAAATCTTTCTCATGTTATTTAAAGGCTTTTCGCAACGTTTCATGAAAATCGATCGGTAATTGTAGGCTACAGTAGGGATAAACACCTGAAAAAAAAACTTTTTAACCGGAAGTGACAAACCGGAAGTTGGTATGCAGAAACATTGGAAACAGTACTTAAACCTTATATACCAAGTTTCAATAAGATCATAGCCCGGAATCAGAAGTTATTCAAGATTTAAACTTAGAGGTGTTCGGGAGACCCCCCGCCATTTTGTCCAAATTTGAAATGAATCCAGATCTTCCATTTTCAAGTGAACCTGCATCATTTGCCAAAGTTTCATCAAGATCCTATGCAGAAAACTATTATATTAAACGACAACTAAAAACATTCCAATAATAAGAGCGATGACTATTATTGACTCCGAAGATACAAAATTTACATGTTCCAGTAGTACGACATATGACTAATATGGGAACCGAAGATGTAAATTGAACTGCTCCAAAGCTACGATCTATAATTATCATAGGACCGAAAATACAAAAAATTTAAATGTTCCATATAATGACACCTATGACTTAATGGAAACCGAAGATACAAAATTTAAATGTTCTAAATGGTAATACCTATGACAATTAAGTAGACCGACTCTATGATACTATGTATAATGTTCCAGTAGTGATATTCGAACTAAGGCAAACCGAAGAAACAAAATTTAACAAGTTCCAAGTAGTGAAAATTGGAACACTAAGGAAATCGGAAACAAGTTAAATGTTCCAAAAATTGTAATTTGTAACACTAAGGAAATCGAAGACAAATTAAGTGTTCCAATAATGGTAGGACCATTAACGGAAACTGACGACAAAACATGAAATTTTCCAATAGTGGTGAATTGATCATTTTTTAAGGAACCCGAAGACACAAAGACGATAAAAATGCTGATGACTAACATGGAAAACGAGAACTTAAAACGATGACTATTCAAATTATTGATTAATCGTCGATGAGATTTATAGTCCGGCCACCAGCATAGAACCAATGTTCCTTTAAAAAAATACAAATAAATGAGGATCTGTATCTAATGTTTACAACAACCGATAACAAAGGGGTTGGAGCAGGAGTTTAGTTTAATTTTAAATTGACACAACGACTGTAACGAAGAGGTTGGGCTGTCAGCTACACTTTGTGGCGAAGAAAATTTAATAACAGCACATGAATGTTAACTGTTGGAAATATGATAAAGACTTGGGTTCGACGGTAAAATTGTCCTTACATAGTCCAAAAACCAGCGGGTGTTGATCAATCAATGAAACTTGACTTCAACATCTCAAGCTACTCAGAAAACCGACAACAAGAGTTAACACAACGACTATAAGCGAAGAAAGTGGGCTGTCAGACACACTCTGTGGCGAAGAAAATTTAATAACAGCCCATGAATGTTAACTGTTGGAATTATGGTACAGATTTAAGTTCGACGATAAAATAATCTTTCCATCATCCAAATACCAGCGGGTGTTGATCAACTCAATGAAAATGGATTTCTTCAATTAGATCAAGATCTCAAAATACAGTATCAGCTTTAGAAGATAAGATGGAATAGATAGGGATTATACGCTGTGTCCGAAAATGAGGTATGGACGGCGAATCCATCATTACCTGGAGTGCAGGTATAACTTAAGTTGTAGAGACAAATTAAGATGTTGATATCTCTTATGTATTGCTGCTTTACAAATGCGGCAAATCATAGCTCGAAGAATAAAATTGACAAAACTTAGGTTGAGGGTTATTATAATAAAAAATTACAAACCCAAAAGTAGCCACAACTCGAAGAATTTTATGCTGTGTGGACATAGCTTGAAAAATATTTTTATTTAGTTTAAGGGGAGTAATATAGCATACTCTCCCTTCAGTAGCGCGATTTTCCAATTATGAAATCAATTGTACATAGCTTAAGGAGCGGTATCCAACTATAAGTTTTTTTTTTTTTTTTTTTTTAATAAAATGTGTTGTGTAATAGGGTTTGGAATATGTGTCACAACAACACATAAATACCTTTTAAGACCTAGGTCTAGACCTGGGTCCCACAACAACTGGCGTTCTGAGGTGTAGATTAACGCTTTTTTTAAACATCTGTGGGTTGAAGTCACCTGAGACTAAGTGTTCCGGCAAACTATTCCATTTGTACGCAGTTCGGACAAAGAAGTCTCTCTGCGATCTGCCAGTATGACAGCGCGGGATCTTTACCGTTTCACTGGTTGCGGCAGCCGATTGCCGAGTGGAACGGGGGTAAGAATAAGTTTGAGGCATGATGCCACTGATTTCATCTGAGCACTGCTGATGACGATATTTGTAAAAAACAACGAGGTCAGCAACAGTGCGACGATGTTGTAGGGAATCAAGTTTTGATGTCAAAGTTCGATCACCCACAATTCGTATAGCTCGCTTTTGAACAGAGTCCAAGAGGGCCAAGATGGAAACAGAGGCAGCACCCCAAACTTGACAGCAGTACTCCATACAGGGACGAATATAGGACTTATAAACATGGAGCAATTGGTATGGAGTGAAAAATTTTTTGCATCTATTTAGGAGGCCGAGTTTTTTAGACGCGCTTTTTGCCATCGCCATTACATGATCGTTCCAGAGTAGGTCATTTGAAACTGTGACACCCAATAAACGAATGTTTTTACATTCACCTATTGGTTCATCACACATACTAAATAAAATATCTTTGGGGAACTCGGTCTTTAATCTGGAAACAATCAACAGCTGTGTTTTGGTGGAGTTGAAATTGACAAGGTTTTGGTCACCCCAGTCGGCGACTTTATTCAGGTCTTTGTTCACGTTTATGGCAGCGTCTCTCCGGGCAGGATTAATTCGTTCGTGCATTTTACCTTTTGAAGGAAGGGGCTCGAACGACTTGTGCAGAGTACATATGTTTCAACTGTGGATTATTTGAAACAACATTTTAGTTAAAACTCTAATAATAGAGGAGATACATAGCTTGAGGAACGTTAGGTTTTATGACGAATCATCGGAATTAATAACTATTGACGAAGATTTCGGTAAGAAGAAATGAACATGCATTTGATGTTGACTGGGTGTCACCAAAACAATAGCCCATGTCTACTGGGTGCACTCGAGATCTGAATGAACAAAGGAATACACATTAAACATTAAGAAACGGTTTAATCGATAGTAGAGAGGTTCTACTAGATGACCTGGAAATTTGATTTTGGTGAACAGTTTCAGACTGATGTGGGATATGATGTCTATGATCGATGATGGTTGACTACATAACGTTAGCGGTGGAATTAATTCGCCGAGTGTGATTCAGAGTTAATCCTTAGTTCCAGTCTCTATTGGGAGAATACTTACACGATTCACAGCTCGTTTGAGCTCAGAGTGCATGGTCTTAACAGTTACCACTCTAATTATACCATCCTTCCCTGGGTGCACAGCCGCAACACGTCCTAACAGCCAGTTCAACGGAGGCAAATTTTCATCATGGAGGACTACCATTGAACCAACTTGGATCAAAACGGTTCCTTGTTGCCATTTATACCGGTGTTGCAACTCTGACAGATACTCACGATGCCATCGATTCCAGAAGTGTTGTATCATTTGTTGGAGTTTCTGGAATCTAGATAATCTATTCACGTTTAAATCGAGTAACGACGGTTCGGGTAACGCTGTCAACGGTGTTCCGATGATAAAATGGCCCGGAGAAAGGGCGCTTAAGTCATTAGGATCGCTTGACAAGGGGGTCAAGGGCCGTGAGTTGAGACAAGCCTCAATTTGGGTTGTTAGGGTAAACAGCTCTTCTATGGTAAACCCTGAGGTTCCAACAACTCGTCTGAGATGATGCTTAGCATCTTTTATTGCTGACTCCCAAAGACCTCCGAAGTGAGGAGACCTTGGTGGAATTGTAATCCACTCGATGTTATGAGATTCAGTGAATTGACAAATCGATTCTTGGAATGGTTGTGAGGTGAATAAGGTCTTTATCTCTCGCAATTCATTACGAGCCCCAATGAAGTTTGTGGCGTTGTCGGAATAGATTTTTGTACAGAGTGAGAAGACGGTGAATGCTCTGCTAGTCTTTGTTATTCGATCGAGCGGTAGATCACCCATGATCTGACTGTGGATCAGTGGTTTAACTCGGAAGCAGCGAACACATTCGTGAACTACTCGTCTACACACATTGCGACCACCCACAATCCAATAAGTTTGTCGGAGGCTATATAGCAACGCTTGAGGCCCGGCATGAAGAAGTCTCGTATGTTCGCGTCGCACAAGTAACGTAGTAAATGAGTGGTGTGCTGGTAATAAGATGGGATGCTTATGGTTTTCTGTTGTTGATGCTTGCGAGATTTGACCCACTCGTAATATTCCCTTGTCATCGAGAAACGGGGTCAATGCAATAAGCTTACTTTTAAGTGGAACTTGATGAGAATTGTTGAGAGCATTTATGTCTTCAGCAAACGCTTGATGCTGGACAAGTCGAATCAATAATGCGGTTGCCATCTGAATTTCCAAAGGTTGGAGTTGCAGAGTAGTCGTAGAGACAGAATCATTCTTTCGTCTAGCATTATTAGCGAGGCGACAAATGTAGGCAACTACCCGAACCAATCGATTAAAACAGCTGAAACGGTGGAATATGAAGTGTTCTTCTACCGGACTTTGAATCAAAACTGGGATTGGTGCTTTACGAAGTTCCAAGCCAATCGAGTCCTGAGAAAAATGTTGGTTAGATGTTGTCGACCACGTTGATGATGCGACCGTCAAGAAAACTGGACTATTCCACCAGAGAGAGGCAGATAGAAACTGTGACGGCATGAGGCCTCGAGATACAATGTCGGCTGGATTTTCTAAGGTTGGTACATAGAACCAATCACTAAGGGACGTTAGTTCATGAATTCTGGTCAAGCGATTCGCTACAAAGGTCGTGTATTTGTACGGTTCAGAATTGATCCGAAATAGCGTAATTTGTGAGTACGTCCACAAATATATTGCATTGAACTTCATTCCCATTACATGGATTATCTTGTGGACCACTTCTGTCAACAATACAGCCGCACATAATTCTAGGCGAGGAATGGTCTCTTTTTTTAACGGTGCAACCCTAGATTTTGAGCATAGTAAAGTTACGTGGAACTGATTCGCTTGTGCGACAGACCTAGTATAGCATACACATCCGTAGGCTCACTCAGACGCATCGCAGAATCCATGGAGTTCAATACTAACTTCCTGATTGGATGTTATTAATCGAGGTACCGTGATTATCGACAAGGCAGACAATCCATTCTTGAACTTGTGCCAATGGTGGATAATGGTATCAGGAAGGTGATTGTCCCAAGACAAATTTTGATGCATCCATATTGTTTGCATGGTCAACTTTGCAGTCACAATGACCGGGGCACAGAAACCCAATGGATCAAATAGCTGACAAATTTCGGACAGTAACGTTCGCTTTGTAGTGGCCAATGTCGCAGGTAATTTGTTGAAAAGCATCTTAAAAGTGTTGGATTCGGCATTCCACATCAATCCTAACACAAGCGTAATTGAAGATACTGTGGCATCGTCTGATGCCAATTGTTTGGCATTAGATACAAATTTTCTCAGCTCAAAACCCTCAAGATGTAGCAATTCAATTAAGTCGTTCTTCAACTTGATGGCGTCATTGATATTTACAGCGCCAGTTAACACGTCATCGACATAAAAATCGTTTTTTAAGACATGTGCAGCGGTAGGGAACCTAGATTCTTCATCACACGCCAGCTGCTTCAACGTGCGGGTTGCCAAAAAGGGAGCACAAGCAGTGCCATAGGTTACCGTGTTGAGATTGAACGTTTGAATGGGTTCAGACATGTGATTTCGCCACAAGATCCGTTGAAGACTTTGTTGGTCCCTTTGGACAAGAATTTGTCGGTACATCTTGGTGATGTCCCCAGAAAAGGCAATAATGTGGTTGCGGAACCGAAGAAGTGTTGACACCAAGTCCGATTGAATGGCAGGACCAACCATCAAACAGTCATTTAAAGATATGTGGGTTGATGTTCGTGCTGATGCATTGAACACCACCCGGATCTTGGTGGTGGAGCTTTGTTCCTTTATAACACCATGATGAGGGAGATAGTAAACAGGATGGCCTTTCAATTCGCATACTGGTGTCATGTGACCCAGTCGCCTATATTCATTCAAAAACTCCTGATACTCTTTATAGATCTCCTGTTGGCCCAAGAGGCGAGACTCTAGAGAAATAAATTGATGATGTGCTGAAGCATATGATGATCCCAACAGAGCCAAGTTTGATTTTGTAGGAAGACCCACGATGTAACGACCTTCTGGTGTTCTGGAAACGTTGGACTTATAGTGTTCTTCAGCGGCAATTTCTTCTTGAGACAATATGGGCTTCGATGTGATGGTTTCAAGCTCCCAGAACTGTTTGACCTGATTTTCCAATGTCTGAACACTACAAAGGGCAACGTGGGATTGAGGAGATCTATTGATACTGAGTTTTGTTTTAGTCTTACCACAGATAACAAAACCAAGCTCGGAGTCATACAATGACTCAGTAATAGTAATAGACCCAGTAATAGATCAACACGGTCGGGTATATTGAAATACGGATCTGCAAGAACGACCCCTTTAGGAAGTGCGTGTGATGGCACAGAGATTCGTGACGATGGCAGATCGTTGGTGATTTTTGGGAGCACACAAAATTTGAGATTAGCAGAGAAGTCCGAGGTTCTAGACGATATGGTAAGATAGATCGTGAGTGTAATTGTAGTATCGACTGCTCCAATGCCAGAGACGACCTTAGCTGTTGTGTAACGACGAGCTTGTAACAGCTGGCACGCAGCTTCGGATACAAAATTTAACGTCGAGCCACTGTCCAATAAGGCTCTGCACAGCACTCTAAACCCATTATTTACAGATGCATGAACAAGTGCAGTTCCAATAAGAATTACGTCCTTGTAACCTTCTGATGAAGTTGAAACACGAGAACTTGGTGTAACGTTCGCAGAGCAATTGGTTTCAACCAGTGGCTCAGCGGCATTTGTTTCGATATTATCACACTTATGTACTAAAGATAAATGGGGCGATCGTTCAACTCTCGTATTATTTGTTGGTGGATTATCTTGTGGGAAGTGGAGCAAAGTATGATGTTTCAATGAACATTTGTTGCAAGCAGGACGGTTACAGTGGCTTGCTAAGTGTCGTTCTATCAAACAGTTTCCGCACAGCCTACGATCTCTGATAAAATAGAACCGTGACCTAGGACGCATGCGCTCGCTAGAAAATGATGGACAATGAGGTAACGTGTGATCTCCTGAACAGTAGAGACATTCGGTGTTACATGCAGTGGGGTTAGCAACGCTTGTTGTGTTGAAGGACATGGACTTATGAGATCTTAGAGGGCGAGATGAACCTTGAGGAACATTGGCTGTTATCGCGGACAAGACTCTGACACGAGATCGGAGCAATTCAATCAGGTCAGAGAAAGAAAGAATCGTTTTTGGTTTCATACCTTTGATTATAGCAAGTCTTGACGAGCTGTCTAACCGCTGAGTCAAGTGGTGAACTAATAACAGATCCCACTCGCTAACGCTTACATTTAATGACTTCAGTGCACTAACATGTTTGACTGCCTTGTCAACAAAATATTGCAGTGCCTTTGGTGAATTTTCATGAGGAGTTCTGATGTCATAGAGTTCACGGGTATGTAAACGTTGAATGGATATTTCATTGTCATAATGATCTCGTAAAGCTGCCCAGGCAAGTTCATAATTTGTCGCTGTGACAGGAAGACTCTCGACATAGGAATAAGCTGTACCAGTACGAATGCTTGAAATCAGATATAAAAGTTTTACAATTGGGTCAAGATTCTTCACATGAATTAAATCCACAAAGACGTCTCGGAACGCCAACCAATCAGTTTCCATTCCGTTAAAGGACGGCAAGGTGATTTCTGGCAATCTCATTCCCACACTAGGAGATGTATTCGAAGTAAGCTCGTGAAGTGATGCATTGTGGAATGATGCCGAAGTTGGACCATCGTCCAATCTTTTAAACTCATGGATTTTATCTCGTAAGATTGTTTCAAATGACAGGTAGTCGTCATCAAAGGAGGTTCGATCAGCAACGAAGCCATCATCAAGTGATTCCAATTTAGATTGAACCCCATCATATTTTACATTTATGGACTGGATTCGATGCAATAACGCCTCAACTCCACCTATTGAGGACAGTGACGATAATTGATTTTTAAAACTGGTTAACTGTCCCTTAAAAGTCGCTCGTTGTTTCTTTAACAACTCGATTTTTGCCGGGTCTGCCATTTGGACAGTTGCAGTAAGTACAAAAAAAAACGTCCAGACCTAATTCAACACTTTTGTGCGTTTATTTCCACGTCAAAGGTGACAAAAGCCAATGGGACTATGACCAGAATTGTAATGAAACAGACACTTGGTACACTCATGATGCCAGGAACCGAAGATTCAACACCATTAACAGCGGTGCAATTGACTAAGACAGAACACTTAAAAAATGTAGAAGAGAAAATTTCAAAAAAAAACTAAAGCAGAAGTAATATTTTCCAAAAGGGTTTATATATAAAATTAAGATCAGCAATATAACAATTAAATCAATTAATGAACCATAAATAATTATTAAATCTAGTTAAAATTATAATTTTGTACCTGGGTGATCCAGTTGATTGAAGATTGCTGGTGGCTCAGGGCTCCAGATCCAGCTCGAAGGACCAAATGGCGAAGCCTCCCAGTCAAAAAGTGTAGTGGACTGTATTTATATATTATTGAAGAATAACATCTTACCGGGAAGGCATCACTGATTGTATGTATTATATGACGACGACGACAATGATAAATTGTTGAATTATATTTTGCCTAATCATAGGCCTCGACGACAATGATAAATTGTTGAAATATATTGTGCCTAATCATAGGCCTCGACGACAATGATAAATTGTTGAATTATATTTTGCCTAATCATAGGCCTCGATGACGATGATATATTTGCCTAACCATAGGCCACGACGACACTGATAAATTGTTGAATTATAGTGTGCCTAATCATAGGCCTCGACGACAATGATAAATTGTTGAATTATATTTTGCCTAATCATAGGCCTCGACGACAATGATAAATTGTTGAATTATATTTTGCCTAATCATAGGCCTCGACGACAATGATAAATTGTTGAAATATATTTGCCTAATCATAGGCCTCGCTGATGATGATAATTTATCAATTTTACGGCGTCAACAATGGCGGCGGTTCCCAATATCGACCACACCTGTTGAAGAAAAAAAAGTATGAGAGGACCAATATCAAGTCCCTTTGAGAACTCGTCTCAAACACCACTCCTATCAAAACACAATGTACTTCTCTCTAATTCACAACTTTATTTTCACAGCAAAGAATATTGATTAAATTTAACATTTAATTCCGAAAACAAAACTCAATTTTTAATTGAAGAACAAACTTTGACTTCATATGAAATCTAAAAAATATATATAAAATTAGATTATAATTACACAGCTATAAATAAAAATGTACATGAGTACGTGGAACCTTTTACTCTCACCAGAGCCACACATTTTCAACACCTCAACAAGTATTGCTGAACTAAACTGTTTTATCGAAAACAGATACGCCAGATTTTAAAAAGTGGTGAAAATGCGAACTGAGCAAAGAATAACAAAGCAAAAATGTCAGAATGACATTTCAAAAGATAATGCAAAAGGTAAACAATATTTACTAATTATCTAGAAAAATATATTCTTATTAATACTTATTTTTATTTCTTACAGCTAATTTCAATGCAACAAAAGACTGACGAGGATATCAACGTTGGATTTAAGAGAGATATGATAATTTAGATCCATTTTAGATTAAATTTACTTTTAATATGATTTTTTATATTTGCAGGAAAATAACAACATAAAACTGGATCCAGCGTGAATAGGAAAAATACCGCAAAACGCATCTGAAGATCTGGCGTACTGTTCAACATATTAGTACTAGATTTTTTCATTATCTTTATTCTTGTGTACAAACTAACTTAATGAATTATGGAACCATAATATCTCCAATAAAAAATCTACAAACGATTATCATAAAAGTCAGGTCTTCCCATAATTTTCCATCGTCTTAAACGAAATCTTAACACAAAAAAAAATCGATTTATGAAACTTCTAACCTTTATCAACATAATTGTAAAACTTCTTTCATAAATTTCCATAAAATCTGTTCGTTCAGAAACAAAAGTAAAAACTCTTCGTTTTGTTAATAAAATACATTTTTGTAATAATTTAAACAAATAAAACCAATAAAAGAAAAATAATATCAAAACTTAAGACGTGATCAACATTTTGTATTAAAATTCCAAACTAAATACTGACAGACGATATTGGATTAAGTATAGAAGGGAATGAATTATTAAGGGAGATACATTTTTTTGCTGATTGTTTGTTGTACGATGAAGAAACTTTACTTAATTTCTATTGATTTATGTGATTTTAGTGGAATCGTGTTTCAAAGGGTAAATTACTTATCATGCGGTGCATGATTTATGATTGATTGTTTTAAAAACGGAATATCTGATTTGTTTAACTTAATTACGTTTTTTTCTTAACTATGCTAAAACATTTCACTTAGTGTTCGGTTTGTTTATTAATGTTATCTTTCATTGGTTAGATATTTTGACATCAAAAAATATTTTTCATATGTGTCTTTCCTCCAAAAACAGGAACGTAACCAAAACTTATCTTAACATTTTGTCACACAATAACACTAAATCATTACTCATTTAAGCATATGAAACGAATAACACGGAAAAGCATATACCCCATAAATTATTTTCAACAATATATAAATATATATTTTGATGTCGCATTTTGAAACATGAAAACCCTATCATAACTGTTAACAGTAAAAATTTAACAATATGACGAAGATTGACATCTTTATTGTCATTTCAAATTCTATTTTTCTATTTAACCATTTTTAGTTTTCCCTATTTTTCTTTTTACTTTATGTTGTTAACAAGGAAAAAATATATATTAAATTTCTTTTGATTCAACAACAGAATAACTCTTTTCAGTTTACGATTAAAACTTCCTTCTCAGAACTAAAACTTCTTCTATCGTATTTTTTTATTGTTATTCTAAAGGGAAAAAATAAAAACGATGAGAATAATGGAGAGGAAGAAGGAGTTATAAATGATAATATTATGAGTTTTGATTCGAATTTTGTTTGATTGATGAAACTTTGAGTTGTCTCACTGGAAAAGAAGTGTTAAATATGCTACTTGTAAAAAATAAAAATAAAACAATAATGAAAGATATACAATAATGTATGAAAAAGTTCACATTTTGAAAAGAGGAAAATCGGGTAATTTCATAGTTTAAATTGGCTAATTTAAAATAATAAATATTTAATTGGGGATACGATTTATAGAGTGAGTGCATTGCAACATGTATTGAAGTTATTTTTTAAGTGGTAGAAAAAAAGATATGGTTAAAACAGGAGTTATTTTTAACTAAATTCATTGTAAGTAAGTAAGTTCAGAGTTTTAATCGATTACATAGAATAAACGTACATTTTAGGCAATACTTTTAAGTGCATATCCTTTAGCGTATTTTATGAAAACACTCTGCTCTGCTGGTTAGAGAATTAAATTATTAACCTCATCATTTCTGACATTTCATAAATAGAGTTATGAGAACGAAAAAATCACATTGCTTTAAAATTAATTAATTTAGTTTCCTTCTACCTCTATAGAAAGTTCCCACTTTCCGCCCTCATATTAGGAAGGAAAGTCATATTTCCCTCTCTAGGGAGGAAAAGCATTTTTCCGCTCTCAATTTATGGTTGAAGGAAAAATCAGGCAGGAAAGTCATATTTTTGTAATGGATAGCCTGGAAGAATGCTTGAACACGGTGTATTATAGTCTCTGATTCTTTAGTTGTCATTTGTGATTACCATAAGTAGCTGGTAATAGTTTTTTTCCATCCATCATTAACCGACACATTTTTCGTATAGTCTCAGATTCATTAGTTGTCAATTTTTTTTATTAACATGTACAGTTCGTAATAGTTTCTCATCCATTCACCATCAATAGTCATATTTCTTATAGTCCCCGTAACCCATAGTTTTCTTATTTTTCCTAAAACTTACTTAAATTTTCAATAGCTGGACAGACACATTTGAAGAGAATTGAACTAATTACACTAATTTTAAATATTAATTAATATACTATAATATTAATTAATTTGAATTAATTAAAAATTTTCCTTAAATATTATCTATATAAACATTAAAATTTAATTTTACAACCCACTAAAATTGACTCACGCTACGTTTCCATCCGATTATTTTTACTATACTATTTGAATTTGGATTCTCCATATACTAGCCGCTATTAAACGACAAAGTTTTCAAACCTCATAACAGCTGTGCGTATTTGTCCAATCGTCAACATACAAAGAATTACTATCTTGCTTTGTTAAACATTCGATTTATCTTTGTATGAATATCTTGCTTCAAACAATCTTTTCGTTATGGAACTGAACTTCACTGTGCGGATATAGTAGATTGTAGTTTTGTAATACCTAAACACCCTAACATCGGTTGAACTTGCATTTAATTCATTTTAAATTCAATGATAAATGTTATTAATGTATCGGAAATGATTTGTGTCGCAAAATTATTTTTGTGCAATATTACTAAATCATAAACAGTTTTGTATAACCATAAAAATTCCTAACAATTGTATGCTTGATGTAAATTAATTGTCTTACATCTAAAACCCTGTATTCGAGTTTTTTCGATACTGTAAATTTTGGCTATATAATGAGCCACGGTAGCTTTTTTCATTCTCTTCTTGTTCTATTTTTGTGCGGTGCAAAACAAACCAAAAATATAAATCAAAATAGATTTATCCAAAAAAAAATTATTATATGTTTTGTGTTGTGTCACAAATCAATTTAAAAAAAAAATAAAAATACGAAAAAAAATGATATGCATTGGTTATGTGCCGTAACCATTCATTATAAAAAAAAAAGAAATTACAAAAAAAAAAAAATATATATGTGTGTGTTATACCCTAATTTATCAGTAACAGCGCGCTCTTAGCACAATTTTTTTTATATATTGTTCTATACGATAAGTTTGTTAAATTTAGTGAAATTGAATTTTCTAAATGTTGTATAACCAAAATGGTTTCTTTTTCATCGTTGCTAAATTAAAGTTATTAATATAAAAATTTATAGTTGTTGGAAAAAAAATAACAAAAATCCTTTCGTCTGTTCGATACAAGTAAGAAATACCAAATTATTTACTCTAGTAATTTTAATAGTTTCAATTGGTGATTTTCAAAACGCAAATCAAATCGTGTTATAATTAAACTGTATTTCGCATAATGCTCTGTTTGTAAGTAAGCATTTAAAAGTAAAAATGTTAAATTAAAATAAAGGAAAAATGATTAAACTATTTTGTGTTGTATTGAAAATAAAATTTATGCTAGCTGTTGTGATTTGGATTGATACGCGGTGTGATTGCAGTTAGAAAGTGTCCTACCAAGTTGGATTCAGTACACAATCTATTCAAAATTTTACCAGTAATTGCCTGATATAGTTAAACGCATCATTGGTATCAAGTTTTTTGGCTTTTGCTACCGGAGGTTATACATAATTCCACCCAACCTTGTTACCAAGGTTTACTGTTGCTACGGTTTAGTGTACATATTCCAACGCCACCTTGATATTGAATTTTTTTGCTGTTATCAAATCAACCTTTACATATTTCAAACCAACATTCAGCTCAAATTTTTTTTGCTATCACTACATATTACGACTCAACATTCACATCAAAGATTTACTATTGCTGCTGTAAATTGGGCTTATCCAAACGCGTTATTTAAATACAATTTTAGTGTTGATGCTACCGTATTTTCCCCGCCACATTTTTACCAAGTTTTGGACGTTATCAACGTATTGCACCACAATCATTGATACAAATTATTACAGTTCTACTTTAACGAATTATTTAACTAGTATTGGTGCAATTTATTACATTTTTGTTTGGATTTCGACGCCTACTTCAACAATTTCATTTCAACGTATTGCTCCACCATCATTGATACAAATTATTACAGTTCCACTTCAACGAATTATTTAACTAGTATTGGTACAATTTATTACATTTTTTTGTTGTCAACACATAATTTTATTTACAACGCCTTTAGCTGTATCAGAGGGTTGTTTAACGACTAGTTATACAAATAGTCACCTGTACGTGCCAATGTATTCAACGGTTGTGCAAGCTAATTATTGCCTGGAATTATCAACGTTTTCATCTATGTCTACAACTTTAATTACCGATTGTTTATACTAACGGATACCTTGAATTTTCAACGTATTCGACTATAATTGCTTGGTATTGCTGTGTGTTTATTATTACCATACTCACCTGTGATTATAAATTGGTTCGACGCTTATGTTTACAATCCGATCCACCGTTTCTACTTAACATTTTATTCAACGTTTATAAGTACAAAATTATTCACCGCTGATGATTGCGAGTTTATTTAACGTTTCTACTTATCATTTTACTTAACGTTTTATTCAACAAAAGTATCCAATGCTTATGATTGCAAGTTTATTTAACGGTTCTACTTATCATTTTATTCAACGTTCATAAGTACAAAATTATTCAACGCTGTTGATTGCAAATTTATTTAACGTTTCTACTTAACATTTTGTTCAACGTTTATAAGTACAACATTATTCAACGCTGATGATTGCAAGTTTACTCAACGTTTCTGAGTATAATTTTATCCAACGTTTATAATTACAACTGTATTCAACATTTTTTATATACAAATATCTCCGTCGAGTTTCCAACGTGACTAACTTCAATGCGGCAACGCTGATGGAGGGCTGAATTAGATCTGATTGGAGGCCAGGAGGATATAACCATGGGTGAGTATAATTGATTGGTTTTTTTTTGTCATTCTCTTGGTATAGGGGTGTGAATGTGTGTGTGTATGTGTGGGTGTAGGTGAGCGAATGAGGGGTTGAACATGCCGACCGTGGTTCTTTCGTAGAAGGGGGTCGCCAGAGTCTCATTTTCGCACTTGTATTTGTTTCCATTTCTGATATATTTTGAAAATTTCGTACATTTCTGCATTTGTGCTGAAGCAGTAGGTTTATAACATCTCTTACTCACGATGATTGAGACTAAGTCGAAAGGCAATACAACAGATCTAGGTACGCATCCTGCTAGGCCACTCCCATGATCATCTTGAGAGGCACTTCATTACATTTTCCTCCCTAGGGAGAAAAGTACTTTTCCTTCCTCTCAATTTGGGATAGAAGGAAAAAAACATATGCATTACACAGGAGTAAAGTGCCTTTTCCTACCGTGGATGTTAGTAACCTACATCCTACTGGAGGAAAAGTGGCACTTCTTTTTCAAATTTGTTTTGTTTATATTCTAGTGCAGAACAAGCTGCTGTTGGGTTATAGGTTTTGTTTACACTTTAAGTAAGATCAGTTGAATTGAATTACACTTCAATTCACATATTTGCGTATATGTGTTTTTATTCGAAACGAGCATGATAAACGCAACGAAAAATGGATAATTCTCTATTTGAATAATATTATAATTTTCTACACAGGGATTTGAGAAATTATTAATTTAAATTTAAATCTATTCTGCAAACTATTTAATTCTGGAGTATGCAACTAATATGGTATCTGGATTTAACACCTAAGGTAGGTAATATTGGACAAGAATAAAGGTTCAAGCTTTTTAAATTCAAGTAACCATAACAGATTATTCAAAAACATAATAATAACATTGTGTATAATTTTTCATTAGAAAATAGAACATTTAGCTAGTTTCGTCTAAAAACTATTTCCTACTAATTTTTTATTTTTTATAGTAGAAAAGCTTTCACTATTAAAATTGAAAACTAATAGTTACAATTTTTAGAAGAAACTAGGGACCGCCACTATTATTTTAAAAAGTTACAAGAAAATAGTTTTAAAAGAAACTAGTCGCCTCCACTATTAAAATTAAAACTTGTTAATACAATAAACCAGCGGACTCCACTATTATCATAAACAAATTATAAGAAAATTGTTTTTAGAATACACTAGTCGCCTCCACCATTAAAAATAAAAACAAATAAATTAACTTTTTAGAATAAACCAACGGGCTCCACTATTATCATAAACATTATAAAAAAATAGTTTTTTTAGAAGAATCTGGCCACTTCAATATTTATATTAAAGCTACTTCATAGAATTATTAGAAGCCAGTGGCCTCCACAAATATTATAAAAAATGATTACGAAATTGTTCTAGGGGAAACTAGACGTCTCCTCTATTCAAATAAAAAACTAAACCTTAGAATTTAACAACAAAATACCGACCTCTACTATTATCGTAAAAATTATTAGTCAAACGTTTTTTAGAAGAAAGTTGTCCTCTGCTATTCGAATAAAAACTTCTTAATAGAATTATATAAGTAAACCAGCTAAATATGATTGGTTTCTTCTAATAATTCTATGAAAAAGTTTTTAAATTTAACAGTGGCGGCTTGTTTCTTCTTAAATATTTCCTTATAACTTTTTATGATAAAAGTGGAGGCCACTGGTTTCTATTGTTAACTTATAGTTTTAAATTTGTTTTAATTTGTTTTAATTTGTAGTTTTAAATTACAAAGCTGCCTACTAGTTTCTTTTAGCAAACTTTATCCTTATAATGATCAATGATAATAGTGGAGGCCGCTGGTTTTTTTAAAATTATTTCTATTAGTTTATTATTTTAATAGTGGAGACGCCTTGATTCATATAAAACTATTTCTAAATAGTTTTATAGTTTTTTATGATAATCGAAGAGGTCGCTATTGTTTATGAAATTATAACTTTTAGATTTTATTTTAATAGTGGAATCCCACTATTTTCATAAAAGTTATAAGGCAACAGTTTCTATAAGAACCTAGCTGGTAATTATCAAAATAAACTAGTGGCCTCCAGCTGTTTTTTTCTGGTAATTCTGCTAAGAAGTTTTCAATTTAAATAGTGGAGGCAGATAGTTTTTTCTAAAAAATTATTTTCTTATAATTTTTTATGATAATAGTAGAGGGCGGTGGTTTTATTTTAATAGTGGATGCGGCTAGTTTTTTCTAAGCAATTATTTTCCTATTATTTTTTATGTTAATTATTAGGGTAACCAAAAATATGCCCTAAAACTATTTAAAGCATTTAAAATAGGTTCTAAAAACCATAAGAAACCTTGTGGAAATATATGATTTTAGATTTTAGTTTGTTAATTCAGTTCCTGAGAGGTCGTAGTGATTAGATCACGAACACAGACCCGATATACCTGAGCTATAGATCTTAGTTTTTGTTCGATATTATATACTGTAGACCTGAGATATTACGAGTACAGAAAATTGATTTAC
Source organism: Diogma glabrata (assembly GCA_963693315.1). Taxonomy (NCBI): domain Eukaryota; kingdom Metazoa; phylum Arthropoda; class Insecta; order Diptera; family Cylindrotomidae; genus Diogma; species Diogma glabrata. The sequence continues at coordinate 5,944,560 of OY856188.1, forward strand.
TATAATCTAAATTGCTCAAATTCCGTATAAATGTTTTATTTCTCGAAAATTGACACCAATAGTCGCCGATTTTTTCATGGTTTTCCTTTGTTATTGTTCTTTTTAAAACTAACGATGTAAATGTTTATGCTCAAAACTTTACTTATTCAATGTAGAATAAATAAATTAGTTCCTTTCCTCCCTTGTTAATAAATAATGAAACGTCATCAAAAACATTTGTTTTTGAAGGTGAACAGATTGAATTTTAGAAACAATTGTAGATTATTTAATATTGAGACTAAGAAATTAAGTAGCTAGCAAGAGTCCATTACACACTCAACTATCGATTGAGTAATATGTTTATTTTTTTCTCTATCGTAAATAATATTCAATAATTATTAATCAAATATTTTCTTTTGTTTATTTAAAATATTTTCTGCTTGAAGGTTAGTGAAAATAAAAGTGAACAATAAAAACAAACAAAAACTATTATCGTGCTAGGTTTACACTAGCTGTAACAAGTTTTATTACTTGTTATTAAAGTGGATCAATGTCACAACCAACATATGCATGATACGGATCTATCATGCAACTCAAATACAAAAGAACGAAAAGTAGCCAATATTCACAGGTTAAACGAATTAAATTAAATAAAAAAATCTATTAAAATGCAACTACAAAGTGATAGTAATCCAACATTTACTAGCAGCAGTACTACCTACAATATACAATCATCAAAACACAAAAATAATAATGGAGATAATGTGTCCAACACAACAAATGACGATACTATGACTGATGACGATATGATTTCCACCAACATTGTTGACAATATGCCTACATCAAACTCACTTCAAGGTATTAATAACCTTCCATCACAAAATAAAATCAATAAGAATCATAAAACAAAAAGTGATGCCGTTACACTAATAGTCATTAAAAATTCATCGACTCGTCTTAGTACGAAAATTATTAATTGACAATGAAATCAAAAATGCTGATAGCAAAATCAAAATCATTAGTATTGGCTTAAAAATAATAACCAATGATAATTCTATTAAAACAAAAATAATTGTATTACTGTCTAACGGTGATTTTGAATATTTTACTTTTCCTTCAAAACAATATAAACCGAAAAAATTTATTGTATGTGGGATACCTACAAGCATTAGTGTTAAAGAAATTATTGAAGATTTGTGTTACAACGGCTTTAAAACAGATGATATAATTGAACTCATACCAATTCACACAGATCATCAAAAGATGAACGTTAAACACCACATAATTGAAGTAAAAAATGAAATTCCGAAGCAAGCAATCTTAAACATTAAATTAATATGCAATATCATTATAAATATTCAACAAGTGCAAAAATATTCCATATCCATATCCAAACCAACTCAATGTTGACGATGTCAGATGAATGGACATGGAACATCTCATTGTCATGCTAAAATAACATGTGTGAACTGCAGTGAACCCCATTTATCAAAACATTATAATAAATGAATTAATTCTATTTGGGAATATCAGAATGTCAATCTCTATAAATCAAAAAATATGCCAATTGTTCCGGCACACACGCTGCTAATTTTTCGGACTATCCGAAGTTTGAGGAATATAAACTTATCAAAGAAAACTCAAGGATCAACACAAAAATAAGAAATATTAAAGTGAATATTGCATCCACCAATCATACAAACTACAGACCTCATCCAATACTACAGATGAATGATCAGTCATTTCCTGCTCTCCAGCCACCAAAACATTTTATACTTTGCATGAAAAATGGAAAAATACGTTTACAAAAAATCCCGATACCAAACAAAAAGACAAACTGAGGGCTTTTAAACACGACATAAACATTTTTAATGTTTATGTCGTGTTTTTTTAACTTTAAATATTTTAAATATTAATGGCAATTTTATAATCAGTGGTGACTTAAACGCCAGACACCAACACTGGAGTTGTTTTAAGGTTAATCAGCCCACCGGTTTCTCGAAAAAATCAAAGTATTCATCGACACTTGATTAGCTTCTCACAAACAACACACAAATAATTGGGAATATTAGAACAATTAACGATTTTAGTTTGGATCATTTTCCTGTTCAATTTGACCTGTATTGCACCGGAATATTGTACAGAAGCCAAAAGACAGATAAATTTGATTTTTGAAACGCTAATTGGCCGAAAATTGTTAATTATAAACCATCTATAATAATTCCTAATCATCTCAAAGAAAAAATTAGGTACAAAAATCATCTCAGACGAGTGTGGCCACAAAATAGAAGTCCTTACACCAAAACACTCACTAACGTGCTGATGAAAGAGATATCTGCTGAATTGCAAATGATCGGAAATAATAACTTCTCTAGTTATTTAGAACAAATTTCTAAAGAAAATGATTACAAACAACTCTTCTCACATAGTAAAAAACTTCGTAAAACGAAATAAAAAATACCAGCTATCCATAATATAACACAAAACAAACTACTGATTACATCATCCGAAAAAGCCATTGAATTTGCTAATCTATTTTGCTTAACTCATATTACAAACAATCCTATTGACAAAGAACTGTAGCGGCAAAACACTGAAATAATTACATTTCAAATTAAATAACAACGACAACCCACGTCTTCATCTATTGCTGCAACTTCGCAGTCAACATCCCAAAGCAAGGCAACGTCAAGTGATAGGGATAACGACCTTGCCAATCTCGAGCATAGACTCGAACAACAATTCAATAAACGTTTTGACGATCTCTGTAGCCGATTGTCTCGTCAAGACATAGGTTACAGAAGTCGGCCAACAACTTCAAGAGCGAATTACAACTTCAGACGCTCTTCCAGATCTCGTCATCGATCTTCTTCTAGATCACGAGATCTGTGCTACTATCACAGAAAATTTGGCAACAAAGCACGTAAATGTTTAAGACCGTGCAATTACAAAGAAGCAGACGTAACAGCTTCGCAATTTCAGAACTCGGGAAACTAATAAGTCCCGCTGTTACTACGGCTAACAGTGGGATCTACAATTCACGCCGTCTTTTTGTTAGGGACGATGAAAACTTATTACAGTTTTTAATCGATAGTGGTGCTGAAGTCTCAGTACTACCCCATACTACATTTCCACACGGCATTAAAGATCCCATCCAAACGCTAACTGTTGCTAACGGTACAGCAATTTCCACATATGGTACTAAGTTGTTGAAATTAAACGTCGGACTTAGGCGTACATTTACACACACTTTCATACTGGCAGATGCTAACAGGCCTATAATAGGTGCTGATTTCCTCTCCAAATATGACATTCTGGTCGACCTCAAAAATCGGAAGTTAATCGATTCAAAAACATCTCTTCATGTGAATGCAATTATAACCAACTGTAATACGCCTACTCCTAAACATTTCAGCGTCGACAATCAATTCGGCACTCTCCTGAAAAAGTTTTCGTCACTTACCGAGGCACCAAACTATGGCCTCCCAATTAAGCACAATGTAAAGCATTACATTGTGACTAATGGAAGACTTCCATCCATTAATCCAAGACGCTTGGACCCGACGAAACTCAAAGCTGCAAAGACCGAATTTGAGCATATGGTGGAACTAGGTATTTGTCGTCCTTCTAACTTTCCAGTTTCCTCTCCTTTGCACATGGTTCAGAAAAAGGACAAGGACTGGCGACCTTGTGGAGACTACAGACAGCTTAATGCTGCTACTGTTCCGGATAGATATCCCATCCCCAATATACAAAATTTTTCCTTGCAACTAGCAGGATGTAAATTTTTTTCCAAAATAGATCTGGTAAGAGCTTATCACCAGATACCTATGGCAGATGAGGATATTCACAAAACGGCTATAACTACACCTTTTGGATTGTTTGAGTTCACTCGTATGCCTTACGGCTTACGAAACTCAGCACAGACATTCCAGCGCTTCATCAACGAAGTAACAAAGGAACTGGATTTCGTCTTCGTCTATATAGATGATATCCTCATAGCTAGCCGCTCCGAAGCAGAATATCTTCTGCACTTGGAGAAGCTTTTCACTCGCCTAACTGAATATGGCATAAATATAAAAGCTTCAAAATGCATCTTCGGCCAAAAATCACTAGATTTTTTGAGCCACTGTATTTCGGAAAACGGCATACTCCCATCGAAAGATAGAGTTACTGCCATCCTCAACTTTCCAGCTCCAACATCAATCCGCCAAATACAGCAATTCGTAGGTATGGTGAATTATTATCACCGCTTCATACCACGTTTAGCCGAATTGTTAGCGCCTATTCACGGGCATTTGGCATCATTGATTAAAAAAGGCAAGAACAAATCGAATTTTTCTTGGCCAGAAGACTGTAACGAGTCTTTCATGAAGGTCAAAGAATCTCTTGCCGCCGCTACTCTTTTAGCACATCCGTTGGACAACACACAGTTCAACATAACATCAGACGCTTCGAACACTGCAGTCGGAGCTGTACTACAACAGTACAATAATGGATGTTGGGAGCCACTTGCATTTTTCTCCAGGAAACTCACTCCTACTGAAGCAAAATATTCTTCGTTTGATAGAGAGCTATTAGCAATCTATCTCGCTATTAAACATTTTCGCTATTTTGTCGAAGGTCAAAATTTCTCTGTCTACACTGATCACAAACCTCTGATCACAGCAATTTCCTCCAAAACTTTAAGAAGTCCACGACAACTACGTCACCTAGATTTCATTGCACAGTTCACCACAGACATACGACACATCAAAGGTAAAGACAACGTCGTCAGTGATTGTTTATCACGTTCTGGTGAAGAATCTTCAACAGAAATCTACACTTCTACTTTCAACTTGAAAGATCTACCGAAATTGCAACAGGAGGACGATGAACTTAAGAAATTGATTGATCCTGACAAAGCGTCAAGATCATCAAAAGTTAAACTTCAGTTCATACAATCATCAGGCAGCAACGACAAAATCTGGTGCGAGACATCATCCGGTTATAATCGACCATACGTCCCACACAGCATCAGAAAAACGATTTTCGATAACTTGCATGGTTTATCACATCCTGGCATACGTGCAACGCGAAAATTAATTACTTCGAAGTATTTTTGGCCTCGAATGAATGTTGACACAGGGATATGGGCTAAATCTTGTGAATCGTGTCAACGATCAAAAATCCACAGGCACACAAAATCTCCAATTGGTAAATTTGAATTACCGAATTGCAGATTTGAACATATCCACATTGACATCGTTGGACCACTACCACAATCAAATGGATACAGCTACATTTTGACTACTGTAGACCGCTTCACACGGCCAGAAGCATATCCATTAAAGGACATGACAGCAAGTACCATAGCGTCAACACTTTTACAGGAATACATTTCTAGATTTGGTATTCCTTCGGTTATAACGACAGATCGTGGCGGACAATTCGAATCCAATCTGTTCACTGAGCTCACTAAGCTTCTAGGATCTCATCGAATCCGCACAACTGCTTACAATCCAAAAGCAAACGGTCTTGTCGAACGCTTCCATCGTCAACTTAAAGCATCGTTGAAAGCACGATGCAATACCGTTCATTGGAGCACAGAACTCCCAATAGTATTACTTGGCATAAGAACCTCTTTCAAGGAAGACCTCAACTGCACACCTGCAGAACTAGTGTATGGTCAAACTTTAAAAGTCCCCGGCGAATTCTTTGTCGACTCTCCTACAGCCAACACTTCTGACACGTCTGAGTTTATTAAGAAATTGCGAACATATATGCAGACCTTAATCCCTACTCCTTCTAGGCAACCCAATCAGACCGACATCTTCATTCCCAAAGATCTCGACAACTGTACTCACGTTTTTGTCCGAGTGGACAAAGTAAAAGGACCCCTTAGTACACCTTACGAAGGGCCGTTTCCAGTTGTACGCAAACTGCGTAAATTTTTCGTCGTGGACATTCAAGGAAAGAACACGACGATCGGCATCGACAGGTTAAAACCAGCCTACAGCATCCTGTCGGCAGACAAAAGTACGCAAAAGCAACCAAAAAAAGTTCATTTTAATTTGTATCGATCTAAAAATTCTTAATTTTTGATCTGGTGGGGGAGTATATGTAGCGGCAAAACACTGAAATAATTACATTTCAAATTAAATAACAACGACAACACTCGGCGAAACAAAATAAATAAACAGGTCCAACATAAGCTGAATTCGCCTTAATAAAATATAATTATTGTAATTAAAATTAAAACATTTTTACAGTACACTCACTCTGAGTTTTGCGTTCGGTCGAACAACGTTGATTAAAAACGAGAAAAAAAATTGTATTAAAAACTAACACAAAATCTTGCTACAATAAATTAAATTTAAAGTTAAAATAGAAGTGCTTGTTTTTTATTCAATAAAATATATTGTGAGAGGTTAACCTTTTAACCTCTTCAGAACTTCTAAGCAACGTAGAAAAACAAATAACAGGACTACCAAGCAGAAATTAAAACTAGAAGGTCCTCAGTAGATTAAACCAAAACAAATAGAAATAATTTTTAAAAAGCTAAAAAATTTAATACCTCCAGGGCCTAATAATATTACCAATCAATCAATAAAATATTTACTCCGAAAAGCTATTGTCTACTTAACGTATATTCTCAACGCGTGTCTTAGAATTGGGTACTTTCCCAAGACCTGAAAAGTTGCAAAAGTATAACCCATACCAAAAGCATCAAAAGATAAATCAAATATTGTGAATTATTGACCAATAAGTCTCCTTAATGGATTGGGTAAAATATTTGAAAAGGCGATTCTTATAAGACTAGAAAACTTTATTAATGCAAATCACATAATACCTGATGAACAACGTGGTTTCAGAAAAGGACGTTCAAGCAATCATCAACTTCTCCGCATCTGTAGTTTTGCAAAAGAAAACATGAGCTACCAAAAATCAACAGTCCTGATCTGTTTCGACATTGAAAAAGCCATTGATAAAGTCTGGCATGAGGGCTTGATATACAAACTAATTAAATACAATTTCTCGGTGATCTGGTGAGTCTGGTGATCAACGAAGCAGTTGTGTAGCTCCCTGATTTAGAGACGCACCTATTTTTCACACGCATCAAATTTGCATTGGCGGAGACTTTTATAAGTATTTTTCTTTTATCCTTTAACCATAGTTTCTTATACTCAAACCGTAATCGCCATCTACAATTGTTTCCGTTTGGAAGTTGTCCTAAAACGGTTGTGTACTATTTCCCAATGTACTTTCCTATATTCAATTTGATTCGTAATCGCGCTATGTTCATATTTAAACCTTACAATCATTATTAATCAATAATTTTTTTTATTTAGTTTTCTGTTTTAACACCCGGTGGTTGTAAGAATTATTTAGTGAGTACAATAAAACGAAAACTAAACGAAAGTTCCCTAAGTTGGATTCGCTCTATTTCCAAAAAAATACGAGGAATCAATTAATGGATTACGTCTCGTTCATCTTAGTGTCATGAACTTTTTTTTTGAGTTGCCTTTGTTTCATTTTATAAAATGTAATTTCCTACAATCGTTTCGTAATAAATTTTCTGTTTATAATTCCCTTCCAAATTTTTAGTACAGGTTAATAGTGAAGAGTGAAGACCCTTTTAGCGGGTACAGATTTTTAACGGAAGAGAATGTCCTATAAACAAAGTTATTGTGTTCATCGCTGTAAAAACAGCGTTTTTTTTAAACTATAAATACTTGGTTGAAGACCTAAAGAGCCTCTTAGTTGACTTTTTGTCCATATAACCACCCATAGAATTTTGATGTCTGAAAAAATTTTGATTGTCGATCGCCATGATAGAAAACTTATGGTGAACTTTTTTGTGTTTGTTTTTTTTTGTATGGGTGGAGTAAGAAAACTATTTTACGAGACGTTCCACCTGTGTGCGGTTACACGATTGGCAAGCCGAATACAATCCTCTTTTGGTGCTGAGGTATGTTTTTATCATTGGTGAGTTGACCCAAAATTTTGAGAATGGAAAAACCATTTTTTTATACTAGTTAATGGTAGAAATCGGGATAGTAAAATTTTTTTGTGATTCGCCTTAAGATAAAGAATAAAATAATAAAATCAAAACGAACGAATACTAACAAAAGAAAAATTTAACCATAAGAAACAAAATGGTGTTCGCTTGTCTCGGGCGGAGCGATAGTAAAATTTTAGTTTATATTGTGACTTTCTAGTCTTTTGTGTTGTCAGATCTCCGGATCACTTTAACTGTGTAAAACTAGTATCAATTCTAATAAAAAAAAGACATAAAATATATATGTATTCTGTCCTAGTGTTAAATAGTTAATTCTAGTTAAATATTATAGAAAGGAATAAGAAACAAAAAAAATATTTTCGTGTTTGTTGTGTCTGTAGCCTAGACGTTTCTTAAAAAACAAAAAAACAAGGATTAAAATCACAAGAAAGTAGAAACATAGATTTAGGTTTAATTAGTTATTGTGTATTAGTATAACCGAACTCGATAAAAATTTAATTGATCGGTTCAAAATTAGTATAACCAATGTCTGTATTTAATTAATTGATTTAAGTAGAATAATCGAAACCTTATTAGCGGTGTTATGAAAATTTGTAAACCGAACAATATAACAAACTCTATTAATTATGGTTATGATGTTCTAAAGATGATACAAGCACTATAGTTCGTGTACTTGATTGATCCGCGGTGCATGAACAGTGACAACCTAACCTGAAAACGGGTTGTGAAGTTTAGGGGTGATCCAATCGCACTGATACTTGTAGCGTGTCGCCAAACACTATCTATCTGCATATACCAATGCTGTCCTCGTGGTATTATGAAACATTCTTATACAATTGTTCCACCTGGTCAACTGTAATTTGAAATTGGTGGCATTCACCCCATGTACTGGAGTGAAACTGATGGTTGAAATCTATTATAGATTTATATAGTCTATTGAGTGTTATTATTTTGAATTTATGCGGATAATGGAAGTTCTTCACATATAATTTACCGATCCTGATGTTTATGTTTATCGGATCGTGGTGGGGCATTACGATTTGATTATTGGCTGTTATTGTTGTGAATCAAGTGGATCACGGAAGATTCTAATATATATCTATTACCTCTGGATTACTGATGCTGATGATAATTACTAGGTGATTACTGTTGAGTGTCACAATTTGATCACAGAGGACTGTTTGTTTGACGCGGAGGATTGAGAACTGGTATCAGTTAAACAATATAATTTCACCATTCATACCTCCGATAGTTGACTTCATGATGACCGGCTAACAGGATAACATTGAGTGAGGATCTGGACTAACTATGAGGTAAGTCGTATTATTTTTTTTTAATAAATATATATATATATATATATATATATATATATATATATATATATATATATATATATATATATATATATATATATATATATATATATATATATATATATATATATATATATATATATATATATATATATATATATATATATATATATATATATATATATATATATATATATATATATATATATATATATATATATATATATTGCGGATTGCGGGTGTATAGGTGCGTGCTCGTATATTCATGGAAGGGTGGATGTATGCATGTGAGTATACATGTGTGTGCATGTGAGTGCTGTATGTGGGTGTTCATGGGATGCCTGTGCATGTGAATCAATCTCGATTCAGCTCTCTTCATTGGTATAACCAGTTGACATAGATCAGAAAGGTCTTATATCGACAGATGAAATACAACAAGCATTATCCAATGGAACGTGGAGTCCATTTATTCCAGAGATAGTTCGGTTAAGGATTGACATGGTTGTCAGCTTAAAAGTTTGGTGAATTGTTTTGGTATTTTAATTAGTTGCTACGATATTATAAACAAAAAAAAGGGGAACAAAATTATTTTTGAAAATTTTTTTTTTGAATATATACAACTTAAAAATTGTTCAATTATATTTTACTTTATACAAACTTTTTTGGGGGTTATGTTCTTATTGCACTATGAGGCACTTGCTGAAGATAAAAAGGGAAGGATGTGCATCATACTAAGGACTAGATTGCCACATATGAAATTAGTTTAATTACCAATAACACCCACTTTCAGAGGTTTAAGATGCGATTATTCAAAAAAAACGAAAATCACAATCCTATATACTACAATTGGCCATTGATTACAACTAACATAAATACCCAACAACTATGATATGCGATCACCTGATCGTAGTTTCTTGGCTATCGACGTGTATGGATGTAGGTATGGGTGTTGGTGTGCACGTGTGTGTGTGTGTGTGTGTGTGTGTGTGCACGTGTGTGTGTGTGTGTGTGTGTGTGTCGTAGTTTCTTGGCTATCGACGTGTATGGATGTAGGTATGGGTGTTGGTGTGCACGTGTGTGTGTGTGTGTGTGTGTGTGTGTGCACGTGTGTGTGTGTGTGTGTGTGTGTGTGTGTGTGTGTGTGTGTGTGTGTGTGTGTGTGTGTGTGTGTGTGTGTGTGTGTGTGTGTGTGTGTGTGTGTGTGTGTGTGTGTGTGTGTGTGTGTGTGTGTGTGTGTGTGTGTGTGTGTGTGTGTGTGTGTGTGTGTGTGTGTGTGTGTGTGTGTGTGTGTGTGTGTGTGTGTGTGTGTGTGTGTGTGTGTGTGTGTGTGTGTGTGTGTGTGTGTGTGTGTGTGTGTGTGTGTGTGTGTGTGTGTGTGTGTGTGTGTGTGTGTGTGTGTGTGTGTGTGTGTGTGTGTGTGTGTGTGTGTGTGTGTGTGTGTGTGTGTGTGTGTGTGTGTGTGTGTGTGTGTGTGTGTGTGTGTGTGTGTGTGTGTGTGTGTGTGTGTGTGTGTGTGTGTGTGTGTGTGTGTGTGTGTGTGTGTGTGTGTGTGTGTGTGTGTGTGTGTGTGTGTGTGTGTGTGTGTGTGTGTGTGTGTGTGTGTGTGTGTGTGTGTGTGTGTGTGTGTGTGTGAGTAAAGGTACGAGACCGTGTAAAAGTGTGAATAAATGTGGGGTCAGACTTGGTGATCGTCGTTCTTTCCATATACGAGGGTCGCCAGAGTCTCAGCCTTCCACTTGATTTTTCTCATATCTGTTCTTATCATGTTTTTTCGCATACTATACAGTTATTTGTGCTGAAGTAGCAGGATTTCCTACTCGTCCTCATGGATTAAAGCTAGCTTGGGGCTATTAAAACAGTCTCGCTAGGTATGCGGCCTGCTATGCCACTTCGTTATTCATCAACGAAGAGCGCTTCATTATAACCTCAGGGCGAAGTACTCTCACCTCTACTCTACAATATATTTACGTCAGATATAAAATCTCTACTTAGTAGAAATATCGAATACGCTTAATTGCTGACAATACGGCCATTTTTACAGCGAGAAATCACATTGATGATATCTTCCCAGATGGACAAAAAATATTCAAGAGATTACCAAACATTACAAAAAATGGGGCACTAAATTAAACTCATCCAAAGCTTAAGCAATATGCATAACTAGAAAAACCGCTAAACAAAACCTGCCCAGCTCTAACTCATTAAAGAATCGAAGGAAATCAAATTGAATGGTCTAATAAAGTCAAATATCTTGACATTGTCATTGATAAAAGAATTCATTTAAAGACTCAACACTTCAACTATTCAATATCAAAATTTAACACGGTCCTAAAAATTCTATGCGGACTATTGAATAGCAAATAAAAACTCTGCTTACACAATAAACGACTAATATATATGCTTATGCCAATAAGTATTTTTTTTATATGGAAGTCCTGACTGGGGACCATGCGCCACAATACATATTAAAAAACTCCAAGTTGTTCAAAACAATTGCTTAAAACTTATACCTCGCGATTACTCCACTAAAAAGTTAGCACATATGACTGAAGTACCGCTAGTCATAGACCAAATTAAGAAATTAAAAATAAACTTTAAAAATAATTCACATAATATTAACAATACAATGGCAAGAACTCTTATTTCTTCTTGTTTATTAACATAAACTGCTGAAAGCATTTATTTGTTTTAATTTGTTTTGTGTTTTTCGTAGATGTAGGTTTAGCTTAGTAGATCTAGGTTTACTCAAAATCAATTACTGCAGTTTTTTTCAAAAATTATTTTCCAATAAAAATAATACATATTCATATGCATGATTAAATTTTAATAATGTTAAATATTGTAAGACATAAGCCAGTAATTAGGAAAGAAAATAACGGTTTATATAAGAGAAAAGTCAATAAGACTGAACTTCAAGAGATTCTAACAAAAAATTAAAATTTTAATAATAAAATAAAACTTGATAAACTAAAAAATCTAACTAGAGTCCAGCATCTAGAAGGCAACAGAATATCAAACAATTGATAATAACCTAAAACGAAAATGTGGATATTGAACAAAGGTGAAAGGGCAAAATGACTACATAGGCCCATTTTTGAAAAAGCTTTCAAAGTGTCATTAAATCTTTAAATTTTGATACTTAACCATCTATCTCCCTTATCATTGACAGTGATATATTCGTCACTAACACTGCAAGAAAGTATGCTTTGTTCGCAAAACAGAAATAGTCTAAATTCCGTCTTCAAGAGTTAATATTACACAACTTCATTTCAAACCTAAAAATATCGAAAAAAATTTAAGATTGTTATACATCAACAAAGCTTCCGTATTGTAAAAAATTCTACATATCATTCTCAAAACATTTTCGAATGTCCAGCTCGTCTTCAAAAAAGGGATGGAATGTGATATTTCAAATTATACACCAACAACCCAAAGCTCAATTTTGTCTGTCAATCTATTAAAAATGTACATCAATGAACTGTTGAAACTCACCAGTAACCCATAGTTATCGTTATCATAATATAGTTATCATAGTTTTCATAACATTGCTAGTCGCTACCAACTGTGCTCACATGAAATCAGATTGATTGTGCTTAAAACATATTTTTCCCCCACTCCTCTATTGGGTTGTGCAAATATCAAAACTGTCTAGTTCACTCATTGTTATTGAGACAAAATACAAAGGACTTCTTTTTCCGAACTGCATATATATGGACTGCTCAAAGGAGCAAACCTGAAAAATTAAATATTGGAATTTTTTCACTGTACCTGAAGTTTATATTTGCCGTAAATTTTATCAAAATATTTATGCACAATCGAAGAAAATTAAAACACTCCGAAATTTACCAAATTTATTAATCAGCCAGTTTCTAAGTTAAGGGGGTGGCACGTACACAAAGACATACAGAGACCACAATAATAACTCAACCTCATATGATTCTTATCTGAATGAGATAAAATACGGTAAATTTTCTCATACGATTTTTAATTGCTTAAAAAAGGGACAAAGCAGAATAATGATTTTCTTAACCTGTACAAGCAATCCTCTTTTATGACCGATTCAAGATTGTTGGTCGATAGGACCTATAAATCAAAAGGTCAAAATACAAAATATTAAATATTACTGCCGCGATAGTAAAAACAAACTCATTTTTCGAAGTTCATATTTTTTCTATATTGTCACCATTTAATCTAGAAAAAATTCTAAAAGGTTTTCTTATAGTGGAGGCGGCTTGTTTCTACTAAAAATTATACTTTTTGGTTTTAATTTTAGTAGTGGATTGGGCTAGTTTATGTTAAACAAAACTATTTTGATTTCTTTAATAAAAGTGACGTCTGCTTTTTACTATTTTTAAAAAATTCAGAAAGGTCACGAAACATATATAGAACAAATTTTTTTTCTTCAAATCGTTACCATTTTTAGTTTTTTTTTCAAGGGCCGAATAATAGCGACATATTTTCTAATGAAGAATTTTTTAAATTTGTTTGTTTCAAAACACTACAAGGGTTAAAACCATGTCAACCAGTCTGTTCCTCTTTTAAACAGTCCCCAATAACCTATAACTTTAACATATAACCCTTTCGATGTTTTTAGGGTTCCGTTTTTCATACGGAACACTATTGGTGAGAGTAAAACGTGTTTTTCACATCATATCGATTATCTCGTAAAATGCTATGGACTTGAAATTTGGCATGCGTATAAAACTAATCTATTCACATGAAATGACGGATCCAAATACAACTAAAGTGGTTTTCGTTTGGTTTACAGGGCTGCGATGTGAGACCTTTGAGAAAATACATTTTTTTATAGATTTAAGTAGGGTATCATATGAAAGGGCTTCATTGCAGTATTTCATAAAAATTTATTTTGGAATTTTACATCTCACCATTTTTTGTATAATGTTGAATAATGTTTGATGTAACGTTTTTTTTGCGTTTTCTTACCTCGATTAGCTCCGAACCTGTCTGATCGAAAATTTTCAAATGTACTTGGAATGATAGAAAAATTAGTACGTTTTTAATAAACAATATAAAAAAGTGTCATATTTCCATACTTAGATTTATTAAGGGGGTGGAAATGAGGAGGGGTAAAAACACTATTTAAAATGTGGTTAAATGGGGTGTCATTTGAAAGAGCACTTAATTTAAAAACAAAGCAATTTTTTTTAGAATTTTGCGATGCCCAGTTTTTGAGTTATAGTAAAAAAAGTGCGAATTTTTAGGCCACCCCCCCCCCTACGTTTCGACACTGATTGACAGAAAAAATTGCAAAAATTCACAGAGCTAGGAAATTTGCTAAATTTTGTACGAAAAGAAGTCTCCAATAATTATATTTCTGTGTGTTTAGAGGACCGTGGTAGAGGGGGTAAAAAAAACTTTTTTTGACCCAAGCGAGTGGGGTGTCATTTAAAAGAACATCTAATTTAAAATTCGTTGCCATTTTTTTTTAGAATTTTGCGGTGCCCAGTTTTTGAGTTATTGTGAAAAAAGTGCAAAATTCACACCGTTCCCCCCCATAAGTTTTGACACTGGTTGACAGAAAAATTTGTAAAAATTCACAGAGTTAGGTAATTCGGTAAATTTTGTACAAAAACTATAGCGAAGTCTCCAATAAATATATTTGTGTGTGTTTAGAGGACCGGGGTAGAGGAGGTAAAAAAAAACTCTTTTTGACCCAAGCGAGTGTCATTTGAAAGAACATCTAATTTAAAATTCGTTGCAATTTTTTTAGAATTTTGCGGTGCTCAGTTTTTGAGCTATTGTCGAAAAAAGGCAAAATCTAGAACTTCCCCCCCCCCCCCCCTCCATACGTTTCGACTCTAAATGACAGAAAATTTTGGATAATTTCACAGAGTTAGGAAATTTGGTAAGTTTTGTATGAAAACTACAGCACAGTTTTTGAGTTATGGATAAGAAAGGGCAAAATTCAGATCGTGCCGCCGCCTACCTTGCGACGATGACTGACTGAAAACTTTGAAAATATTCACAGAGACATGAATATTGGTAAATTTTGAATGAAAATCATATCGAAGACTCAAATAATTATATTTCTGTGTGTTTATGGGATGGGTGTGGGGAGGGAACCAAAAACCATTTTTGACCCAAATGAGTGGGGTGTCATAAGAAAGAGCACTTAATTTAATAAATGTTACAAGTTTTTTTAGAATTTTGCAATGCAGAGTTTTTGTGTTGTTGAAAAAAAAATATTTTTAGTATTTAGCTTTCCACCCCCCTAAATTTCAATACTCGATTGACCGAAAAAATAATCAAATTTAATCCATTTACAAGCTGGAGTAACTGAATCTTTTTTAAGTTACCAAAAACATCTATGGATAATATTTAGCCTGAATTAACATTTTTTTTGCCATTTTTGATCAATGTAGATTTGATTGTAATTTACTATTGACATTTACAATTTATCATTTATTTTGTTATGTGTTTATGGTCTGAAAATTACAACACAACTTTTTGTCAATAATTTTTGATATTGTAGTCTTTTACATTCACGGAACCCTTGACGAGTGGATTTTATTCGCACTTGTCTGACTTTTTTTGTATTTTGACATGTCATTCTGTAAAAAAATGGATAATAAAAATGTTTTCCCATTTTTTATTTGTACTTTTATTTGTAAATGATATTAAATGACTTTCGTCACTTTGCGACACGTTTTAATATAAATTAAAAATTCAGTTCGATTGTTTTTATTGCGCCAGTTAAGAAATAAAAAGTCAAACAACTGCGAATATAACTTGCTCATCGAGGGTTGCGTGTATGTAATATTTTACAAGAATAGTTCTCAAGAATAGTTCTCATTTAAAACTGTACATTCGAAAATTACCAAAAAATTTTTTTGGACTAGCGCTCATATGACACCCCACTCATTAAGGTTAAAAATAATTTTTTTTTTTCAAAATTTCTACGCTCAACCCCTTAGAAATAAGATTTAAAATGATGAGTCGATCGCTATAGTTTTCAATCAATCTTTACAACATTTCCTATGACCATGATTTTTTTTAAATTTTTCTTTTGTAATGTTCGAAGTTAAAGGGGAAGGAAGGGACAGAAAAATGTTTTCACATTTTAGGAAATAAGTCGAAAACTGTACTTTAAAAAATTACAGAAAAAAAATTGTTTTGGATTAGAAAAATACTCACCTTTTATATGACATGACCCCTCCCACGAGGTCCATAAAATCCAGATAAAAACATATATGTGCAATTTTTTGTTTTCAATTTCCTTGATAAATACATTTTATAACTGTAGAAAGCTTCAAGTGGATAGCACCGTTTTTACTTTATCAAGTACGAAACCCTAGTTTTTAGGCAAATTTATTTTAATTTAAAATAAACATTTTTTTTAGAAAATGGATTTTTTTATTGCAAAAATAATTATTGTTGGGAATATGACATAGATTTTCCGTGATTCGGGATTTTCTTAACATTCACATTTTCTGTCGGAAATGGGCAAACATTTTCTTAAAATCCCAGAAGTAGCTGTTTCCTTTAATAAAATAAAAACTTATCCTAAATTAAAATAAACTAGTGGGTTCTATAATAGCTGGATTCTACTAAGAAGTTTTTTTTATTTTAATAGTGGGGGCAACTTTTTCTTCTAAATAAATTTTTCTTAATAATTTTTTATGATAATAGTGGAGGCGGCGGTTTTTTCATCATATCCATTAGATTTTTATTTTATAAGTGCAAGCTATAGTGGAGGCCGCTGGTTTTTAAAAAATTATATCTATAAGTTTTTAATCTCGTCACAGATAGAGGGTGTTAAATGGTTAACCATAGAATCTGATCAAAAGAGAAATTGAGTTAAACCATTGTTGCGGATCTTTAGCTTTTCAAAGCAATTTTTCAGTTCAATTCAATTGAATAATTCTAAGTCACATAATTGTTCGATTCATTCCTATCATATAGATAAAATCTTAATAAAATCATGCATATATCTTTAGTTTTTTATTTTAATAGTGGAAACCAATGCCTCTAATATTATCATTAAAAATTATAAAGAAATAGTTTCTAAAAGAAACTAACCGCCTCCACTATTCATATTAAAAGCTTCTGAATATAATTATTAAAATAACTCAGCGGCATCCAATCTAAGCTTGTCTAATAATTCTATTAAAATATTTTCAATTTTAATAGTGGAGGCCGTTAGATTCTTTTAAAAATGATTTCTTATTGATTTCTTCTGATAATAGTGGGGGCCTCTGGTTTCTTTTATCAATTTTACTAAAGGCCTATAGTCGTATACAACAAAGCAAAAACAGAATTCCATACAAATTTGACAGCAACAGAATTTGTTGCTGATACATTTGTACGGAATTCTATTTCTGTGATTATACGATTGTAGACGTTTTAAATTTAACAGTGGAGGCGGCTAGTTTCTTCTAAAAAACTATTACCTAATAATGTTTTACGATAAAAGAAGTTCACGCGATATTTTAGAACTCAAGTTTATTAAGTTTTCTCCTACTGCAGAGTATATGTAAAAATCTTCTTCTGTCAGTTTAAGATTTATTTTTTCAAAATATTTAATTGTTTGTATATTTTAACATCTGATTCAACTATTATATATTACCAGGAAAATTTAATCACCTTTTCTTGTCTTTTAATATGAGATCAATCCTTAACACAACCAAACTACAAAACTTGTTAAACAATTTTTCCTACAAACTGATATCTTCAAGTTTTCAAATGAAAATGTCAGTAAAATGACATGATTTTCTTACCCTGTGGTATTGTTCTCTGTGTTATGTTTTTTATGGAAAACAGTAAAATTTTGTTTGTAATAAAAGTTCTCGATTTTCTATTTTGTTTGTTAGATTTTAATGTTTTTTTTTTAAATTTGGTATTGTTTTGGTTTTTTGACATAAAATGCAATCATAAAATAATTGAATAACGGCAAAAGTGTATTAGAACAAACAACATAAGCTTAAGTTGAATTTTGCTAAATTGATCAAATTTAATTGGTTTGGCTATTTTTAAAAACAAATTTAGTTGCTTTGGATAAAACTGTCATTAAAATTTGAATTTAATCGCAAGATAAAAGAAAAATTTAACTTTCATGTTGTTCTATAAAAGATGGTATAACGTGATGTCGAAATTTTTTGTAGATAAATAAAATATTTTATTGAAAGCTCATAAATTTAAACGGATGCTAAGCAGGATTTAAAAATTTCAAGGAACAACAGATAGCCTAGTTGATTAAATTTGGAAAGGAAACAAATCAATCTATTACACAGCCACACAAAAAAAAATTCTGACCTGGAGGTCTCACTATGTGTACTATATGTTTTTGGGGTCGCTGAATCCGAATCAGGGGTCAGTTTTATTCCAGCATATCTAGGTTCGGCCATAACCTCAAAATATACCCTCAAATTTGCTATATTTGGTTCAACTGCTAACCGCATGGCTCTAAAACCTCATAATCCCATAATACAGTAACTCGATGACCATTTATTTAAATAGTAACATAACCCAATAACCCAATAACCCTATAACCCTTAATCCCGATAATAAATGTCTGACGTGGTGGTCCGAGTTTGTTTTCTATATGATTTAGAGACGCTAAATCTGATTCTAGGGTAAGTTTAATCCTACCACATTAGAGTCCGGCCATAACCTCGAAAAAATAAATACATCTGGTAATGAATAAATAAATGAATCTGGTCATAAATAAGTCTCGTAATAAATAAATTAATATAATTATAAATAAATGAATAAAAATCTGAATAAATAAATAAATCTGGTAATGAATAAATAAATGAATCTGGTCATAAATAAGTCTCGTAATAAATAAATTAATATAACCATAAATAAATGAATAAAAATCTGAATAAATAAATAAATCTGGTAATGAATAAATAAATGAATCTGGTCATAAATAAGTCTCGTAATAAATAAACTAATATAACCATAAATAAATGAATAAAAATCTGAATAAATAAATAAATCTGGTAATGAATAAATAAATGAATCTGGTCATAAATAAGTCTCGTAATAAATAAATTAATATAACCATAAATAAATGAATAAAAATCTGAATAAATAAATAAATCTGGTAATGAATAAATAAATGAATCTGGTCATAAATAAGTCTCGTAATAAATAAACTAATATAACCATAAATAAATGAATAAAAATCTGAATAAATAAATAAATCTGGTAATGAATAAATAAATGAATCTGGTCATAAATAAGTATCGTAATAAATAAATTAATATAACCATAAATAAATGAATAAAAATCTGAATAAATAAATAAATCTGGTAATGAATAAATAAATGAATCTGGTCATAAATAAGTCTCGTAATAAATAAATTAATATAACCATAAATAAATGAATAAAAATCTGAATAAATAAATAAATCTGGTAATGAATAAATAAATGAATCTGGTCATAAATAAGTCTCGTATAAATAAATTAATATAACCATAAATAAATTAATAAAAATCTGAATAAATAAATAAATCTGGTAATGAATAAATAAATGAATCTGGTCATAAATAAGTCTCGTAATAAATAAATTAATATAACCATAAATAAATGAATAAAAATCTGAATAAATTAATAAATCTGGTAATGAATAAATAAATGAATCTGGTCATAAATAAGTTTCGTAATAAATAAACTAATATAACCATAAATAAATGAATAAAAATCTGAATAAAAAAATAAATCTGGTAATGAATAAATAAATGAATCTAGTCATAAATAAGTCTCGTAATAAATAAATTAATATAACCATAAATAAATGAATAAAAATCTGAATAAATAAATAAATCTGGTAATGAATAAATACATTTCTGAATAAATAAATTAATCTGGTCCTGAATAAGTCTCGTAATAAATAAATTAATATAACCATAAATAAATAAATAAAAATCTGAATAAATAAATAAATCTGGTAATGAATAAATAAATTAATCTGGTCATAAATAAGTCTCGTAATAAATAAATTAATATAACCATAAATAAATGAATAAAAATCTGAATAAATTTATAAATCTTGTAATGAATAAATAAATGAAACTGGTCATGAATAAGTCTCAAAATAAATAAACTAATATAACCATAAATAAATAAATAAAAATCTGAATAAATAAATAAATCTGGTAATGAATAAATAAATGAATCTGGTCATAAATAAGTCTCGTAATAAATAAATTAATATAACCATAAATAAATGAATAAAAATCTGAATAAATTAATAAATCTGGTAATGAATAAATAAATGAATCTGGTCATAAATAAGTCTCGTAATAAATAAATTAATATAACCATAAATAAATGAATAAAAATCTGATTAAATAAATAAATCTGGTAATGAATAAATACATTTCTGAATAAATAAATTAATCTGGTCCTGAATAAGTCTCGTAATAAATAAATTAATATAACCATAAATAAATGAATAAAAATCTGAATAAATAAATAAATCTGGTAATGAATAAATAAATGAATCTGGTCATAAATAAGTCTCGTAGTAAATAAATTAATATAACCATAAATAAATGAATAAAAATCTGAATAAATAAATAAATCTGGTAATGAATAAATAAATGAATCTGGTCATAAATAAGTCTCGTAATAAATAAATTAATATAACCATAAATAAATGAATAAAAATCTGAATAAATTAATAAATCTGGTAATGAATAAATAAATGAATCTGGTCATAAATAAGTCTCGTAATAAATAAATTAATATAACCATAAATAAATGAATAAAAATCTGAATAAACAAATAAATCTGGTAATGAATAAATAAATGAATCTGGTCATAAATAAGTCTCGTAATAAATAAATTAATATAACCATAAATAAATGAATAAAAATCTGAATAAATAAATAAATCTGGTAATGAATAAATACATTTCTGAATAAATAAATTAATCTGGTCCTGAATAAGTCTCGTAATAAATAAATTAATATAACCATAAATAAATGAATAAAAATCTGAATAAACAAATAAATCTGGTAATGAATAAATAAATGAATCTGGTCATAAATAAGTCTCGTAATAAATAAATTAATATAACCATAAATAAATGAATAAAAATCTGAATAAATTAATAAATCCGGTAATGAATAAATAAATGAATCTGGTCATAAATAAGTCTCGTAATAAATAAATTAATATAACCATAAATAAATGAATAAAAATCTGAATAAATTAATAAATCTGGTAATGAATAAATAAATGAATCTGGTCATAAATAAGTCTCGTAATAAATAAATTAATATAACCATAAATAAATGAATAAAAATCTGAATAAATAAATAAATCTGGTAATGAATAAATAAATGAATCTGGTCATAAATAAGTCTCGTAATAAATAAATTAATATAACCATAAATAAATTAATAAAAATCTGAATAAATAAATAAATCTGGTAATAAATAAATAAATGAATCTGGTCATAAATAAGTCTCGTAATAAATAAATTAATATAACCATAAATAAATGAATAAAAATCTGAATAAATTTATAAATCTTGTAATGAATAAATAAATGAAACTGGTCATGAATAAGTCTCAAAATAAATAAACTAATATAACCATAAATAAATAAATAAAAATCTGAATAAATAAATAAATCTGGTAATGAATAAATAAATGAATCTGGTCATAAATAAGTCTCGTAATAAATAAATTAATATAACCATAAATAAATGAATAAAAATCTGAATAAATTAATAAATCTGGTAATGAATAAATAAATGAATCTGGTCATAAATAAGTCTCGTAATAAATAAATTAATATAACCATAAATAAATGAATAAAAATCTGATTAAATAAATAAATCTGGTAATGAATAAATACATTTCTGAATAAATAAATTACTCTGGTCCTGAATAAGTCTCGTAATAAATAAATTAATATAACCATAAATAAATGAATAAAAATCTGAATAAATAAATAAATCTGGTAATGAATAAATAAATGAATCTGGTCATAAATAAGTCTCGTAATATATAAATTAATATAACCATAAATAAATTAATAAAAATCTGAATAAATAAATAAATCTGGTAATGAATAAATAAATGAATCTGGTCATAAATAAGTCTCGTAGTAAATAAATTAATATAACCATAAATAAATGAATAAAAATCTGAATAAATAAATAAATCTGGTAATGAATAAATAAATGAATCTGGTCATAAATAAGTCTCGTAATAAATAAATTAATATAACCATAAATAAATGAATAAAAATCTGAATAAATTAATAAATCTGGTAATGAATAAATAAATGAATCTGGTCATAAATAAGTCTCGTAATAAATAAATTAATATAACCATAAATAAATGAATAAAAATCTGAATAAACAAATAAATCTGGTAATGAATAAATAAATGAATCTGGTCATAAATAAGTCTCGTAATAAATAAATTAATATAACCATAAATAAATGAATAAAAATCTGAATAAATAAATAAATCTGGTAATGAATAAATACATTTCTGAATAAATAAATTAATCTGGTCCTGAATAAGTCTCGTAATAAATAAATTAATATAACCATAAATAAATAAATAAAAATCTGAATAAATAAATAAATCTGGTAATGAATAAATAAATGAATCTGGTCATAAATAAGTCTCGTAATAAATAAATTAATATAACCATAAATAAATGAATAAAAATCTGAATAAACAAATAAATCTGGTAATGAATAAATAAATGAATCTGGTCATAAATAAGTCTCGTAATAAATAAATTAATATAACCATAAATAAATGAATAAAAATCTGAATAAATTAATAAATCCGGTAATGAATAAATAAATGAATCTGGTCATAAATAAGTCTCGTAATAAATAAATTAATATAATTATAAATAAATGAATAAAAATCTGAATAAATAAATAAATCTGGTAATGAATAAATAAATGAATCTGGTCATAAATAAGTCTCGTAATAAATAAATTAATATAACCATAAATAAATGAATAAAAATCTGAATAAACAAATAAATCTGGTAATGAATAAATAAATGAATCTGGTCATAAATAAGTCTCGTAATAAATAAACTAATATAACCATAAATAAATGAATAAAAATCTGAATAAATAAATAAATCTGGTAATGAATAAATACATTTCTGAATAAATAAATTAATCTGGTCCTGAATAAGTCTCGTAATAAATAAATTAATATAACCATAAATAAATAAATAAAAATCTGAATAAATAAATAAATCTGGTAATGAATAAATAAATGAATCTGGTCATAAATAAGTCTCGTAATAAATAAATTAATATAACCATAAATAAATGAATAAAAATCTGAATAAATAAATAAATCTGGTAATGAATAAATAAATGAATCTGGTCATAAATAAGTCTCGTAATAAATAAATTAATATAATTATAAATAAATGAATAAAAATCTGAATAAATAAATAAATCTGGTAATGAATAAATACATTTCTGAATAAATAAATGAATCTGGTCATAAATAAGTCTCGTAATAAATAAAAATAATATAGCTGAAATAAAATATAATAATAAATAAATAAAAAAATAAATAATAATAAAATAAAAATGAAAAATAATATAACTAATATAAAACTGCGACTTTAGTCACCCTCCTTTTTTGAACTGTACCACGTTCTTTTTTCTTCAAAAGATCTGTGCAATGATTCGCGCTTCCGTTTTAAATTTTTACTAGATTCTCTTTGCAGAGTCCAACAAAAATCTGCCATCATATTTAGGTCCCATCGACCCTGATACCGTGATTCCATGACCCTGAGATCTTGGTGGAATCGTTCTCCCTGTTCTTCGATGAAATTCCCGAGGTTCTCAGGAAATTTGTCAAGATGAGAATCAAGGAAATGCATTTTCATATTCATGTTGCATCCAAGCTTTCCAAAGTTTGAGATCATTTCTGTAACTAATTTTTCGTAATGAGGGCTTTTTTTGTTACCCAAAAAATTTTGAGCAACTTCCTTAAAACTCAGCCAATCGTTTTTTTCTTTTTTATCCATCGTACCAGTAAAGGCCGGATCACGAAACATCGTTCTTATCTGAGGACCATCAAGAACACCTTCTTTTAACTTTGCATCAGAAATTTTTGGAAATTTTTTTTACGAAATAAGTAAAGCAGTCTCCATCTTTGTTGAGAGCTTTGACGAATTGCTTCATTAGGCCAAGCTTGATATGAAGGGGTGGGAGTAAAATTTTGCTTGTATCAACTAACGGCTTGTGAATAACATTCCGAGAACCAGGGGTGAGAGATATTCTGGACGGCAATTTTTTCATCACATAATGATTTCCACGATCACGACTATCCCACAGGCATAGATAACATGGGAATTTGGTAAATCCTGACTGTTGTCCAAGCAAAATTGCTAGAATCTTGAAATTTCCGCAAATTTGCCATTTATGTGTTTCGTAATCTATTTTCCCCAGTAGAATTCTCATGTTCTCATATTTTTCTTACATAACGACAGAATGGGGAATAGGAGCATAAACATTCGTGTTATGCAGCAAGACCGCTTTTATACTTCGAACAGATGAATCAATGAAAAGTCTCCATTCTTTGGGATCATAACAATTAGGCTTAAGTTCATTCATTAGACCCTGTATATTTGTATCTCTCTGTTTCTGTAAAAGGTTACTTTTGTTTTTGGTTCAAGTAGATTTATCTCTTTCAGGAAGGAAGCCAGATATTCTGAGCCATCCTTTGGTAATCCCAAATCCCTTACAAGGTCGTTCAACACAACTTGCGATAATTATCGCGGTTTCTTAGGACACGTGCGATCCTCCGCATCACTATCTGTCTCAACAACATTGTCAGATTCTGATTCAACCTCCATATCTATTACTTCGTCGATGTCGATGTTATTAGCATCGATTTCATATGATCGCATGTCATTGGGATTATCACTTATTTTGTCATCTATTGATGTAGATACTGGAGGTATGACAGATGAAACATTATGGTAAACAATTTTGCTTTTTGTTTTACTGTTGTACCCTCTTATTACATTGCAGCAGTAAAAACAGTCTTCAATACTTGAAGGACGACTCCAAATTGCCGGTCTGGAAAGCTTGACGCTCTGTCTATTTTTGTTCTGACTCCAACTATCAAATACCTTGCGACAGGAGTTACAGATGATATTTGGGGCCCATCTTCCAATTCCAGACTCATCCATATTGAACCCAAACATATCCCTGTAAACCTCTTGAATACGATCATCAATAACTTTTCGCAGAGAAGTAACTTCAAATTTTGAGCATACATGACAGAACACATTGTGCTCCGATTCACAAGTGTGCTCTGTCAAGTTCTTTGTTCTTCGTTTTCTTGTAGCATTGGACTCTACAGTGGCCAAGTCACCAACCAATGTAGAGTTTCGGTCACATGATGACGACGCCTGCGGGCCCGCTTTTCCACCCTGACCAGCCGCCGATGCTGAGGCTCTGAGATTCCTCTGCATCGTAATGCACTTACGTGCGTCTGCCATGACGGCATGCAAGCCGTAATCCAGGGACTTTGCCGTATAACGGGCATACTCCATTGCCCGCAGTCACCGCGAGGAGGTGCCCTGGATGCAGACGCACGAAAGGGTATACCGAAAGAAAACTTGGAATGCCAGCACTCAGACTGCATATGTACATACCGCAAATTAACGTAATGTACAACAATTGCGTCATTGTGTTATATGATTATGAGGTTTTAGAGCCATACGGTTAGCAGTTTGAACAAATACAGTAAATTTAAGGGTATATTTTGAGGTTTTGGCCAAGCCCAGACGTGCTGGAATAGAAATGACCCCAGATTCAGATTCAGCGACCCCAAAAACACATTGTACACATTTTCAGGCCCCCACGTCAGAAACTTCGTTATCGGGTTTGAGGGTTATGTTGGTAAGTGGTTATGAGGTTATGTAGTTATGGGACAATGGGGACATATAGTTATTTGAGTAAGAGGTCATCGAGCCATATGGTCAGCAGTTCTAAGAAATATAGTAAATTTTAGGGCATATTTTGAGGTTATGGCCGAACCCAGATGTGCTGGAATAAAACAGATTCGGATTCAGCGACCCCAAAGACATATAGTACACATGGTGAGACCTCCAGGTCAGAAACATTTTTTTTTGTGTGGCTGTGTTATTATTAACTGCATTAAATGACCAATATTCATATGAACCTCAGTCCAGCGTCTCAATCGCCAATAACTTAGATATTTTCTTTTATTTTTTGTAATAATTTTAACCAAAATTTTGATTGGAATTTTTCTGATTTAAGGAGCCCCTCTCCCCTTCAAATTAAAAACAATATAAATATTACAAAATATTAATACAATTAATTCATTTAAAACTTTTGAACACATCCATCCCACCCTACAATTGTTGAAACCTGGTTCCAGGAATTGATTTTTATTTTTCCACTTTTTATACTTGAAGACATAGAAAAGTTTGTTTTAGAAAGTTTTCGTAAAACTTTTTTTTTTTATTATTTCTTTTAACTTTTTTATCAACGATTTTATTAAATTTAAATTGAATAATGGAGAAAGTTTTGGGAATTTTATATTTTTTTGTAGTCGATTTACTTTTGTCGATTCTATAAAAATTATTATTTTTTTTTACGTTTTGTTTGAACGAAACAATTTTATAATTTATGAGTTGTATTCTTAAGAATAATCGGTAGAGTAGCTTGCTTGCATTGTCTCAAAGACGATATTTTTGTTTTGAGATAATTAATGTTTAACAAATTTGAGTCTGGGTGTGACATGAATTTTAAGTTCAACAATTATTGAAAAAAAAAAACACTAATCTTTTTTTTGGGTTAAAGTCAGATCACAAAAATTTAAATTTAAATTTTTTTAAAATAAAACCTTTTCTTTTTTTCAACTTTTCTTCCTTATCAGATTTCGAAACAGATCCTGACTGATAAAATATAAACATAAGCCAACTTTTGATACAAAATTATTTTATTCCACTCACGTTTTTTTGTCCTGTATTTATTTTGTCAATTTTGTCCTGTGTTTGTCTATTTGAACTTTAAAATGTTTGGCTTTTTCCTCAACTAAAGCTTAATACGTATTCATTAGGTTTCCTGTTTTTGTTTGCCCTACAACAAAAAATAATAAACTAAAATACAATTTAAAAATTTTTGGTTGAGTTAGTAAGTTGTAGCTTCGTGCGTATAATACAGAGAAACGCGATTATATGCTTTAAAACATGTTGGTATAAAACTATTTAGCTCAACATTACTAACATTTCATAAATTTGGATACAATGGATTTTTCCGGTTTCCGGATACTTATCAGGTCACTCTAGGCTATTTACTAAATGGATTTCCTTTTATTATTTGTTAGTATCTGTCAGATTGAAGTGTGACAAAAATAAAAATCTAAGATAACAAATGTAGATACATATTTTCGAACAAGCTGTATTTAGGACCCGAAAAAAAATATCCTTTTTTCTTGTTATTTTTGTGAGCGACGTTTAATATTTTGATAGAAAAAGGATTATTCATTACAATTTTTATGATATGGAATTTTGTTTTGTTATGGTTAAATGTGCCACTCAAATGTTCTAAATTTTTTTAAGAATTGGGAATGAAATTACTGAGATAAACTGACTGTTTGAATATGAGAATATTTTTTTATCGCTATGATACAAAACTAAATAAAAAATTGTATGGAAATTGAATCAAATGTTGTGCTTCCGAATATTTTATATGAAAAGGGTAAATTAAGATTGACTTTAGTTAAGAAACAAGATTTCACATCTGGTATTTTATTAACTGATTTGAAATCTTGATGTTTTCTAAAAATAGTTTTGAATACATTTTAGACGAAAAAGTTGTCCAACATTGAAATGAGAAGTGAAGAGATCTTTGGCTATGCAACATATTTTTTTTTTACATTTATTGAATGATGTATGTGGAAATGATAAAACTGATGAATTCTATAATGAAATGTATCACTTTGATCATCCGGCTTGATGGACCAAATTTTGTAGTTCCACGATTTCTTTTAAATAAATCTATTCAACTTCAGTCTAGCGAATTCTAGTTTTAAAATCGATCATGGTTCTTTCTAAAAACGGTGAAATTGTTTTGTTTTTGTTTCAAAAATTATATATTAAACTATTATCCCCCATTAAACTATTACTAAACAGGGGGTTATAAGCTATAGCTGGTTAAATTTTTTTTGCGTAACATGGATTACTTTAAAATAAATAAATTTTTAAATCGTTATTATTTTATGTTTTTCTTGTTATATAGATAGCTACATAAATTCTTTTATATATTTTTCCAGAGTTAACACTTATGAATAACAATTTGGAATCTTAATGTCTTGCTATTTCACGATTATTGGAGTTCTGGGAATAAAATGTATACAGTAAGTAATATTTATTCAGGTATACATTTTGTTTATATAAGTATGAAGTAAGGTAAAAACAGTAAAATGTATTGAATTTTATTTCAGTAAATCATATAATTTTTATTTTGTGTTTTATTATAATTTCATCTTAAACAAAAAATCTGCAGATATATGCCAGAAGCGAGAATTGAAGGATGGAATAAATTATTTGATTTTTAGATGAATTTAAATGAAATATAATTGAACAATTCCGTTGAATCAAATTTATCACACAGGCGCAAATTTTACTAGATGAACATCAATTTTCAAGTATTGACTCTAACATCCTCAATCGAGATAAAAATCAAACAACATTAAATAGTCAATTTCTCAAGGAGTTTAAAGAAAACATTTTATATGTTTACAATAATAATTGAACCAATTGTCCCCTTTTTAATTCAACCCGAAAAAAAGTCATTCACACTAACAGTTGTAATCTAGTTAAATTCTAATCAAAAACAAACTACAACTAATCCAATAATATCCCAAAAATCGTACAATGAAAGAATTAATGTTATTCAGACAAATAAGGAAGAATAGGATCAATTTATTACAGCCAATTGCTCGAATAAATTTCCTTTCCTTTTCATCCTCGTAAATGTTACATTTTATTGAATTTTCGGTCACGTTTCTTAATTTAACTCTTGACTTGATTTAATATTTTTCTTAATAAAAACAAAAATAACAAGAAAATTTACTTAGGACAAATTTCGTACATAAAAAAAATATAAAGACGTTCTACTACTGTGTAAGTGTATTAATGGATGATGTGTTGAGGTTTGATGAAATTGGATTATCAGATTGCATCAACAGGAAGAAATTTTATTATCTTCTTAGAACGTCTTAGATTTTAAGTATTCAATTCGCCAACATTACTATTATCAATCCACAATATTACTTGTTTTTACTCAATTACTTGTTTTTACTCAAGTTGAAATGTTGAAATAGAATTGCTCAAAAATATAACTTTTGCTCTTAACAAAAAAGGATAAAGGCATGATTTGTTTTAATAAAAAGTATTATGCAATAGAAATTACCATAGTTTTGCATCCGTGACGATGGAAGATGAGCTGTATCGTACGCTGGCGGAGCGTGTCATCAAAGAAAATGCCTGTCCTCCGAGCTCGCCAGTGGTCTTGGTACGCAAAACTGGCAAAATTCACCCGTGTTTAGACCCCTATAAGCCCAATATCATCCCTAAGAAAGATGCATATCTTTCAGGGAAAGGGGCCCAAATGGATAGTTTTCTAAGTTGCTTACCTCAAACGAATTTCATCTCCAGCTTTTTTTATTTATAGTTCGGGTATACTTAGGTTATATCCCTCTAATGCTTTATGCACGTATTAACGATAGGAAAGGAAAGTTAAAAGGTTAGTTTTAAGGACTTGGGGATAGGATTGGAGCGAAAGTGTTGATGTACTGCTGATTTTAAAGCTTGAAGATTATATGTAGCCGGGAAAACATTTTTTGGTAATCGATTCCACCAGTTTATGGAATGTGAAAGGAAGGAGTTATTATAGCTAGACGTTCTCACACATGGAGCTTCTAAGGGATGCTTATGGGAATGCAATGATTGTCTAGTGGCTCGTAGATATCTACAAAATGGTGATATTAAGTCATTAACTTTTGTAGAGCATTTGTCGTAGTAATATCTGTAGAATAGTGTACAACCTTCTGTGATGCAGAAAATCCATACCCGATGTTATTGTTGGATCATCAATCAGTTTCAAAGCACATCTGTAATCTCTGTCAACAAAATTTAAAGAGGCATCTGGTGCTGCAGCCCATAAATGGGAGTTGTAATGAAGTGGCATAGCAGGTCGCGTACCTAGCGAGATTATTTTTTTGCCCCAAACTAGCTGCAGCCCATGGAGTCGAGAGAAGAATACCCGCTGCTCCAGCACAAATAACGGAATTTGTACGCGTTACATGAGATAAGAACGAATGTAAGAAAAAAAAATCAAGTGAACTATACAGACTCTGACGACCCCCGTGTGTGAAAGCACTACGATCACCACGTCCAGCCCCTACGATCAATCCCTCATTCACACGCTCTCGTATTACATACATTCACACACTCTCGCACTCCATCTGCGCACATCTCATTCTCAGGATGGCAATATCTTATGATTTGACGAGGAAACCGAATGTAATGTATCTACACATCATCCCTTAACTCCTACAAAATCTTACAATGACCGCACATAAAATAAACAACAAATTTCCATTATATTCTAAAGTAAACAAACCGCAAAATCATTTTCACACGATAACAAAAAACATATGTGAAAATAAATATAAATTATTACAAACCGAAAGAAAGTTTATGAAATTCATATTTCAAACAAAAAACTATTAAATGAAATATGATTACCATGCAAATGTAAATAATATAATTTTCGTTTATTTTTATGATGTAATAAATTTAAAGTAAAACTGAATATGTCGATCAATTAAATCTACAAAGAAAATATAAAAAAATATGTGACACATTTTTTTGACATTATGAAACAATTAATTTTAAGAATATTTTGCTAAATGTGTAATTTTTAGTAATATCGATTTTGTATAAATAGAAGAAATTATCGACAATAAAATTCAGATTTGGATATTTGTCTAAACGAAAAACAAGTGTTTTATTCATATATATAAGTCTGACGAAGTCCATTTCGCTTAAGCTTAAGTGACTTCTAACAGTTGGAGTATAGCAATCATTTGATTTGCGCAAAGCATTGCTATATGAAAATTGGACTGTACTGACCTACGGACTTTTTTGAACAGAAATTATTTCTAATCACTAAAAGATATATTCTTTAGTGCAACCTATTAATGGATTTAACTCACAATTTCGAAGAGGATTACGAACGTTATACGGAAAAAACCAAACGTAAGCCAAAGAAAAACGTAGCGCTAATCGCAAATGGAATGGTAATAACCTGTGATGTGAAATATTCCATCACTACCATGCTCAAATCTTTGAACCAAAGTTTGGGTATAACCACAAAAAAAATACGTAGTACTGGAACTCGCTGCGAATGTGAATCTAGTTTCAACCTCTCGGTAGTTAATAGTACTGCTATTACTGCAACATTCCGTACATCAGAATTAAAGCTGTTCAACTGTTTCTATTAGCTCCGACTGATCACCCTTGCACCACTCATTCCATGAATCAATCAGTGCTGTCAATACTTCTCCATGTTTGGGAATGGTTTTTTTTTCATAAGATTAGACCTGGTCCACATATATGGTTCGTAAATGAGATGCAAATCCCCCAACCGCCGTTGAATCGTTTCCACTAAATTTAGCTCCCAGCCTATCGAAACCATGCACACCAAAAACAATTCTTCAAAAATAACATGACAATCATTTTTATTTTGTAAGGTAGCATATGCGTTACCTAATCGACCAAAAACATTATTTGTTGAGAGGTAATAAATGAGTTAAATATCCGTATGATCACAATATAATGACGATATTCGTTTTCTTTTTCTTTTATTTTCATCCATAACATCGTTCTTCAATAATCTATTAGTTACTGTTATTGCCCGAATTTTGGGTTTCATAACATCATCAAATTTACGCCAAACTACATCAATTGATGGATTAAATATTAATAAGGCGTCCAATTTTGTTTTATTTAATTATTTTTCAGTTGTTATTAATAACAATAACAACTACACTCATTTACACCTATCCATATCACACACGTCTATATACACACACTCATACACCTACAAACATACCCATATTCATTCATATATGCAGATGGAATTAAATTAAAATTATGACTCACCCGAAGTTTGTGGTCGATCCCTCTCTGCCATCCCCTTAACCCGCTGCCTAACCCATAAAGTCCATCAGATCCATATAATTCCAATCCTTCGTTCGGTCCAGCAGAACCAAACAGTTATCCAGATGACTAGAGTACAGTGCGTACGGTATTTGTTGTACACCAAAGGCTATATTAGGCACCCGGAGTCGGAAGTTGACTTGCCGTTAGATGATGTAGTTGAAAGAAACACAAAAGTTAGATGGCGGATATATCTTTAACTTTTACAACGGGAACGATATTGTATATACACGTTGCGATCGGCCTAGCGCATCGTGCTGAACCAGGTGATTGAATAGAATAAACGAAACAAGTGCATGCTATACGTGATCTTTTATTTTTTCGTGGTTTGAATAATAATTTCACTAATAATTAATTGGTTTCATATAATTTTAATTGTACTAGTGACGAGAACAAACATTTGCTTAAACACTAGAACGTTCACATATGTATTTTTATCTTAAATTATTTTGACTTTAATTAACTGTACTCATGATGAGAACACAAATTTGCTTAAGCATAAAAACAATTACCTGTATATTTTTTTTTCTTAATTTTTGAATTTAATTAACTGTACTAATGATGACATCACATGTTTGCTTAAGCACTAGGACATGTACATATATATTTTTATCTTAATATTTGAGTTTAATTTTCGGACGAACACAATCTATACGGTATTTTATTTTATTCCTTATTTCTTTTTGTTTCTTAGCATTACAGATAATTAATCAAACTATCTTAGCTTCCAACGTTCTTAGAACTAATCCCGCTCATTCATATGAGAACTAAATGCTAAGAGGCCGAACATTGATTCCCGTTGGATATGAATTTCCGTGATGCGGTTATTAAATAAATCTACAGCAATACCTCGCCTTAATATACCTCGCCTTATATATATGTTACCACACAAAACTAGCTAACCTTAAACTCGACCTTTGATGTGATTAATTTGATTATTTCACACTGGATTTGCACTATACGACGCGGATACTAATTTAATAAACTTTTTATACCGTAGAGAATTACCAATTCTCGAGAATTAAACTTAATTCCATAAATAAATTATTGGTTTTGTTTCTAAGTACCATTTTTACGTGTTTCCGACAATTTCCGACATTTAATCACATTTATCACAAACAGAATAATAATGTCAACCCACATCAAAAACAAATCCAATCGGATAATATTTTTTGACTAAAAAAGGCCTCTATACGCGGCTAGGCGTATTTATAGGCAAAAGTGGTGACCATTTTTACATCACAAATCCATAAACAAAATAAGTCTGTTTATTGGACAATCTCGTTCGATAAATATGCGCACTAAAAGTGTCTTCACTATTGTACTATAACTGAAAAGGAACTATAAACAGAGACATCTATTATGAAACGATTGTAAGAAACTGCATTTATTAGTGTATCCACTAAGGAATTTTTATAACCACCACGGGTATTAAAATTGGAAACTACAACAAAATTTATAGAAAAATAATGATTGAAAGATTTATATATGAACATAGCGCGATTGTGTATCAATGACATAGCAAAACCCCTTTAGGGCAACTTCTCAGCGATCAACGAATACAAACTGAATATAAGGAGTTATATTGGAAAATAGCACACAACAGTTTTAGGACAATCTTTTTTCTTACGGAAACCATTGTAGACGGCAATTACGGTTTGAGTTTAAGAAAATATGGTTAATGCGAAATCGATGCGTGTGAGAAAGTAGTGTATCACCAAATTAGAGAACTACACAACTACTTCGTTGATCACCAGACTACTTCGTAACAGATTCAAATTCAAGGATCGGTCGTATATATGCCTTATAGATTGTAGCAATTTCAGATGGAGAGAAAAAGCTTTTACAGCAACGTGCGAATCCAAGTTGTTGGGATCGTAATTTTGCCACGGAAAGAATGTGATCATGCCATTTTAGTTTGTGATTGATATTAGTACCCAACAGCTTAAGCGTAGGCGAGTTTATTATAAGTTGTCTAGAAAACGTTGCATTACAGTTATATAGTGATGTTTTATGGGACAAAACGCACAACTTCGTCTTCAAAGCATTAAATGTCTCAAGATTCCGTTTACCCTAGTCCAAGATTAGTTCAAGATCTATATCCAAGGTTTCAACTTTTTTTTACGATGAAAATTAGTAGTTATACTAGATGACTGTTTTTTAAAAGAATAGGAATAGAAGATAGTGCTGTCATCAGCAAAGCTATATATTGGGTTTTTTGGTGATTGAAAATAAATCGTTAATAAAGATCAGAAAAAGGTTTGGCAAAGCCTGGGGAACACCGGCTTGAATTGAGAATTTATCCGACATGGCACCATCTAACACTATTCTGATAGATATCTGGGATAAAAAATCTTCTAACCAACATATCAAGGTCTTACAGACTCCAAATGAAATTAATTTATTGTTAAGAGCCCGATTCCAAACTCTGTCAAACGCCCAGGATATGTCAAGGGAAATAATATGAGACTCACCAAAGTCATGAATTGTCTTACCCCATTTCTCCGTGAGGACTGACATGATGTCATCAGCAGACCGTGTTTTATGAAATTCATATTGGCGCTCGTGGAGAAGATTGTTTTTTTTGAGAATTTCCATTAGTTTATAAGACTTGAACTTGAAAGACGCTTTCTGGTACATCTCCTTGAAATCGTCTAGAGAGAAAACTGCGTTACTGTTTGGTCATTGTACCAATTTGTAAGAATGCTCTTTGGACTGTGCAATGTACCTCAGACTATGAAGAAATTAATCGATCAGGTGATCACTTCCCGTCTCCAGATGGTCATACAAAATAAACCCTTTGTTTTTTATTGTGACATCTGTAAAATTGTCAAAGCGCCTAACACCGTGCTACAGAAATCAGAAAGAATCGGCCAACAGTTAAACATTGATAAAATCGGTCGTTACATCCATGCTAAGTCCAGTCATATAGCAATTTTGATTGTCTTAGATCACCTTACGAAGTTTTTGTTTCGTTTTCCTTTACGGAAACTCACCGCCGAGCCTTATGGTAAACTGCTAGAAAGCAAAGGGTTCCTTGCTTTTGATTATGCCAAAACAATTGCCTCAGACAATGGGTCGCAGTTTCAAGGTATAAAGTTCACCATACCTTTACAGCTTTATACTCACCACAAACTAACGCGTCTGAGCAAGTGAACAGAAGTGTCATCGCTGAACTACGTGCGTATCCGATCAAAAACCATGCTCGGTAAGACATGCATCTTAGCGATAATTTGTGTGCTCTTCGATTTTTAGTACATCATACCCTTAGTTGTTCTCTCTATTATGCCTCCTTTCGACTACCAACACTTGAATTGTCAGAATGAGAGTTGAAAAACCTTTGATCGTCCAGATCAATTATAAAAGATTCGCTCACTGAAGCTTTTATGCAAAACGTCGGCCGTTACGATCGCTACGAATTATCAGTTCTCGGAAATGTGATTTTATTTCGTGATTTTATTTTCTTTAAGCTTAACATCATATTTAATGACGCAGCTAAGTGCAAAATTAGCTTACAAATTCGTAAAAGCCATTAACAATTGGTAACGCGTTCTACGAATTGGAAGACGTGATTGTAAAATATACTCTTCCAAAGACGTGCGCTAGTAGATATATGCTTCCTTCCAGTTCTTCTTTCATTTGCTATTGTCCGAAAAGTTTCTTCCATTTTTCTTATATTCTGAATCTTGATTCGGTCCTCGGCGTTAGTTATTTTTTGTTCAACCCAGCTAGTTCAGTTGGTGGAGCTTGAGAGTGTATCTCGAGGTTTGGGTTCGAATCCGTCTCCCATTTCGTTGTTTTTTTATGATTCTAAGGACGAATGTATTTAGTCAGACCTGTTCCTTTCGTCTTGTCCTGTAATGGTCAAGTTATTATCGGTGTCAACTGTACTTCCACTTCCCGTCCTTTCTACATATAGTAATATACTATAGCGTGGTTCAAAAATGTACACATACATTTTCAAATACTTTTCGTCCATTTTTGTGTGCAGCACACAAGTATTACTTACAAGTACGTTTGAGACTGCCGGAAAGATCATTTTATATTTTTCTTCAAAAAGAATTAAAGTTTTTTTGTAAATTATTTTTTGCTATTTTGTTTTAAAATTCAGCTTGGTTTTGAAAAGTGGAACCGAGCAGTTGCAGAGGTAAGAAGCGAACAGTGGAACTAGTTAAAGAAACTTTTTCGGGTTAAAAAAAGTTTAGAGGAATTGTTTCGGCCTAAAATATGAAAAATTTGTCTTAAAAAAAGTAAATTTATGTGGCAGTCGTGTAAAAAGTATGTCAAATATAGAAATCTCAATACAATCTTGACTGGAAAGAAAAAGATTAGTTATATAAAAGAAATCTGTAACAGTGAAGTTCATAATGTCACCTTACTTGGCCTAACCAATTTGAAAAAGAAGAAAAACAAAGACTGTGTTGTATTATGCTACAGTTGTGCTGGATGTGCTACTCAAAAAGAATGCCATATCACCAATGAAAAAAGCGGGCACGCTGAAACAATTTTTCGAGCAGAAGTTAGCCCCGCTATTTTTAAAAAACTGAAAAACATAGGAAGTTCTGTATTGTGCTCGAGTTGTGCTGTTTGTGCTATTCAGAAAGAATTGCATATTAGCAATTGATAAAAGTTGGCAGACTAAACCGATTTTTCCAGCAGAAGTTAGCCCCGCCATTTTGAAAAAAAAATGAAAAACAAAGGTTTTGGTGTATTGTGCTTGAGCTCTGCTTGTTGTGCTACTCAGACAAAAATTTCGTACCACCAACAATTTTATCACGATTACATCATTTCTTTGAAAAGAAGTTAGCCCAGTCATTTTGGAAAAAGTGAAAAATGAAAGGGAGTGCTGTATTGTGTTGAAGTTGTGCTGGTTGTGCTACTCCAAAACAAATACGTACCACCAACGAAAAAATTTGAACACGCTAAAACGATTTTTGAGTAGAAGTTAGCCCCGCCATTTTTCAAGAAAACTCACATAGAAGGTTGTGCTGTAATGTACCATAGTTGTGCTGGATGTGCTACTCAAAAAGAATTCCATATCACCCATGAACAAAAAGTGGTACGCTAATAAAGTTTTTCGAGCAGAAAGCTTTCGAGCAGAAGGCTAAATAGAAGTAAGACCCGCCTTTTTGAAAAAAATAAAAAGCTTTTGAATTCAGCTTTATCTGGCTCAAATCGCCGTAAATAAACACGACATCTATATGAGTTACTTATACCGTAGTCCTACTTACCACCATAATCAAACCCTGGAAGCATTTAATTCTCTTACAGACACAATCGACGACATCTTCATTACAGCACCTAATACAGAAATTATATTAGCCGGTGATTTTAACGTCCATCACAAAGATTGGCTACGTTTCTCAACCAAAGCATCTTTAGAAGGGCAATATGCTAAATTTTTGGCTGATTCTAATCAGCTTACACAACTAGTAGGTAGGCCAACCCATATTCCTAATATTGCCAGCCATTCTTCTAATCTACTTGATTTTTTCATGACAACACATTCCGGTAAATATTCTTGTCAGTCGATGCTCCTCTTGGTAGATCAAACCACTATGTAGTTTCTGCCTATTTTCAAATAAGTTCTCCAGCGCCAAGTCTAAAATTGTCTGCTCCTCGAAAGGTTTGGCACTGCAAACTCAATAAATTTTACAACGAAATCGATTGGCGTTTGTTTCTGCAGAATTAAAATGTTAATCAAGCAACTGCATTGATCACATTCATTATTCTACTGGGTATGAAAATTTTTATTCCAACCAGTATTGTGAAAAAGAAAAATGGGGCCAAATCCTGGTTTTCTGATGAATGTTCTATGGCCAAAATCAACAAAATGTTAGCGTTTGACAAATACCAGAGTGATAAATCTCCCAGCAGCAGATCTCTGTATATCAGGGCTAGAAACAACTGTCATAGAATATTTAATAAAGCTAAATTTCTTTTCAATACCAATGCTAAGCGCAAAATTTTACGCGCTACAAAAGGCAGCCGGTCATATTGGAATTTTATCCGAGAGGTTGGCAATAAAATTATCAAATCTTCTATTCCACCATTAATGGATAACCAAGGAAACCCTGTAATGGAAATCAAAGCGAAGGTAGATCTACTTGCAGCAAGTTTAGCTGCTAGCTCTGTGGTCGAGAGAGTCATCAATGTGGAAGCTGACTAATGTTCAACCAGTCCCGAAAAAGGGCAACAAGTCTGACCCATCAAACTATCGTCCCATTGCATTAACTTCGATACTTTCTAAAGTTATGGAAAAAATTATTAATTATAAACTAATGGCTTATCTCGAAAACAACAATCTTCTCCACGACCGCCAATATGGATTTCGTAAAACACGGTCTACTGGTGACATCATGACAGTCCTCACAGAGAAATGGGGTAAAACAATTCATAACTTTGGTGAGTCTCATATTATTTCCCTTGACATATCCAAGGCGTTTAACAAAGTTTGACATCGGGCCCTTAACATTAAATTAATTTCATTTGGAGTCTGTAAGACCTTGATCTGTTGGTTAGAAGACTTTTTATCCCAAAGATCTGTGGAAGTCCTAATCTCTTACACGCCTTCCAACATTAGCTCTCAATAACCATACACCAAAAGTACGTTTTAAAAGTATTTATTATACAGTAGGAACTTGTTCTATTACACACACAACACTTCACAATGAATTTGAATATAACAGCAATTTGATCCGTCGCTTATAGCGCTTGCACGTTCTATACCAGTCTAGATGATCTAGACGATTTTATTATTGCAAAAAGAACGAAAACACTTAACGTCGGTCTTATAAATGTGACCAGACTACTACCACTGCACTCTATCTATATGCCGGCATTTAATGTTCTACATATAAGTGCAGTGGATTCGATTCGATTCGATTTATTTTGAATTGTCAGATTCAATAAATGTCATATTCTTCGTTCGACAAAGGTAATAATTTTAGTAAAAGTTTCATAGCTTGATTTTTGTATTTCGTTTTAGGTTTCTTGATGTAGGAATCTGGAAATTCCTACAGATCTATCAGAATAGTGCTGGAAGGTGCCATGTCGGATAAATTCCCAGTCCAAGCCGGTGTTCCCCAGGGATCGGTTCTATCACCAACCTTTTCTCTGATTTTTATCAACGATTTGTTATCTATCACCACCAACCCAATATATAGCTTTGCCGACGACAGTACTATCTTCCATTCCTATTCATTTGAAAAACAGCCATATAGTCTAACCACCAATTTTCATCGTAGAAATATGGTTGAATCCTTGGATGTAGATCTTGAATTAATCCTGGATTGGGGTAAACGGAATCTTGTGACATTTAATGCTACGAAGACGAAGTCGTGTGTTTTGTCTCATAAAACCTCGCTATATAGCTGCAATGCAACGTTTTCCAGCCAACCAATAATAAACTCGCCTACGCTTAAGCTGTTGGGTACTAATATCAATCACAAACTAAAATGGCATGATCATATTCTTTCTGTTGCAAAATTGGGATCCCAACGACTTGGTTTCCTGCGTCGCTGTAAAAGCTTTTTCTCTCCATCTGAAATTGCTACGATCTATAAGGCATATATACGACCAATCCTCGAATTCGACTCCCATATATGGGCTGCAGCACCTGAAACCTCTTTAAATTTTGTAGACAAAGTCCACAGACGTGCTTTAAAACTGATTGATGATCCAATGATTACATCGGTTATGGATTCTCTCCATCATAGAAGAGTGGTTGGAGCTCTTACACTATTCTACAGATATTACTACGGTAAATGCTCTAAAGATGTTTAGACCATTACGCAAATCGTCACGAGCCACAAGACAATCGTTGCATTCCCATATGCATACCTTGCAGGCCTAATATGTGAGAACATCTAGCTATAATAACACCTTTCTTCCACGTTCGGTATACTGGTGAAATCGATTACCAAAAAATGTTTTCCCTGCTACATACAATCCTCAAGCTTTTAAATCAGCAGTACATCAACACCATCGCTCCAGTCCTATCCCAAATCCCTAAATATCAACCTTAAAACTTTCCTTTCCTAACGTTAACACGTGCATAAAGCATTAGAGGTCAATAACCTAAGTGATTAACTCGAACTATAAAAAAAAAGCAAAGGTTGTCCTCTATTGTTCTGGGGTTGTGCTGGTTGTGCTACTCAAAAAGAATTCCATTTAAAAAATTTTGCACGCAAAAACGATTTTTCGAGTAGAAATTAGCATTTAAAAAAAAAAATAAATAAAAATATCACATTTCGTTTCTTTTTTGGGGATGATATGGATATTGGCCAATTTTCAGCACAAAAGGAATATACTAGATATGTAGAATTTGTAGAAAATTTTGGTTTAAAGAGTAAGTAGGTTCAATTTCTTTTGAGAATGTTTTTAGAATAATAGGAGGAATATTGTCCAGACTGCAGACATTGTTGTTGGTTAAGCTGCTTAAGATTTGTTCGACAATTTTGGGTCTGAAATCAATATATTTCATACTAACTCCTCAAGACTGGCTTTGGGGTATTTTTTTAGGTGTTTCCAAAACAAGTTTTAGTCAAAGCATGCCGCCAACAATGTGACTTTTCTTGCTGTGTCCGTGACGATTAAATCACAGTCAATAATAGGAGAAACAGATTAAGTACCTGACTTCAAAGAATTAATGGCACTGTAAAAACTTTTGTCAGAAATGGAGGTAACGGAAAGTTTTGCCGCTTTCGCTCTGTCAATTTCTGTTTTCTTGTTTTCGATTTTCTGGTTTGATATTTTATTGGCCTTTAGATATTAGGAACGATTTAAGGGATTTTTGTTATGGATTTAAATATTAAATAATCTACGTTTTCTAAGAGCCGATTTGGCTACTTTGGAATTGGAAAACAAATACTTTTATCAGGATTTCATTATTGAGAAATGAAAGAATTTATTGATACTAAAACATTTTAGTTAAACAAAATGTCTACTGTATTATTTTTATAATATTATTTTGTTATTTGAGTGAAAAAAACATAAATTTTTCACTCAAATAATATGCCAATCTACCAGAGATCCTGACATTCCTGATGAAAGCAACGAATTGCTTAATCTGTTTTTGACAAATGAGTTTTCGTTTGTACAACTAAAAGTATCAGAACCTTCAGGTGGATCAGATCATAATTTTATTTCCACAGATTTAAATTTACAAGTTCCTAAACAGTGTGATACTGACAAATCAAATTAAATTTTGCTTTGAAAAAATATTGCTAGTAAGTCACCTCTTTAGGTTACTTATATAAATAAGTAGGTCTCCACAAATAAGTTTCAAATAAGTTTTCGTTCAGAAAACAGTCTAAGGCAGTAAAAAGTGTTTAAATTTGAAGAAACCCATGAATTTCTGAATATGAAGAGATATACAAATTGCACATGCAAGATTCGTTCATTTCAACCGGTATCAGATGTCACTTTTATTAGTGCTAAGTGATTAGTACTTGCACTAATTTCTCCTTCCTATTTTCTTCAAAGCCGAATTCATTGACGTGATATTTTAAGAAATAATGAACATTGCCATATGCAAAAATTGGATTAGTATTTTTGATTTAATCCTTTTTGAATTTGAATTTTTTATATTGAGTTTTAATTTCAAAATGGCGCTACAAATTTACTATGTTTTCTGTGCTAAAAAAGAAGATAGGCGGTTTTTTCTATGTGAAAAATGATGCAATTTCTTTTTTAACAGCTATGTAGCTAAATAAAATTCAAATCACTATATAGCTACAAAGCATACATCACCAGTAACCCAACAAATAGTTTTGTAGATGAAAGTACACTGCACAAAACATTCATCCCAAATTTTCAAAGGTTATAATGCACAAACGAATGAATCCCGCCCGGAAAGACTCTGCCATTAATGTAAAAAAGGGCCTAGAAAAGGTCGCCGATTAGGGTAGCAACAATTTGGTCAATTTTAATTCCACTAAAACACAACTATTAATTGTTTCCCGATCGATTGCCGAGTTCTTCAACAATATTTCAATTAGTTTTGTGTGACAAACAAATAGACGAATGTGAAAGAGTTTGTGTATTGGGAGTCATAATTTCCAATGACCTACTCTGGAACGATCATATAATGGCGATGACAAAAAGTGCATTTAAAAATGTTGGCCTCCTCCATAGATGTAAAAAGTATTTCACTCCGTATCAATTACTCCACATTTATAGGTCCATTATGGAGTATTGTTGTCAAGTTTGGTCACTGCATCTGTTTCCATCCTGGATTTTTTGGACTCTGGGAGAAAAATTAATGGGTGAAACTATCTTTCAACAAATTTCGACAATTTTTTTGGTCGCTTTTTCATACCGGAATAATCTCCTTTTTATAAGTGGATAATCACGAAGACAGTAATATCATTACAGGAAAGGAAGAAGATTATATAACGTGACAAGAAGTAAATTATGGTGAGTGTAAAGATTTTTGTTTATGTGATGATAAAGGGATAAGGTGATTTTAATCTCGAGAAGGTTGTGCCATGGTGACCCATCCTTTTAGAAACAAATTTCCTTGAGAGAGGTTGGTCACCAAAATTCACACCACCTTGAGCTAGCGGTGGTCCTACAGATTTGTAAGTAATTTGTTCTTCCAGCAGTCAAATTCTGTAATTGTGAAGCGGT
Organism: Diogma glabrata; assembly: GCA_963693315.1. Classification (NCBI taxonomy): domain Eukaryota; kingdom Metazoa; phylum Arthropoda; class Insecta; order Diptera; family Cylindrotomidae; genus Diogma; species Diogma glabrata. Next base: position 5,987,731 of record OY856188.1, read on the forward strand.
GAAGTGATAAGTATTTTAATAAAAAGAAACGAAGAAATTTTATACACTTCACCATTTCACAGTTACAGAATTTGGCTGCAGGTTTGGAACACTTATATCACGTTTGGAGAAATGTTTAGTAGTCAACCAGTGTTGCCAGATCGCGGGATTTTTTCCCGTTTGCGGGATATTTCATATAAAACGGGAAAGCGGAAAAAACTTGGTAGGCGAGGAAATAAAGCACAAAAATAGACCAAACCTAAGCAAATTGGCAGAGTAAGATGGATCGAGATGCGGTTTTTTGCATTCGATTCAGGAAACCGTCAGGAAAGTTTGTGAACATAGCCACTTTTCGGCAAAAATCCTCTGGAGTACCTAGGGGCCAGGGCGGGTTATATAAACCTCATCTCTTTGAACTTTCCATAAATTCAGCTCAAAATTGATCGAAGCTCGTTACTTGGGGGTTTCTGGGGCCGCTGAACACGATGATGATGTCGGCGATGATCCTCGGAGTACCTAGGGCCCAGGGCGGGTATGTCTAACTCATCTCCAGGAACTTTCCATAAATTCAGCCAAGGTAATTCTTGTGGATGCCGAAAGCATGGATTAGCTTGTAATATTGCATGTAAAAATTGTGCAGGGTCAAACTGCACGAACATGGAAAAATTTACGGAATCACAATCTTCAGAAAATCTGGACGAAGATTTTCTGGATGAAGAAATTAAGTGCACGTACTTCGAAGAAAATGAATAAATTGTGTAAATCAAAATAAATAAAACATTTGTATTATAAAGACTTTAAAGCGGCTTTTTTCCTTTATTATATTCGTCGAATAAATAAGATATACTGAAGTTCGAGCCCTAGGTACTCCGAAGGTCATCGCAGACATCATATTCGTGTTCAGCGGCCCCAGAAACCCCCGAGTAACGAGCTTCGATCAATTTCGAGCTGTATTTATGGAAAGTTCCAGGAGATGAGGTGTATATAACCCGCCCTGGCCCCTAGGTACTCCGAAGGTCATCGCAGACATCATATTCGTGTGCAGCGGCCCCAAAACCCCCCCAGTAACGAGCTTCGATCAATTTCGAGCTGAATTAATTAAAGTTCCAGGAGATGAGTTAGACATGGCCGACCTGGGCCCTAGGTACTCCGAGGGTCATCGCCGACATCATATTCGTGTTCAGCGACCCCAAAAACCCCCGAGTAACGAGCTTCGATCAATTTCGAGCTGTATTTATGGAAAGTTCCAGGAGATGAGGTGTATATAACCCGCCCTGGCCCCTAGGTACTCCGAAGGTCATCGCAGACATCATATTCGTGTGCAGCGGCCCCAAAACCCCCCCCAGTAACGAGCTTCGATCAATTTCGAGCTGAATTAATTAAAGTTCCAGGAGATGAGTTAGACATGGCCGCCCTGGGCCCTAGGTACTCCGAGGGTCATCGCCGACATCATATTCGTGTTCAGCGACCCCAAAAACCACCGAGTAACGAGCTTCGATCAATTTCGAGCTGAATTTATGGAAAGTTCAAAGAGATGAGGTTTATATAACCCGCCCTGGCCCCTAGGTACTCCAGAGGATTTTTGCCGAAAAGTGGCTATGTTCACAAACTTTCCTGACGATTTCCTGAATCGAATGCAAAAAACCGCATCTCGATCCATCTTACTCTGCCAATTTGCTTAGGTTTAGTGCTTTATTTCCTCGTCTATGGAAACTGCGGGATTTTTTACATTTAATAATAGCATCGCTTTAATTTTGGATTTTTGAGATCAATTAAACTCAAGTAAGTAAAGAAGTAATTGGAATTTTTTCAATTCAAAGGAATCGTTTTAAATTAAAACTTATCTTGAAATGGTTGCACCAACCTATTTTTTACCAGGCTTCAGGCCCTAAAAGCATATGCCATCTATCGGCTTTAGTATTGTCAAATCCGCGATGGAATTTAAGCCTTTTGCTGTTTGAATATTTTTTAGGGAGATAGGTACGTTTTGGAAACCCCAACAGACCACTATGTTATCTGAATTTCAGAAATATTTTGATGCTGCTAAACGAGAAATGAAATCGCCTGGAACTACAAGTTGGCTGTCTATGCATCCATCCCTTTTAAACATATTAAAAAAATTAGGATGTTTGGCATCACTATTTTATTTCTCAGCAGTTGTTTACGTATCGAAAAAGAGCTATTACAATTTTGAAATTGTTTGAAAATCATGAAATCAAGACATATTTACTTCTTTTAAAAAATGTCCTTCTCAATTTTAATAATACTCCATTTTATAGCAGTTCTTTCTTATTCTACAAGTTGTATGGAGAATCAAAACAATAGTAATATATTGTGTAAGTGTTTAATGCAATATTTTACTTTTCAAGGGAAAGTTTACGATGTGAGCGAGGCACAAGCGAGCATTACAAATTTTCGAGAGAATAAAATTAATTAAAAACGAACCCAATACAAAGTTTTATCCTCCGATAGAGTAATATTTATTAATTTAAATTGAATTATTTTAAAATTTGTTGATAAAACAAGTAAAACGAATAAGGAAAAACGATGAATTTTATTGTATTTTTTTGAATAATTAATTCCAAACAATTAAATAAATTTGAATCAATTTCGATATCTATTTAATTATTTGCTATTTTGCAAATGAAAAGTCTATAAAAAGCCTAATTAAAGCCCTACCTGATGAAAGACATCAAATTTTATACTAATGAGAAACCAAAAAAGAATCTTTTGGAAATTTTATTCAATTTAATCTAGGTCTTTGTCTTTTTTAATATTCGAGAGAGGGACATGCGCTTCAGTTTGAATTGACTGTTTTTTATATAATCAGTACGTCTATTCCGGCATTTTTTTGGGAATTGTGAATTGAGAAAAAAGTGCAATAAATGAAATAACGAAATATTTTCTAATATGAATTTGTTATTTCCCGCGGCACGGAATAATAGTTATGAAAAATTGGTGCAATTTATTTCCCAATTCCTTTTCCACGATGTTCCGGAATAGGGCTACAGGTCGAAAATGTTTGTTTTTGATTTTTTATAACATGCAATCAAATTTTTATAAAATAAAATAAAATTTATTTCAGCATTCAATACAATCAAATAAATTGTTTTATTGTGTTCCGCCACATTCGCGGTATAGAATAAAATTAACAGCTGTTTGTTTCATTCTATATATTAAGACTAATAACGTACACAAATATAGTCGTAAAAAACAGAGATAAACCTAAATTTACAGTTATCGGAGGGATAAATATTGTAATAATTGTGGTAGTTTTTGAAGTTTTTTCAATAAATAATTGAATTTATATGTATATTTTATTGAAAACTTGACGGGAATTTCTGAGGGATTTTTTCCTTAAAAAAACGGAAAAAATCGGGAATTTTCGATACGTCAACGGGAAATTCGTTTTTGAAAATCTGGCATCACTGGCCTGGCATCTGACCATCACAATTAAATATTTAGACTCAGAAATATTTGGACAATTGATTGATACTTCGACTGATAATCGATCATATAAATAGTCACCATGCCTTCGTCGGTTTCATTTAACGATAACCACATATTTTACACTTCATGATGCGCCTGTACTTGACAAGTCTGACTACATTTTTATTTGCCATTTTTTTTTTGATTCGGGCATTTTTTCGTTCGGCAAACGCCAAAACATAACGATTGCAATAGGATCTTGTAAATTTACTACCAAAATTTTGATTTTTATTAATGGGGGTGGAAATTGGTTTTAGAAAACGAGGGTAACCTTGTCCGACTGCATTTGTCTCCTATTGTCGGACTCGACAATAGGAGACAAATTTTTTGACTTACAAGGTTACTCGTTTTCTAAAACAAATTTCTACCCCCATTAATAAAAATCAAAATTGTGGTAGTAAATTTACAAGATCCTAGGGCAATCGTATTGTTTTGGTGTTTGCCGAACGAAAAAATGGTCGAATTGAAAAAAATGGCAGATACAAAAGTAGTCGGACTCGTCAACGACAAGCGCTTCACCAAGTATAAAATATGTGTTAATCATCCAATGAAACCGGTGAGGGCTTACTGACTAAACTTTTAGAAATTATTTTAAAAAAAAATACAAAATATTCTTCAAATGTGAGCGAGTTCTATCAACGGGCAACAAACAGTTTCAGACCCATTCAACCCGTTTACCTGTGCCGTAAATAGTCCAAGCGGTATGATTTCCGCTAAAAAAAGTAAACTAAAACAGAAACTTGAAAGGAACTTTTAATAGTTTAAACTACCAAAATTAAAATGTTGTCAAAACTATGTTAATTTCATGATATAAACATAAATTTAGATTTTTCACTCTACATTGTGAAAATGATACTATATCTGGTACAACGACGTTATTTGAACTAATCGTATTTTGATGTTTTATTTTGATTTATTACAACTTTATGAACACGAAAACTGGGTTTCTATGCACAAACTTTGAAGAAAAACATAAACCAACCCGTTTATCTCAGTTTTATCTGTTTTGTGAAGAAAAATTTTATAGTGTGTGGGTTGGTTTGTAAACAGTTTTCATCGTCTTGAATACAATCTAAGAATTTTACATTTTTTCCGTCGATGAAAAACAACAATGTTTAAATTAATACGATAAACAATTTTCAACACATTTTGAAAGTGAAAATATGGAGGGGCTGAAATCTCACAGCTCTGCGATATCAAGACTTTGGTCTGGGTTAAGGATTTGTATATAGTTTTCGGCAAAAAACTTTCACGAGGACATGGTTTTTAGTTTTGGGCAGCGATGTATATCAAACATAACTCTTTGTTAAAGTACAAGTCATTTTTATCTCTGTTTAAAAATTTATTACAAAACTAACTTTAACTTTATTACAAAAATGAAATTTTACAAAAATATTGTTAAATTAAATAAAATCAAACTTTTTCAAAATTCCAAAAATATTCCAAAAATTAGAATAAAATCAAATATTTAAATTTTTTCTAAATTCCAATAATATTTCAAAAATTCTTAAGGATCCAAACTTTTTCCAAAATTCTAAAAATATTGCAAAAATTATTACAAAATCAAATATTGAAATTTTTTTCAAAATTCCAAAAATTATAATAATATCAAAAATTAAAAATTTTTCAAAATTCTAAAAATATTCAAAAAGTTCTTACAAAATCAAAAATTAAAACTTTTGCCGAAATCCTAAAAATATTGCAAAAATTATTACAAAATCAAAAATACAAACTTTTTCCAAATTCCAAAAATAATTCAAAAACTATAACAAATTAAAAAATTTCCATGTCCAATTTGATTTTAAATTACATTTACGTCATAAAAACAGCTACATTTTTTTTTACCAAAAAATTGGCTAAAAAAATAAATGAAATCATTTTTTGACGCACTTGACATTATTTTTTTGACAAGCTTATAATGTCATAATTCTCAATAATAATAATAAAATTTTATTTCAAAGAAACAATTTTTTTTCCAAAAAATTGGGTAAAAATCTAAATAAAAATCTTTTGACACACTTGACAACATTTTTTTGACAAACTTATAATGCCATAATCTAGTTTTTGATCTCACATACTAATCCCGACCGTCAATATTTTTCCAAATTTAATGTTCCTACTCGTAATCACTTAAAATGAACGTTTTTTAAACCAAAAATATGAAAATTTGCTATTTTTGACACACATAATGATTTTTTTGACACACTTCCGGTACAGTTATCGAACACAGCGTCCTTTCGGACCTGTCCCTTGTGAATACCTATTTATAGAAAAAAAATTTTTTGAAATCCCCCCAGTCGTTTTCCCTGCAGTGTAGGTAATGACGGCGGACGGCCGGCCGGCCGGCAGACAGACATACATTTTTTTTTCTGCTTTTTTAGAATCAGGAGGTCCTAAAACGTCGAGAAATGTCAAAAAAAGTGGGGGTAAGAATTTCACTTTGAGCTCATGAATGTAATACTTAGGTCTTTCAGACCGAAGTAACTCGTTGAAAATGTTACACTTTGTGACATTTTTACTTAACATAAGTTTTTGTTGGTGAAAATAGAAAACTATTTATTTTGATCAAAGAGGATGTTAGTGTAAAATAAATTACATTAAAAAATAATTTTTATTATTTATTTTTATATATCTAAAAGCACAAAGTTAGTATAATATTTCCTATGTGACATACATCACCTACACCTTTACTTTATCATCTTATCAATTTAACAGTACAAGCTTCTATTATAACGAGAATATATCGAATAACATGAACAGAAACAGAATATTTTAATTTCCATGTAAATATCTTGGAAATAATTAAACTCAACAAAATCAAAGAACTCCATTTGACTTACACTTAAATTTTCCAATTGGCAATTTTCAATCACTTCCTCTTTCCAAACAATTTCTTATTTGTTGTTGATAAAATTACAAAATTTTCTTTGATGTAAAATTTTTTGAGTTTTTGTGTTTGGATTGATATAGGTTATGTGTCTTAAAATATTTTTTATATATGCTGATAGAAAGCTTTTCTTTGAAACTTTGTAAAACATAAAGCTAATATTAGTAATATTCATGTCACTTATGGATGATTGAGATACTTTTTAGTCAATTAATGAAAAATATTTATATTGATAAAATTTATGATTCACTTCAATAAATCCAGAATACATCAAGCTGCTGGTAGTTAGTATCGACATGAAAATAGATGTTGAATGAATGTATTGTCTAAAAAAGGTAAGTCCTTGTCTCTAGAAATAAAACTGGATTAATATATCCCAGAGGCGGTTATACAGGTATTAGGCTGATCGGACATTTTCCACTTTCGACATGACTTCTTTGTATCTCTGTACTTACCATAAAAAGAAAAACACGTACCTTAAAGAATAACCTGCTACATTTCTTGCTTAACTATATTCTGATGTGCATCGAATTTAAAACTGAAGTTCAAATTAAAATTGCAAATGCCAATTACAAAGTATTCAAATATGCAAAATGAAATTATGCTAATTACAATTTTTCAGAATAACAAACAAACTTAAATTTCTGTACTTATGCACGTTCATACTTTTGACTTTATATATTCATACGAAAATCGTTTGAAATAATAAAACGAACAAATAGAAATGAGTTTTCTTTATAATCGAGATGTTTGAGACATTATAGTGATACAGAATATAGAATGGCAAATTTAATGATCGGTGTAGAAAGAAAAAGAACTAAGAGAAAAAACTAACAAGGTTATTCCAGCGGATACACACCAACCCCTTTTTTTTTGTTGTTTTATTTAGACTTGTATATCTTCTGTTGTGAGTTGAAGACGGTTTCAGTCGGGTAAGCATCTTGTTACGTTTGATTTTTGTAGCCATGAATTTGGTATCTGATGTCTGGTGAATAAGAGATACTAGAAAGTGTATCTCAGATAACTGATTCCAGATACCAAACATCAGATACCAGATACCAGGAACCAGATACAAAATATCAGATACTAGTGAGATAAGAGATAACAAATACCTAATAATAGATACCAGATTCCAGATACAAGATATTAGATACCAGATAGCAGGGACCAGATAAAAGATATTACATGTCTGATATCAGAGACCTGAAACCCTTTGGTATCGGGTTTTTTGGGTTTACATAACCCCGGAAACCAGATATCAAACTCCTGATACTAGAAACCTGATATCAAATGCGGTATATAAAATACCACATACAAGATGCCAAATATCAGAAGATACCAGGCACCAGATACCAGGTTCTATATACCAGATACCAGACAACAGATAACAAACACCGCATACGCAAATAGATACCAGATAACATATATTTTTTTTTAATAAAATGTGTTATGTAGAGGCACTACAATATGTGTCACTACAATACATAAAAACCTTTTAAGATCATGATCCCACAACAACAGGCGTTCAAATAAATAACGGATAATTAAACAATAAATTCTATCACATAATAAAATATGACAAAAGCCAATATTTTACGATAGGATAGAGAAAATAAAAATAAAATAAGAGACAAAAAGCAAATTTGTTTTAAAAATTTGCAGGAACAAAACTAAAATGGGGTTACCAATAATCCAGCTATAGTGTGTTATGTAGACTGGAGTATGATAACATAGAGCAGTAAGGTTTCAGATTTATATAATGTCTGTTTTCTCATAATTCACAATTTTGCTTATCACACGTAGTTCATAATAGTTTCTCATTTGTCCACAATCTATAGTCATATTTTCATATAGTTTCCGTTACATAGATTTGTTCTTAGCATAAAACCATTAACAATAATATTTCCTTTACAATATCCTATTATTGGTTCACACTGCGTTTTCACCAGCGTTATTTCACCGTACTACCAAAATTTGAATTCTTCGGACCTTAACCGTAGTTGCTCTAAAATGTTTTCAAACCTCGAACAGCTGTGCATATTTGTCCAAACGTCTCAATATTTTAAAAAAACTATTATTCTACTATTAGTTTTGTCATTGTCTTTAAAAAGATATTATAGTTCTTATATAGTTATTATTAACAATTTCACTTTCCGTTTGTAATACGTTTGTAATTTATGGTTTTGTAGTACTTAATCATAATAGAATCGGTTAAACTTGCGTTTAATCCATTCTAATACATTAACATTTCTTCTACATATGTGGTAAATAACATATTTCTTGAAATTAACTTGTAATTTTTATGTACTGTAGAGTCACAATCAGTGATTATTTTAAAACGGAAAATGTACTAACATTATTTCCCCTACTACGAAATTGGTAGCGATATTTTCGATATTAAAATTACTATAAAAGAGATGACTATACTATCTTTTCTCTCTTAGTAATATTGTTCTGATTGGAATGATTGCTAATTTTGACGTCTGTCACAAAAGATGCAATATCATGTTCGCGGTTTTTTTACATGATTGCAATTCATTTTAAAATATGAATTAATTAATTTATAAAACAAAAAAAAATTATTAGTTTTGAACCCATTGTTTGACGTATGTTATTACATACAAAAAAAAATTAATTATTTGTGTTATTCGTGCCGTGATGTTAGTGTAATTTATTGATAGCATAATTTATGATATTTTAATTTATTAGAAGGCTGAGAGTATCCTGATGCTAATTGGAGTGGGTTCTCTTGTTGCTCTATAGTATTAAAAGAAAAAAAAATTCAATGAAAATTAAATTAGTTCAAGATAATAGCTAAAAATTCAAATTTAAATTATTAAATTATACAAGAGATTATAATATCAAATATATTTTTTTAATAAAATGTGTTGTGTAATAGGGTTTAGAATATGTGTCACAACAACACATAAATACCTTTTAAGACCTAGGTCTAGACCTGGGTCCCACAACAACTGGCGTTCTAAGGTGTAGGTTAACGCTTTTTTTAAACATCTGTGGGTTGAAGCCACCTGAGACTAAGTGTTCCGGCAAACTATTCCATTTGTACGCAGTTCGGACAAAGAAGTCTCTCTGCGATCTGCCAGTATGACAGCGCGGGATCTTTACCGTTTCACTGGTTGCGGCAGCCGATTGCCGAGTGGAACGGGGGTAAGAATAAGTTTGAGGCATGATGCCGCTGATTTCATCTGAGCACTGCTGATGACGATATTTGTAAAAAACAACGAGGTCAGCAACAGTGCGACGATGTTGTAGGGAATCAAGTTTTGATGTCAAAGTTCGATCACCTACAATTCGTATAGCTCGCTTTTGAACAGAGTCCAAGAGGGCCAAGATGGAAACAGAAGCAGCACCCCAAACTTGACAGCAGTACTCCATACAGGGACGAATATAGGACTTATAAACATGGAGCAATTGGTATGGAGTGAAAAATTTTTTGCATCTATTTAGGAGGCCGAGTTTTTTAGACGCGCTTTTTGCCATCGCCATTACATGATCGTTCCAGAGTAGGTCATTTGAAACTGTGACACCCAATAAACGAATGTTTTTACATTCACCTATTGGTTCATCACACATACTAAATAAAATATCTTTGGGGAACTCGGTCTTTAATCTGGAAACAATCAACAGCTGTGTTTTGGTGGAGTTGAAATTGACAAGGTTTTGGTCACCCCAGTCGGCGACTTTATTCAGGTCTTTGCTCACGTTTATGGCAGCGTCTCTCCGGGCAGGATTAATTCGTTCGTGCATTTTACCTTTTGAAGGAAGGGGCTCGAACGACTTGTGCAGAGTACTATCATCTGCAAAACTATTTATTGTGTTACTGGTGATTTTCAACAATTCGTTGATATTAATCAAAAATAGGGTTGGGGACAATACTGAGCCTTGGGGTATACAAGCATTAATTAGTTTAGACTCAGAAGAAAATCCGTCTAAGGTTACCGAAATGTATCGGTTGGATAAAAAATTTTGAATCAGCTTCTTAACATTGGGATGAAAACCGTACGCAACGAGCTTGTTGATTAAGTTGGCATGCCAGACTCGATCGAATGCCTTGGAGATGTCTAAAGCGATAACGTATGTTTCACCACCTTTATCAAGTATGCTGTTCCAACAATGCGCTAGATAGTTTAATAGATCGGTGGTTGATCTTTTGTTTCGAAAACCGTATTGGCTGTCGGATATTATTATTTCTTCCAGAAATTTTGAAATATGTGTATTAATATAATGCTCATAGACTTTGGATAGGACCGATAGTAAAGCTATTGGCCTATAATTTGAGAGATCGGATTTTGGTCCCTTTTTGGGGACGGGCTGGACATTTGTCAACTTCAAGCACGAGGGAAATATACCAGATTTGTAGGATTGGTAGAATATTTTAGTTAAAGTTGGTGCAAGTTCTTTGGAAAAGGTTTTTAAAATAATGGGTGGAATATTGTCCATTCCTGAGGCTTTGTTGATGTTGAACCCCTTTAAAGGTTTAGCGACTATTTTGGGTTTGAAGTGAAGTTCATTCATATTAACTCCTGAAGACTGGATTTGGGGTGTTTCTTTAGGAGTTTCCAAAACAGTGGAGTTCAGATCAAAGCGTTCAGCGAACAAGTTAGCTTTTCTTGCGGGATCATGGACAATTAAATCACCATCAATAATAGGGGGAATAGAAAATTTTGTACCAGAATCTAAAGAATTAATGGCACTGTAGAAACTCTTGTCAGAAACAGACATAGACGTAAGTTTTGAGGCTTTCGCTCTGTCAATTTTGGACTTTTTGTTTTAGATAATCTGATTAGATATTTTGTTGGCCTTTAGATATTGGGATCGATTAGTGGGAGTTTTGTTATGAATCCAAATATTAAATGATCTACGTTTGTTTCTAAGTGTCGTTTTGGCAGCTTTCGAATACAAGTATTTTTGTTTGGGTTTTACTATGGAAAAAGGGACAGATTTATTGATAGCAAATTGGATGGTTTCTGTAAAGTTTTGAGCAGAAACATTTACATTGTCAGTGTAAAAACAATGACGGTCGAAAGGGAAACCGTGGAAAAATTTTGAAGACCACTCTTATCCATTTTTGAGTAGTGAAATATTTTACGGGGTTTGGGAGCTGTAGTTTTAAGTAAATCAGTTTTGATAACTGATGAGATTAAATAATGATCAGAATTTCCAATACTACCTTTCGCGACATCGACACTCGTAATATCTGGCATTGTGGTAAGATAGAGATCTAAAAGAAAACTATTATCACCGCCATTACGGGGAGTGAAAGTCGGGCTTTTAACAATTTGGAATAGGCCCTGAGACGCGGCAAAAATTCCTGCCAGTTTTCCACATCGTCGGTCGATTTGGAGAATTCCTACCATGATTTGTTGTGGACGTTGGAGTCACCGGTAACGATAACTTCACAATTAGGGGACTTTGCTCTAATCTCGTCCACAATTTTTGTCAGTATATTAAAAAAGTTTGGGTTACGTTTGTTGGAGGACCGGTATAAAGCTATTGTAAAAAAAGTCATTTCTGGAAGACAAATCTTTAAAACCATTGTATTGAAGCCGTCACCGTGTAGTTCAAAATTTGGAAAGCGCGTGTACGCAACACTCTCATGAATGAATGCGCATACGCCCTGATGGAGTTTGAAAGCTGATTCGAGCCTATATTTGGAATTAGATAGAAATAAAGAGAAAATTTTCAGAAAATTGTGTTTCTGTAAGGAATAGAATGTTCGGTTTGTCGTGCTCAAGATGATGTTGCACGTGGTCATGGTTAGCGTTTAATCCGCAGATGTTTTGAACATGCATTTCAAAATTTTTTATTGATTCATATATGTTTTGTCCCTGCAAATTCCGTGGACGTGCCGCTTTATGGGCGGGTGGATTGCGCAAATTTGCTTTACCACTTGCAGACTTATTTTTTTTCGGTTGTACTGCCATATATATATCAAAAGGGTTTTATTTTATTTTTTTATGTTTTATTTTAAAAATGGATAACTAAGTAAAAAATCCTATCATACAACAAAATATGACATATGCCAATATTTCATGATAAGATGAAGAAATAATAACAAAATAATAAGTGAAAAACAAATTGTGACAAATTTGCAGCAAACAAAACAAAACCAAATGACAATAATCCAGCTGATGCAGACGCACCCCAGACGCACCGCCCACCACCTCAATCGAGGCACAAAGCCCACACATAGCAACGTGTTGGTCCGATTCCTCGGAAGAGCTAACGAGCGGTACCGCTACGGAACGCTGCCCAGCTAAGACTGGAAGTGCTGCCGTTGACTAATTAAAGCTCGTCCGCCAGCACCCTAAGATATCATCTTGGCTAATGACATCTCCTGCCATTGCCAGTGGTATGTGATATCTCACGCCAACTCATATGTCAATGGCAGGGACTGGAGTACGCAGGGTAGTCAGACCCGTAGATCAACATTGATCATAATCGATCAAAATCGGTCCCTCCTGCCAAACTTGTTTTCCAGAAAAAAATGTTTCTATTAGTTTCAACTTTTCTGCATGTCGTAACATTTTATTTTTTTCACCTTCTCTTTTTAAATTAATTTTTTCTGCATAATAATGACCTTTTGATATTTGTTTTTGTTTTTTATCAGCCTTTTTAGAGATGAAAGTATCAATAGGGATGCCTGTTTCATTCGAAGGACATTTGTCTTAAAAGATAATGTACATACCATCATCCTTTAACTTTCCCACCACTAACGCTAATGGTGTGGTTATTAGAGATTATTGGTCGGTCCCCAAAGATAGCTTCCATTTTCTCCATGAAAGGGATAACACATGGGGCTGTGTAATGAAGAGCCTTCATTGGTGAACCAATGTAGCGGCATAGCAGGCTACGTACCTAGAGATTATTAGCGCCGTAACGGCTAAAGCTCAGTCGTCATGGATTTGATTGGTTAATACCTGCTACTTCAACACAAATACCGAAATGTACGCAAATTACGTGAATCTACAGAAGTGGAAACAATATGAATGCAAAAAATGAGACTCTGGCGACCCCTTTGGCGAAAGAACCACGATCAGCACGTCCAACCTCCACATTCACTCCCATACGCCCACACTCTCACGCTTCATGCACGCTCCCATTCTGCCACACACCCACGCTTACATTCAAACAACCATGTCCACATAACAGTCAAAACCAAGTGATGCAAGGTCATACAATTCGTAGCCCATAAAATTAATGATAATCCAATAAATGAGGGATGTCGCATGTTACTATCAAGTCGTCATAGTTCTGGTGATTGGTATGACATCGGCGTATTAAGCTTATGAAGCTCGACGACAACTTGTTTCAATCAAAGAATTTCAGCCAAATCCATAAGTATACTGCCACCGTAGATTAGAACCCCTGCATACATATGAACTATCATAAACATCCCATAGATGCTGGTATCATTATCTGTATTGATGAACCAAATTGTAAATGATGACGTGCGACGCCAGTTGTTGATTAGAAACAATAAGACTCCACTCGTTGCCATATAAAAACATTGGTCTACATTCTCTAAATAATTTGTTTTCCATCTATTTTTCAAAGACTCGGTTTTCATTCGCGTATGTTGTAGTATAAGTAATAGAATTAAAATTGTATCAATCGATAATTTGTAAGTAATATTTTGCAATAAAAACTTATTACTCATTAAATTATTTAATAGAGTTTGCACAATATTTATATTCGATTTTGGTTTGGATAGAAATAACATTAACTTTCCCAATTGAATACAACGTTGAACAAAAAGAGATAATTGATATAATAAGTGAAATTGTATTCTTTAATATAGCCATTGTTGCAAGTGGTATTTTAGTTTCATTGTATATGTATAAAGTTAATTCATCAAAAACCGACCTGACTTCATCGTGCATTACTAATGTTATAGTGTCTCGCATATCTTCATCACCTGATTTCGCATACGCAAATCGACAGACACACCCACATTCATCCATATGTACACCCATTCACGCGCACTCCCTCCTGTATGTTATAAAAAAGTCAAGGTTCACTTACCCCATGATTATGTCCAGCAGGCCTCGTAGTCCTGGCGTTTAGCCCTCCATCAGCAGTGAATAATCCCATAGGCAAGGTATCATTGCTATTGTATAAATAATACTTAAATGTTGCGTTGGAATCCGGTAGTGATAGCAAATATGTTATATAAATGTTGCGTTGAAATTCGGTAGTAATAGCAAATATGTTATATAAATGTTGCGTTGAAATTCGATAGTGATAGCAAAAAATTTTATTTAAATGCTGCGTTGAAATTCGGTAGTAATAGCAAATATGTTATGTAAATGTTGCGTTGAAATTCGGTAGTAATAGAAAAAAATTTTATATAAATGTTGCGTTGAAATTCGGTAGTAATAGTACGTCGAAATAAATCACATAGATAGTCTGGATAGAGGATGATGGAGGAGTAAACGAGCTGGGGTAGCGGCAGCTCGTTTACTCCTCCATCATCCTCGTCTGCATACAGGATATCAGTTGTTCATGATAATGTTGAAAAAAAAAACGTTATAGCAAACCTCAAGGATGATATCGGAGGTTATTGATCTTCCAGTATTAGAGTCACAGTCATCCACACGCGGGATGTAACGGTAACATGCGGCAATTCAGGCAATACAAAGTACAATTTCGAACGAATCTAACATTCAGACACCTTCAATGTTTCACTTTTAAGCGTTCAGTTATTCTCAAAAATTACAACAATCTTTCGAGTTACAGATTTATTAAGTAACCGTTTTTATTTTTGTTCTATTTTTCTAACAAAGAAACAATTATTATCGCCGAACTTAATACACATGAAATTATACAGTTAATAATTTAATATTTAGATAGCACATAATTGGATTTGAATGACCTTAACATATTATTATTTTCTTAGTTAATTATCACAGAATTTGGTTTGAAAAAAAAATGGTTAGATGCTCTTATTTTATTATCTAATTATCACAGAGTTTGATGTACAAAACGATTAATATAATACATTTTCTTGACTCATTATCACAGAATTTGGTTTTTAAGAATTAATCTGATCTTAATTTTATTAGCTAGCTATCACAGAATTTGGTTTTTAAGAGCTAATCTCATTTGGTTTTATTCACTAACTATCACAGAAATTTTTTTACATTATAATTCAGTAAGCTAATTTGATATCTTCATTTTTGTCAATAGCCTGAGTATATCATCGCGAATTATATTCAAAAAAAAACTAACCGTAATTCGGCAAATAGTTCTGATGGGTTACCGTTCAAGAGTTATATTATCAATAAAATTACGTATTACTTTTTTCTTACTATCCGTACGATAATTTTGCTAGGTTATTTAATATTTAGAACCATCTATCCTAGTTTTAGTTGTATTTTTTTCAATAAGTTAAATAAATTAAACTATACAAAAACACTTAACACGTATCTGACGGAAACAAAAACCATATGATATCTGTCAGCCAAAAAGTCGAAATCAGAAATTAAGAGAGACAAAAGACCATATATTCATCTCTTATATAGGAATTTAATATCGAAAATTGAGCTACAAAGTTTTTTGAAGGGGCAATGTTAGTACATTTTCCGTAAAAAAAATACTGATTGTTATTTTGTAATACACAAAATTGTAAGATGATTTCACGAAATAAGTTATTTCCAACGCATTGGGAAGAAATATTAATATATTATAATGGATTAAACGTAAGTTTAGCCGATTTTATGATGTTTATGCATTAAGAAATAATAGCCTACGACAAAAAATACCCATATAAGAAATATAATATGTTTTGAAGACAATTGCTAAACTGATTGTAGGATAGGAATTGTTAGATAATAAAACGATTGAACAAATATGCACAGCTATTGGAGGTTTGAAAATATTTAGAGCAATTACGGTTAAGATCCGGAGAATTCAAATTTATGTAGTATGGTGAAGTCATGCTGGTGAAAACGCAGTGTGAACCAATAATAGGGGATTGTAAAATAAAATATTATTGTTAATGGGGTTGTGCTAAAAGAAGAATATGTGTAATTGAAACTATACGAAAATATGACTATAAATTACGGATGAACGATAAATTGTTGTGTACTCTGCGTGATAGGTAAAATTGTAAGATGTAAGGGAACGAAACTACATGAATCTGTGACGGTAATGCTCTACGCTATCATACTCCAGTCTACATAACAGCTGCTCCCTTTTCCTGTTGTTTTCCTTGCTATCTTTGAAAGCTTCCAGCAATGCTTTCATTTTGTTTTCTAGCTCCGTAGTTGTTATTGGAGTAACCTAAAAATTATTTCATATATGAAACACTGATTTGAAAATGTCTACTATTTAAATGCCTTACCAAAATATTTTTACTTATTAAAGCCTCGTTTAGGTTTTGGTAAGCAAACTTTTTCTTTCTGATATGTTGGAACTCTTCCTTTCGTTTGTCGTAACTGTCCAATAATGCGTCGGTCTCCTGTTTGGTCCACAAACGTCTAGTTCTAAACATTAAACAAATATTCATATAATCATAAAATGAATATTTTGAATATATAAATATAATTCCAATAAATAACTTTAACTTACTTTTTATCTGCACTCATTTTTCTAATATATTTAATAAAAAAACGTCAAAACAAAACAAAAATCAAACAACTCAAAGGTCACTATTCGAATTTTTGAAATATATGTCAATGATACCAACACATAAGACTTTAATATTTAAAAAGCACTATCTGTGTTTTGAAGTTTATACTAATTTATCGAGAATGAAAATTTAAACCTGCATAAAATGTGGAATTATTTCAGAATTAATTAGCTGTCAAATCATATTGATATTTTAATTCTATTCTATATAGAATTACAAAAACAACACAGCTAATGTTAAGGTTAGTATAAGTTTTAAATTTTTTTTCTTTAGACATTTTTGCTTTATTTTAATTGTTTTGTATATATTTAATTTAAATTAATACGTATGATATTTTATAATGGCCCAGCCATGGCTACCAGTACTCGGCCATTGCTGCAATACTTGTCATCATTATTTGTCCGTTACTCGGTTAGCTGTACACTCTTGTATGGGCCATTGCTGTTTTTTCTCTGGCAAATGAATGGCAGCTATTTATTGTCCGAAGTTATCAACAAGTAAAATTAGTGCCAGCACTTTGGGTCATGGTTTCCAGTACCCGGTCACTGTTGAATTACTGGTCACCAATAATTGGCCATTACTGGACCAGCTGAATAACTTTGTAAGGGTCATTGCTGGTTTTTTTCTGGCCCTTGAATGGCAGTCATTTATTGTTCGATAACTTCGATTCAGTAACATTATGTTAATGGTACAGTGGACCACCATTTACGGCATTACTGATCAGCAGTAATGGACAATTAATTGACCAGTTGTACATCCTTGTATAAGTATTGATGATGCAACTTTTTCAAATAAACCAGCCAAAACGAGCGAGCGTATTCGTCATTTGGACTTGTGCACGTGCACTCGAAGAATGAAGATACAGACGAATAGACTTGACAAATTGTCTTTTAACTAGTTGCAATATTTGAATTTAGTTTATAGGCAAAGAGGTATGAAACGAGGGAAAGATGCGATTCAATGCATAGGAGTGTGAAAAGGACAAAATATTGTATAATATTTAAGATCAACAACTTATTCAAAAATAAATATCAGAACTTTATATATATATATAAAAATCATGATATTTGCCAACCTTGCTTACAAGGATCATGCCTTCCGTAAACAAAACATAACAAAAATTATAAAAAGAAGTTATCTGCGCGTCAGGACTTACAAGACATTTAGACTACAACCACAAACACACAAACAAACTTACACATCAAATAAACTCATAACGAATGCGTCATATTCTTGTATAAATAACCTCAAATTCCTAACTTTCTAATTATTGGTATTGATTTCTGAGGGGCCCTATCTATTTGTCATTCTCCCAAAACAAATGAACACATCACTGCGTGTATATATTACTTGTGTTTTCCATTAACTCGATCCACTTTGTAGTTGGTGATAAGTGCAACAGTTTGTAATTGCTCGGCAAAGCATGTGCTCTTAAACTTAATCCGAGAATACCACTAACTTTGTAGGTACTGAACTCAGTGAGTTTCAAGTTGTTCTTGTCACAATTCATTCAAGCAAGGGCTATTAAGTTCTGATTTGCACAGAATGTTGACATTTTGGAGACCTTTGAAAGTTTGCAGGTTCAATACTCCACTTAAAGCGTGTGGTCGACTTGTAAATGTTAAACATTCAACTTTAACTTTACACTTTGGTAGGGATCAACGTTTTAATATTTCAACGTTGTTTCCTGGATATTGCTTTATTGGAACTCGTTGATGTTGTCTCATAGAACTGATCATTCTCAATCAGAACGGTATTTGAACGAGACAAGGATGATAAATGTGTCTGAAGTACTCGTTTTTTATGCCTCAATTTATAAATTTTAAATTTCCTGTTTCTGTTATCATAGATTGGAGAAGCATCATCCACTACTACCAGGATACGTTTTAGGTACTCTTTAGGAAGGTTGTTTCAAATAAACGGAGAAATTATGTTTTGTTGCCAAAAACCCCGCAATTCTTGGTTAAAGTAAAACTATGGCACCACACAATGTTAACCACCAGACGCAGGAGAGCTAGTTATGTCGTCGACTGGTGATCGATGACACAGTTATCTAAAATCCTTAGTTTGGTCATACACTGTTTTTTTTTTCGTATCAGAATTGCCTTCGCATAAGTTTTTTATAGTCGTTTTGCCGTCTGTCCTGGACATATGGTTTTATACACAATCTATTGTCATATTTTTTCTATGTAATTTTTTCTGTGCCACAGAAAATTTCGTATCAGAATAATAGTTATGAAATGTTTCGCCAATGTAATTTCCTTGTCCAGTGTATAATCGTTAATCGCTATGAAATTCGTCACGTCACTGTTAACGAATTAATATACATTAACCCCTAGTTCCGCTAATCAATATATATTCTCTGCAACCAATCGTCTGTTGATTAATAATATTAACCCCTCCCCCCCCCCCCCCCCCCCGGTACTTTTCTATTAATTAATGAGTCCCGGTAAAATTATGATAAGATCAGCTGTTTATTTCGCATTAATCCATGCTCATGTTATTTACATATTTAAATCATCCAAATGTTTTTTTTTGTAAATAATTTCTTTCGTTGCCAAAAAAATAATTTCCCATTTACAAACTATCAGTACGTATTTTCTTACTGGGTAAAATACTATATTTTGAAATTACGAAAACCTGCATTACCATTTTATGATATTAATTTTGCTATAAATATGAATTTTGCGCCTAGTCTCGCCCTTATTCAATCATATATAGATTGTTGTTGTGTATTGGCTGACGTTTGACGGTCACATCGTGATTTTGTTTTGGATTATTTTTCTCAACTTTTGCAGTGGAATTTTCCGGTTCTTTAACATCTCAAGAAGACATTTCTTTTCTACATTCTATATTTATTTTCGTGTAATTAAAACCTGAATGTAGTTTTGTAAGTTAAATTATTCGAATGTAACGTAGATAGTAATTTGTTTAGACCGTAGTGCTATGATAAAATAAAAGAAAATTTTAATGGAAATTCACCATACATTAGTTAATGTAAAAACTTAATTTTTTTTTTTTTTTTTTCTTAACAATTTAAGTCGTAGTATAATTAACTATTTAATTTGCTTGTGTAATTAAAACCTAATGGTAGTGTCGCGAATCAATGTATTCTAATGCTAAGAAGATGAATTAAATCTGAGTATAAGTCAAAACAATAGCGGAACTAGTACAATTATGATTAAAAGTAAACTATTTAAGTGTTAGTTTATTTAACTATTGATTTAATTAGAGATACTTCCGCCTGTAGTTTAACATGTTCAATTAACCTTAATAAAAGAAACAATTCAAGAATTAAATAAAATCAAATAAACAAAAAAAAAAACAGATTTATTAAAATTAAACAAAAGTTATGACTGTTTGGTATTCGATGAACCTGTGTTTCAACTTTATGTGCATTTATGAAGGGTGTGCAAACAACGCCTAACAAATTTTGTGGATTGCTGACATCTAATGTAAAAACACAAGACCTGATCATATTGGTCCTTGTGAACAAATCAACGTTCACCTATAGGTGTGCTAGAGGGTTACTATTTGTGGTCGCCCGCATCGGGGTATTTTTTATACAAAACTGTGGGACTGTTTGGAGAATACAACCGTCATACTTGAGTTCGCAAAATTCTTGTTCCGCCGTTCAATAAAGTCGACCTAGGATCAATTGAAATTTCCAGATAAAAGAAAGCACGGAAGCTGAGGACCTGCAACCTTATGGGGTGAGTGGTCGATTGATTTTATTTTAATTTTAGGAAAGATTGATGAGGTGTATGTATGTAATGGACTGATATTTTATACCTGGTTACGTGGCAGTGGGGATGTGTGAGTGAGTGTATAGCTGGATTGTATAGCTAGTAAAATGCCTAGCGGGTAGTTTGCGCTAGAGTATTATCCTGTTAATAGAGATCCTCGAAATGGTTTTAGAATTATTTTCTTAAATTTTCGTCTTAATTAACTTCATAAAAATAACAGTGCCTTAAATCAGATAATTCTGTTTAAATTAATCTCCACTGATGTTTTATTTCAAACAACATAAGATATTTAATGGAAGTTCAGTATGTTCACTTCAAACAACGTCAAATTTTGCATACATCTTAATAAAGGTAAAGTAATGATTTTAGCTTCTGTATTTGCATTCTCATTAAATTTCACTGGTTAAAATTATTTTAAATATCTTGATATCTGATAATACTGTATCAATGAAAATACCAGTTTGTAGCTAAAGTGATTAAATATTGGGAATCAACAATTTTATTAATACAAAAACAATTCAACCATATTCCTCATTTATTTGTAACAATAATATCATTTACACAGTTGTATTTCAGTATTACTATGATAATTTTTTTAAATAAATTGAAATAGATATAAAACAAATTTAGGAACCTTTTTTTCAAAAGAGGTGAATTAAAAGTTAATTTTTAATTGAAAGTGAATAAAAAAAAGGAAACCTGGGTGTTATTTTACCAGAGCTGAAAAACTTTTTTGTGCAAATTTAAAGCAATAAAACATCGCATGTTACATTTGAATTTAAAAGTTTTAATTTTGATGTTCGCCACAAGTGCATGTGGTGAGCGGGCCTATGAGTTAGAGGAGAATGTACTTGAATAAAGGAGTTTCTTCTCACACAACAATGTTGTCTACGGTTATCATAGGTAGCCCGGATTGCCTCTGTTGTAGGTTATTTTAGAAGTCAATCCTGTTGTTTTTTTGGTTATTAAACGATTATTTCCATCATAACTAACCAAGATCTACTGGTGTGTGTCGATTCGGGTATAAAAGGTTAAATTAATTTAAACAATTGAATTTACATATTATTTTCGGTGACTCACGCAATCTCATCAAACCGATACATAATCTCAACTTATTCCACCCATTTTTTTTTAAGTATTTTAATGTGTAAGCAAAGGATGAATGTTTTGAACGGTTAAACGTATGGGTATGAATGCAGGCGTGGGTGGTTGTCTGTCTAGGTGTGGGTGGGTGTGTATGTGATAAAGGATGTGTGAGCGTATGAGGTGTGAGAGCGTGTGAATGTAGAAGTGAATGAGGGGTTGAACGTGGTGATCGCGGTTCGTTCGCCAAAGGGTCTCAAATTTTTTTTCTCCACTTGTTTTTTTTTCCATTGCCGTATATATTTTGTATTTCGCGTGACAGTTATTTGTGCTGGAGCAGCAGAATTTCCCTCTCGTCCCCACGGACTAAAAG
This sequence comes from Diogma glabrata, assembly GCA_963693315.1. Taxonomy (NCBI): domain Eukaryota; kingdom Metazoa; phylum Arthropoda; class Insecta; order Diptera; family Cylindrotomidae; genus Diogma; species Diogma glabrata. Next base: position 6,009,942 of record OY856188.1, read on the forward strand.
CTAGCATTAAAACAATCTCGCTAGGTACGCGGCCTGCTATGCCTATTCGCTGCTAAGCAACGAAGAAAGCGCTTCATTACAAGCTGTAGTATTATCTTGAAGATAAATATAGTGATTCGGATGCAGTCATTTCATTCATCCATCACTACCTCCTATACAACCAACCTAGTGAAAAACGTTAGAAAGTTTTTAAAAATATCATCTGTGGTTATAATACATTTAGTAATAAATAATTTATTGAATGGTACCAAAAAAAAACACTCAAATCTCAATTTTTCACTCATAATTTTATTTGCGCATGGCAATTCAACTGTTTCCCCATCAAAATTCATTCATTTCATAACAACAGCTATGCTGCAGTTTATTTCTATTCAAAATACAGTTTGTAGTCTAACATAATTTTCTTTATCAAAATTCATCAAAGCAAACCAAATCTCCGATCTCCTCTCCTTCTCCTCCAACGATAAAAGAGAAACCAGAAAATTCATTCAACAGACACGAAATGATATATAGAAATATTAAATCCATCTTTTTCGTTCCAACAACAACAATATCAAAGTAATATAATCAAAAAAAAAATCTACAATTTCGACGGATCGAAAAGTTTTTTTTTTTTTCTGTTTTTCTTTTTTTATTTTTTTAACTCTGTTTCTTCTTCTACTCATCAAAATCAGTCGGTCCGGAAAATTTGTTATGAAAACAGCGGGATGTCGTTTATTCCGTGACAAAATAATAATACACTTTTCTATTAAAAGATATAAATAAAGAAGAAAATTTTTTTTCTGTGTATTTTTATTAATATTGAAAAAAAAAAGTTTATCGTGTCTCTTCTTAAGAAGCTTTCATTTCGAGTTTTATTAATTTTTAGGAAGAAATAGTTTTTTTTTTATTTTTTGCTTTATTTTTCGATTATAACAGTGAAAATAGAAAAAAATAAATTATCAAGATGAAAAAAAAATTATTAAATAATAATAAGTTTCGTGAGAGAAAGAAAATTGTTTAGATAATGTGAAATATTTGTTTCTTTAAGTTTTATTAAAGATTAAGCTTTTATGGTTAAAGTGGTGAAAGTGGAAAAATCAAAATAAATTGTGTTATATATATAAAAAATAATTAGTTAAAGTGTTTTTAAAAAAAGAAAAATTGTTGAAATTTTTTCGTCAGTTTAGTTGTGTAAAAGTTTAAAAAAAAATGTGACTGGAAATAAAATTTCGTTTAAAAAATTTACTGAAATTTTACTTACTTACTTTAAGTCTTAAAGAATATTTGAAAGATAAGGATTATAATGCAATGAAGTACATGAAAGGAAATCTTCGTATAATTCTACTGATATCATTTGCAGGTGATTTTATTGATTATTTTTTTAATTTTATTTGTAAGAGTTTTTCTGTAAAAGTAGTAAATATTTTTTTTTCTCTCGATTAAAAAAAATTATATGAATTTTTTATTACTATATCCAGAAAACAAACAATTGGACTAACTTACAAAGAACAGATTTTTCTTTCAATGTATTTATGTTTTTGTATTCTTTATTTATTTATACCTTAGTCTCAAAAAGTATATAAATAAATAAATTAGTAGTAAAGTTTTTTTTTTTTGTTCCTCGTAAGACGTAAACTTTGCTCGGAGGAGAGCATAATTGATATAAGAATTTTGTGCTTGTTTGGTAAACAAGTTGTTTTCCCATGTGCATGAAAAGATAATTTATTGGCCATTAATTTTTAGGTGAGATTTGATTTGAATTAATGTTCGTAATCTTGAAATAAATTGTTTTCGGTGGAAAATTGTTCTACATGGAATAATCTTGCAATCATTTTTATTTAATTACCGGATTGAATATTTCATTACTTTGTGTTTTATTGAACAAGTACGATCGTAATTTGATTGATGGAATTTGTGAAAACAATATACTGTTGAAGATTTATTGGATTTTATATGTACTACCAAAGTATTTTTTTTTATTGAATTTAGTTTGAAATTTCTAAATGTTGTGCTTATCGTAATTTGTATTTGTTAAAATCGTTCTGACATCATATCATTCAGATTAGAATTTATTCAATATGAATGAAATATTTGTGTACTCAACTAAGTTAGTTATGAAATAACTATACATGATACGATTTTTTTTGATCTACACCTCGTACTTTAGCCCTGCTATTGGTATATGAGTTATCGTGAGATATCACATACAATTGGGAATAGCAGTGAGGCATCAATAGCCAAAATGATATCTTAGGGGTGTTAGTGAATAAACTTTATTCAGTCAACGGTAGCATTCTTAATTTTAGTCTTGGAATATTTCTTGATAATGACATGATGTTGCTTGCTCAAATAAACGATCCTTTTAAACTTCGATGTTGGGATTTTTATCATTAAGAGATACATAGCATCACATGATCAAGGAATAATAACTAGATAATGTCACCAACTGAATAATTAGTAACTCCGTTTTTGTTTTGCTCCTGCAATTTTTAAAACAAATTTGCCTTTACCTCGTATTTTATTTTTCTATTTTTCTATCCTATCATGAAATATTTTCCTGTCATATTTTATAAGTGATAGGACATTCCTTTCTATCAAATCAATATAGAAAAACGGTAATTGCTTGTATCAACTCTCCAGAACGCATAATATTGTGTGACCTAAGTTTTAAAAGGTTTTGATGTATTTTTGTGTTATAACACATATTGTAATTTGTAATGGTTGCTGCACAACACCTTTTATTAAATTAAAATTTATTAAATTAAATTGTAAAGGTACAATTAGACGATATCATTTAAGTGAAATATCATTTCGAGTTAGATCTCACATAAATGAGATGTATAGTGAATACATAGAATAAAAGTGAGGTCAAATATAAAAATAAAAGTAATAAATCATTTGTAAAATTTCGCATCACTTGCTCAAGTGAAAAACCTATTTAGACGTACACACTTTTGTAATAAAGAAATTTCAAAAAAGAAGAAAGAGGTTTCCATCATATCACTAGCATGAGAATCCAGAAATTGCAAACTGTTGAAGAACAACAACACAACATACTGTTAGAAAAACAACACTCATTTTTGGCAATATCAAAAAAACTAAGCAGTCAAAAAATCACTGAAATATTTTGATTTTTTTTCGATTTTTTTAACCCAAACTCGATTCCTTACAAAAAACTTTTGTTTTACTTACTCCCTATTTATGCCCATAAAATATAGATGAAAACAAATATTTGAAATTTTTTGGTTATCAACAGGCGTGAAAAAACACATCTAATAACTGTGGAAAATTTCAACTTGATAGCACTTATAGTTTGTGAGTAAATCGAATATGTAGAAATTCAGACGGACACCGAAGTCTCAACGTTTTTACTTTTTACGGAACCCTAAAAACTAACTAGGATTTTATTTTAAAAAAGCTTAGATAGTTTTATTTAAATGGATAGCCTTACATAAAAAGCATAGTCACCGATTATTTTTTTTTTTTTGTTTTATTTATTTTCCAAAAAACACAAGTATTCAAGTAGGAAAACATTAGTTATTGAAATAACATACAGAGTTTGAAGGCAAATATAGACTAAAACTAAATGAGTTACAAAATATGTGCTACAATTTAATTTTCATTAAATAAATTCTTAATTCCAAATAAATATGTATATTCTTATTCCAAAATTTTGTTTTTATAAATATTTGAATATGTTATATTATAAAATTGTTCTCAATTTTCAATTTTATTACATTAAATTTTGTATTAAATAAAATAATTCAGAAGAAATTTTAGTTACAGTGATGAGTGAGAACAACAATTACAAACTGGTGACAATAAAAACCTGTTGGGTTCAATAATAAAAATATGGAGAGGCTGAAATCTCAGAGCTCTGAGATATCAAGATTTCGGTCTGGGTAAACGATTTTGATATAGTTTTCGGAAAAAAGCTTTCACGAGGACATGGTTTTTAGTTTTGGGCAGCGATGTATATCAAACATAACTCTTTGTTAAAGTACAAGTATTTTTTATATCTGTTTAAAAATTTATTACAAAACTAACACGAAACATCAATACGTTGCCGGAAAATTATAATCAAAATTCCAAAAATATTGTTAAATTAAATAAAATCAAACTTTTTCAAAATTCCAAAAATATTCTAAAAATTAGAATGAAATCAAATATTTAAACTTTTTCTAAATTCCGATAATATGCCAAAAATTCTTAAAAATTCGAGCTTTTCCAAAATTCTAAAAATATTGCCAAAATTATTACAAAATCAAAAATTAAAACTTTTTTCAAAATTCCAAAAATTATAATAAAATCAAAAATTAAAAATTTTTCAAAATTCTAAAAATATTCCAAAAATTCTTACAAAATCAAAAATTAAAACTTTTTCAAAATTCCAAAAATATATTTCAAAAACTATAACAAATTCAAAAATTTCCATGTTCAATTTCATTTACGTCATAAAAACAGCTACATTTTTTTTTCCAAAAAATTGGCTAAAAATAAATGATTTGACATTTTTTGACACACTTGACAACATTTTTTTTGACAAACTTATAATGTCATAATTCTCAATAATAATAATAAAATTTCAATTCAAACAAACAATTTTATTTTTTTCCAAAAAGTTGGGTAAAAAATAAATAAAAACTGTCTTTTGACACACTTGACAACATTTTTTTGACAAACTTATAACGCAATAATCAAGTTTTTGATCTCACATACCAATCCCTACCATCAAGATTTCTCCAAATTTAATGTTCCTACTCGTAATCACTTAAAATGAACGTTTTTTAAGCCAAAAATATGAAAATTTGCTATTTTTGACATACATAATGATTTTTTTGACACACTTCCGGTACAGTTATCGAACACAGCGTCCTTTCGGACCTGTCCCTTAAGTATACCTATTTTTAGAAAAAAAATTTTGAAATCCCTCCAGCGGTTTTCCCTGCAGCGTAAGTAATGACGGCGGCCGGCCGGACGGCCGGCCGGCAGACAGACATACATTTTTTTTTTTGCTTTTTTAGAATCAGGAGGTCCAAAAACGTCGAGAAATGTCAAAAAAAGTGGGGGTAAGAATTTCACTTTGAGCTCATGAATGTAATACTTAGGTCTTTCAGACCGAAGTAATATTCTTAATAAGCAGTTTATATTCGTACTATTTCTTTAAATAATATGAGGTAAGCATAAGTAATATGAAGTATTCAAAAAAAAAAAGCTAGCGATGGCAATAATTTATGGCGAATATCATACTCCTGACAATATTTTGTGTAAAATCGATCTGACTTCTGCTTTGAATTGGCTGATAGTAGTGTAGTGTGTGCCGAGCAAAAGTCCACAGTACAAATTTAAAAGAAAACACGGAACAAACTATTTCTAAACTTTGGTTCTTTTTAAAAGGTTTTTTATTTATAATTATAATTTAATTTCTTTCCTTTTTTATAATTTCATGTTTATTTGTTTAATATCCACAATCGACTGCCTTTTTAAAATCGATCATCGATATATCTATCATTAAAGTATTGGTGGGAGTGATTGGAACAGATACAAATACAATAAGTTAAATTAGTGTGTTCCATCACATCTCCCCCTATAAGACAAACATTATCCTATGGATTTTGTTTGAGTAACTGAAAATATATTTTTTATAATTTCAAGATTTTAATTTTCTTAATTCTACAATATTTTAAGATTTTTTTTTTTAATAAAAGTATAATATATAATATTTTTTTTTCTTTATTTAATTATTTAATTTAAGAAATAGAATTATTTTTATTAGTAATTCTTATTCATTATATTTTTTTTTTATTTGTTTAATCTTTAAAATTTAATCTTTGAAATTTCATTTTTTTTATTTAATTAATCCAACATAAATTATTTAATTCATAAACATGTTTTTATTTACATTTGACGTGTCAGGTAGTTTTAAAATGTTTAAGCCGGTTGTTATGAATCGTTTTCAATGAACGTCCGATTTTTATAATTGAATTTTCGACAGTAGGGGTATCTTCAATCGCGTAAGGTCCCAACCATAATGGTGATAGCTTGTCCTTTATTGTTTCGTTTTTGATTAAAACTAAATCACCTTTGTCGAATTTCACGGGATTAACTGATCGATCGTAGTATAATTTTGTATTCTCTTTTGATTTTATAAGATTATTGTGGGCTGATGTAAACGAATTTTGAAGCCTGTATTTTAGATCTTGACAATAATCTTCGTAAGTGTAGATAGGTTCAGGTTCTCTTGTAAGAGAAGTTGGAATGTTAGGCTTAGTCCCAAATACTAATTCGTAAGGCATGAATTCAGAACAAGTGTGAGGAGTGGAATTATACGAAAAAGTAAAATAGGGAAGCCACATATCCCAATTTAAAGGGTCGCTTTGTGAGAAATTCCTAAGATACTCACCCAAAGTTTTGTGGAACCGTTCAAGAGAGCCATTCGATTGCGGATGATATGCTGTTGTATTGAGTTTGGTGATTTTCAGTAATTTGCAAATTTCCTTAAAAAGTGAACTCATAAAATTAGAGCCTTGATCAGTTAAAATTTCGTCTGGAATACCAAATATACAAACAAATTCTTCTACGAATGTTCTTGCTACCGTTGAAGCTTCTTGGTTTGGAATCGCCTTTGCAACTGAATATTTAGATAAATCATCCTGGATTGTTAACATATATTTATTATTTTTATGAGATGATATCATAGGACCTACTATGTCTAGGAATACCTTCTGAAATGTTCGTGATGATGTTGTAGTTATCTTCATTGGCTCCTTAGTATATTTTGAGTGTTTATTGGATTGGCAAAGTTGACAGGACGTTATGAAATTTTTTATTTTGTTATACATATTCGGAAATTTAAAGAAACTCTTGATACGATTATATGTTCTAAAGAAACCCTGATGACCACCAAGAGGAGATATATGAAAATCATTGATTATTTGATTAATTTGTCGATCATCAGTTATATATTTTACATTGAAATTAGAATCGTGGAACTTATAAGTGTCATGAAGGAAATCATATTTCATAAGGTCATTAGTAGAACATTCGGGTTTATTAGTTTCAGTCGATTCTACGGTATTTTCTAAAGATTCCGTATGTTGAGGGTCCCAAGAGGACATAGGACTTTTTTGTTGTTTAGGTAGTTCAACAATAATAGGTGAATCTTCTATTATCGGCTTAGTTTCGTTAATAGAAGACAATGGTGTGGTTATGTCGTCAAATCTAGGGGTTACGTTATTGTTACTACTATTATCGTGTTCGCGTGATTTTGATCGAGTCATAATGTTACATTCCATGTTATCATTATTACTCGATATAATATTAGTTTTTATTCTGCTTAAGGCATCTGCATTTTTATTTTGAGATCCTGGCTTATGGACTATAACGTAATTAAATTCATCCAATTTAATCTTCCAGCGCATCAATCGTGAAGAAGGATTTTGTAAGTTACAGAGCCATATTAGAGGTTTGTGATCTGTGACTATTACAAACTTGTTTCCATACAAGTAAGGCCTAAAGTGATTTACAGACCATACTATGGCAAGCAGCTCCTTCTCAATGGTAGCATAATTCAGTTCCGCTTTGTTAAGAACGCGTCTGGCATACGCTATTGGTAAATCAAATGAATCAACCGATTGGGAAAGAACTGAACCAATTGCAAAATCACTAGCATCACATGTTAAGATAATTTGCTTGCTAAAATTTGGAATTTGTAAAATAGGTGGACTAACAAGGCTTGATTTTAGTAGGTCAAAAGCATTTTGACATAAGCATGTGCATTCGAATTTAGTGCCCTTTTTTAATAAATTTGTGAGAGGCTTGGCTATACCTGAAAAATTTGCAATAAAGCGTCGATAATAGCCGACAAAGCCAAGAAAAGATTTAATTTCTGTTTGGTTGGTAGGGATTGGAAAATTATCTACCGTTAAAGTTTTGTTGTTGTCTGGGCGAATTCCATTGGATGTTACTATGTGTCCCAAATATTTTATTTCATGCTTCAAAAAGTGACATTTTTGAGGGTTTAATTTAAGTTTATGATTACGGAATCTAGATAAAACGTCGCGTAATCGTTTATTATGTTCAACCAAAGATGAACCAAATATTATCACGTCGTCAAGATAAACTAAACATTTCAAGTTATTTAGGCCACATAATACGGTATTTATCATGCGTTGGAACGTCGCAGGAGCCCCCTTAAGACCAAAAGGCATTCTAATAAATTGGTAGTGTCCCTCATCCGTACTGAAAGCAGTTTTATTACGATCAGATTGGTTTAAATTTACTTGGTGATATCCACTGTATAGATCTAGTGAACTGAAGTACTGTGCATTTCCCAGCTTATCGAGGATATCAGAAATATTAGGAAGGGGAAATACGTTGTCCACAGTAACTTCGTTTAACTTACGATAGTCTACCACAACGCGCCATTTTTTTTCATTTGTTGTCGACTTTTTTGGGACCATTAGTAAAGGAAAATTCCATGGGCTTACGCTGTTTTCTATTATTTGATTTTCTAACATTTCATTTACTTGACGTTGAATTTCAAGTTTTGTGGAATGAGGTTGTCGATATTGACGTCTGTTAATAGGAGAAATGTTTGGTAGGGTTTCAACTTTATGAGTGATGATATCGGTAGAGCTTAAAGAATCACCATCTAAATGAAACACTTCATTATATTCTTGAATAATAGGTATCAAAGAATTATATTCTTCTTTATTTAAATGTTCTAATTCAAGACATGATTCTAAATTGTTGATTCTTTTGTCAAAATTATCATTCCAAGATTGGTAATGATAAACATTAAAATGATGTAATGGTTCTGCATTAAATTTAAAACCTTTTAAAATTTGTGTTTCTTCGGAAATATTTAAAAGAGAAATTTGGATTGAATTATTTTTGACCTTGTAGATACAATTCGGTATAAATACCTTAGGAATTATTTCTTCTGAAAATAAAACAAACTCTGTGTTGTCGGAAAAATTTACTGTAATTGTTTGTAATTTTTCGGATCGTGGAGGAAGCGAGACGACATCTTTACTTTCAAGTTTTAGTTTTGAGGCTAAATTTAATGATACAGTATCGTTGGGAAATGGGATGTCTACTACACATCTTAAAAAATCAATATTACATTTATAATGGTTAAAGAAATTTTGGCCAATTATTCCAGAGTATAAAATAGGGAAAGAGTCATCCACTACTTGGAAAACGTATTCGATTTCTCTAGAATTAGGAAGCTTTATTTTGACATCGCATTCGGCATAAGTTTCCAAACATTCCGATGTAATTCCCTTGAGTTTGTATTTGATGTCCTTGTACACTAACGTATCATGATTTAATAGATTCTTCTTGATAATACACACATCGGCACCAGTATCAACCAAAAAAGGAATATTTTTAAATTTACATACATCAATATTTAAGAATAAATATTTACACTCATTATTTGAAGAAGTGTTCGACAAGGTAACGATTTTATTGATGGTTGAATCGATTGGTGAAGAATTAGTATTTTGTTTAAAACTTTTTAAATTGTTTTTATTGGTGCACTCTACTTTTCCTGGACTCTTGAAGGAGTGCCCCGATCTGACTTCAAGTGTCGTTGATCGTTTCCCGGAAATAAAGTTGTTGAACAAGAAGGTTGTTCTTGAGATGTTTGTTCTCTACGAGCGTCACTTCGCTTTTTAAGGAAACATTCCTGAATGTGATGTCCCATTTTCTTGCAATAGGCACATCGTATAGTGCTAATAGGCTTTAATGATGCTTGAAATGGGGAGTAAACTTTTGATGTGTTTGCTTGCTGTCGCTTAAAACACTCTTCTTTTAAGTGTCCTGGTTTGTTACAATTATGGCAAAATTTAGTAGGTGAACGTGATTTTTGCGTTTTTTCATTAATTGATAATGTTGAAAAATGTTTTACAACCATTTCTTCTTCAGTCGCCCGATTTATAGACTCCGATAAACTTGCAAACCTACATGCTTTAACAATATTTTTTATCGAATCATTTAAACCCTCTTGAAAGGATTTTAAAGCAATGTGTTCGTTTAAATGTTTAATTGTTTTAGCTGCATCGATACCTTCCGAGGCTATACACGTTTCGTTTAAAGAATAAAGAATGGATTCTACACGGCTTGCATATGTTCGTACGTCTTTGTCTTTCGTCTGACGTAACGTAGCAAGTTCCATTTGTAAATGGCCAATTGATCGAGTCTCGGTAAATTCACTAGTAAGAATATCTTTTAAATTGGACCAGGAATCTATTTGAGTATATTTTATTATATCGTAAGCTTTACCATCTAATTTTAATTTAACCAGTTCCAAAAATTGAGGTTTTGCAGTATCTTTTAATGATTTGTGAATTAATTCTCCACAAGAAATAAATTTATGTAATTCACGGGGATTACCGGAAAAATTTGGAACTAATTTTAAGACAAGTTTCGGATCACATGTCGCCATGGTTATATTAGAATTATTATCTAACGATTCAATTTGTGAATTTGTACAACCCTGATTTTGATTTTCAGGTTATCTACGACAGTTTTTAAATTATTATCACCCTCAAGGTTCTCACTAGTCGGAACAGTTTTTGGTTTAGGTTTTGGGTTTTTCCTTTCAACTATTTTATGGCGGAGATGGATATTGATAAGATCACCCGACGAGCTATCATTGTGTTGGCTATGGTCTGAATCTGATTCACTCATAAAAATCGGAAAATTCACAAAACAAAATTTAGTTTAGGAAAATTTAGTTTGACAAATAAAAATTGGAATCAATTTATGTTGAATATTAATTAAATTTTCACTTGACATCCCGTTACACAATATATATACTCGTATTATGAATATACGATTAAAATTATTTGAATATAAGAATAATAAAAATTACAACAAAAATAATAAATTTCTTACGGTTTATATCCAAATGATTTTCCCAATTAAATAGTCGTAACTTTTAATGATGACCTCGTTTTGCACGCTATACTCGGTGTTGAATGATGACGTTGCACTGATTAATGGATCCTCTATAATGTTGAATAATGACCTTTGTTTTGATTGTATGTTGAGTTATGTTCTCGAACAGCATATTTTATTCGCTTAAGTATGGTTTTGTTTTTTTTTATTATTTGGATTTGATTGTGAATATTATAGATTGTATGTAGATGATAATTAATTATAGGTTTTATTATTATGTTGGATAACTTTCTTTTAACTCACGTGTTTTAGAATTTTTTTTCAGTTATTTATTATTAACAGCTCTTAATATATTTTTTTTGAACAAAACTTGTACACATTTTTTTTTGTATTAAACCACAAGATTGTATATATATATTATATTGTACTTAAGTATATAGGTACATGTACTGTATATGTAGTACTGTATTGAATTAATTATGTTTAATTGGATTTTATTAATTTATATAGTATATGTACTATTTATTAATTATTTTATTGTTTACTGTCTACTACGAAAAACCATACCGTAATTTCACCACGTTTCATTTATGAATTTTTTTGAAATACTTATGCTATTTAACTGCATTCTGTATTTTGTAAATGTATTTTTTTTTTGTATTAGAAAAATTATATTGAAAAACTATTTCACCGCTGCCACCAATTTGTAGTGTGTGCCGAACAAAAGTCCACAGTACAAATTTGAAAGAAACACAGAACAAACTATTTCTAAACTTTGGTTCCTTCTAAAAGGTTTTAAATTTAAATTTATTATTTAATTTCTTTCCTTTTTTATAATTTCATGTTTATTTGTTTAATATCCACAATCGACTGCCTTTTTAAAATCGATCATCGATATATCTATCATTAAAGTATTGGTGGGAGTGATTGGAACAGATACAAACACAATAAGTTAAATTAGTGTGTTCCATCACAGTAGCTTCTTTGGCTTTTGTAGTAAGATTGTTAAAAAGGTCAATGCCTCTATAAAATGCACTTTTCATAGCGACATTGACACTATTGTTGGGTAATCTAAAGAGGCCAGCTGCTCTACTTGGTCTATTTGTTACTGTTAGATTTTGGATTAAGAAGTTTCGAGTTCTAATGAGAGCTTTAGTTATTTTATAAATCAGGAATAGATATTCGTAGACAATTAATTTTGAGCAAAGTAGCACCTTTTCCGAGTACAACAATTTACAGGGATAAAGCTTGGGAAAACCAAAAATTGCTCTTTGTGCCTTATTTTGCAGTATTTGCAATTCATTTATTTTTGATTCGGTCAGTGTTTGATTCGGTCACCCCATATGGGGAGTAAATATATCAAATGAGAGGGGATATATGCAAAGTACAGATGAAGTTTGACTTCCTGGCTAATGAATTTTGATGTTTTCCTCAAAGCTCCTATAAATGGTAATATTCTAGATTTTAAATCTAGATTAGTTAAAAGTTGATGAAATATGGAAGCCTAGGTATGACACATCATCTGAGGAAGTTATATATTTAGGATTAAAATATATGCTACTAAAGAGGTCAGACGACAAATTTTTCTTAAGGCAAAAATGCAGAAACGTTGATTTATTTTCATTCAAGCCCTCTGGGGGCGGTTTTCAATGAGTTTTCATTTAACCAGTTATCTATAAGTATCATATCAAGTTCCATAGACAGTTTGAGCTCTTCATAACTGAAACAGGAATATGTTAGGATTGTATCGTCAGCAAAGAATTGTAGATTTTCTTTTAGCTTTAGGTGAAATAAGTCATTAGTATATAGTAAGAAAAGCGTTAGTCCAAGGATTGATCCCTGTGGGACACCACATTTAACATCCAAATATTCAGATTTTGCGACGCCAATCTGAACAAATTGTTTCCGATTTTGCAAATAACTCTTAAGAAGTTCTGATGCTATCCCAGAGATTCTAATTCCTTTTAGTTTTTCAACAAGAGTTGAATGTTTTACATAATCAAACGCTTTACGAAAGTCTAGAAAAATACATGCAGCTTTTGGTTTTAAATTAAGTGAGTTAAAAATATTTTCGGTAAAGTTAAGAGTTGCTGATAACGTGATTTTTTTGAAAGCCATATTGGTGGAAGTTAATAATTTTATGGTCATCTTTAAACTTTGTCAAGCGATTGAGTATGACTGTTTCAAATATTTTGGAGAATACGGGCAAAATTGAAGTCGGTCTGGTGTTAGTTTTGTCATATATATCACCGGTCTTAGGAATAGGTGTTATACGTGCTATTTTCAAATAGTCTGGAAAAATTCCTGAATTTATGCAAACGTTTATTTCTTCCGTTAATGGTTTTACAATCTCATGTGCTTTTGCTTTTATTGATTTAGTTTAATATGATCGTATCCCTTTGCAGAGTTACTATCAAGCTCTGTAATAATTTTGAGAACTTCATCTTCATTGGCTTCTGAAAAGTTATTTATTTTCATACACGGATTTAGGTTGTGGGTTGGAACTATATTATTAGTAATATGGCTATTGCAATGATCTGAGGATAATTCTACATTATTATAGTATTTTTTTAAAATATTCACAACCACCTTCTGATCAGTTATGAGTTCATTATTTTCTTTTAAATTGATGGTATTAATATTTTTAATTTGCTTATTATAAAGGATTTCATTTATGACGGACGACACCTTTTTGGAATCGGTAATGCAATTTCGTATTTTACTAGAATAATAATGGATTTTGCAATTCAGACTTTCTTGACGAACTTTAGATCTCAATACTTTAAATTGTTCGTGAAAATAATTATTTTGTTGAAATATTATGTGTAATTTATAATATTGATCTCTTGTGTTCATTAAATCTTTTAATTCTGTAGTAAACCACCGTTTTTTGAATATAAGTTTAATTTTATAAGTTTTAATTTTCATATTACGTTTAATTAAGTCTTTTAATAACAAGTAAATTGATTCAAAATTGAGTCCAGTAAAATTTTTACTTTGTAATGGTAATTCAATGTTCCGGTTGTTTGTTATCAATGATATTACATATTTAGGCCCTGAATCGTGTAGGTCACTGTTAGTCAAAATATATCGATGATTACTAAAGTCAATCCTTTTAATCAGAATATTCAATCTGAATTTATAATTCGTAACAATGTGATCAATAATTGTTTTTGTAGGATTTCCATTCTTTAATGTTAGTTTTGTGTAATGATCTAAATCTAGTTTGTTAATAATGTCGTATCCAGAGAAGTTTAGCAAGCAAGAATAATTTTTTACATAAGCTTTATTTTGTCGTAATAGATTAATATTACAATCCCCAATAATTATTAGTTTGGTATATTTTTCCAATTTAGTACCTAAAAATTCCAAAAATGATAAACTGGTTTTCAGTTGCCTGCACTCAGAGAAAAACATCGTTGATTCTAAAAAAAAAAATGGTATTTTCAACAATTTCCGTCAACGGATTTCAGCCATCAAGTTAATTGTTGAAACAAAAATAATGTTGGTAAGCTTACATTTATCGATGTTCTTAAAACCAACAAATAAATTGTAGTTATGGTAAAAACAACAAATCCTTTGTAATATATTTTGAGCTCACAATAAATTTATTGGTTGAACGATTAATTAGTAAAAATTACTATTTATTTTATGAAACGAGTCTACAATCTACTTGTTATCTCAACAAATATATAATAAAAATGACAAGTGACTTACAAGAAAATTGTCAATATTAATATAAAATTGTTATTCCTACTACAAATAAATTGTAGATTTTACAAGACATTTGTTGAATTTAATATGAAATTGTTTTTTCCGTCCTAAATTAAATGTAGATTTTATAATTAAATTGCAATAAAACTTACAACTTAATTGTTGAATTTAATATAAAACGAGATTGCTGTAGTTGATTTTAGAACTAAATTGTAGTGCGCCATAAACGCCATAATTATTTCCAAATATCGCTAGCCACTTACCATTTTACTAGCTAGTTTAATGTTATTTTGAAGTAAATAAAAAAATTCTTTGAATTCAACATTATTTCATATTTATTTGATACTATTTTTACGTAAGAGCTTATAAAAATTATCTTAATTTAAAAGTAATAAAAATAAACAAAAACAATCAAAAACTTCTAATTTTTGCATAACAATTTCCATTTATTAATTTATGCAAATTTATTGGAGGGTATTTAAATTTATCAATAGGAATTATATGAAAAATATCTGTGATCTTAGATCCAACCTTATAACAGTTAAAGTGTTCATTATATTCTAATAACGCATTCGTTGAACAGATCAAAAATATATTATTATTATCTATAAACATGTGTTCGATTTCAAAAATATTTTCATCTTTACTGTGCTTCAAGAGAAAATAGTTTTTCTTATATACAGTTCCTTTGTATTCAACAGAAAGTAACTGAAAATTGGTTTCTTGTATATTAATATACATAGTTTTTTTTTTTTTATAAGAAGTGTTGTGTAGTAGGAATTACTTATCCTTTATTATTTCGAAGCAACTTAATTCTTGGAGGGTTAATTTTGTTAATTGGAAATATATTCAAAAATATTTTTTTTTTTTAAAGTTTTTCAGAAAATATTAATGAAAATTTTAGAGCAATAGAGTATGCTATATTTACTCGTGATGTTATATTTTTCGCATATGCTTTTAGCTCTTGATGCTTGCTTTCGAACCGAAAAGACCATAAATATTTTAGTGGACCCGATTCTCGTAAAACTCTTGCATAATGGATCATAAAATGATGTTTGGGTTTTAAAGTTTCATTAAATAACGTAACAAATAGTTCATTATGTTGAGAAATTAAATTGTTTAGATGAATTATTAAATCTTCAGATATCCTCGGGAGAAGTTAAATATCAACAAGCTTTGAAAGAGTTATTACGTAGTTTCACACTTGATCGTTTTCAGGAACTAAGTCACCAATCATTAATGGAAAAAATGTCATAAAGCACAAGGATTCACGAGCAGACATATGAATAGTATTTTTTTTAATGTGTTCAAGCTATAATTGGTACAGAAATATTACCTATCTCAATGGAACCGTAATCGAAATTTTGTTTTCTGTAATTTAGCAAATCTAATGTGAAGTAACCAGTATTTATTATGCAAAATAGTATAACTTGACAAATTCCATATTTAAAAATACCTAAAAATATATCATGCATGATATCTACTGAGAAATTATTTGTAACGTGAAAGTTTTCCAAATTATTTAAAAGACAATTTCCAGATATGCCAGTAAGTGAAACGTCCTGCATTATAAGATCTTGTTCATAACTATCCTTATATCGGAGCAACGTTGGGTCTTCTTTTGCTGTAGTATATGACATCGACTTTGGCATTTTACAAAAACTACAAAAAAAGTTAGCATTGAACGATTTAGAGAAACCTAATATAGAATTTAACCCTAAATTATTCCCAATAAGTAAACCAAGTATAAAACGAACTACTATTTCACCTTTGTCAGATTTTATTTTTATTCCTTCTGTTTCAATTTTTTTAAACGTGTCAACTAATAGATGCAGACATGAGACATGAGTCATTTCCGTAGGCTTTAATATATTTTGATTTAACTAGCATACATAAAAATATGTTCTCCGATGCTGAACCACAATAGGTGGGAAGAGTTGGGAAACTATAATAAAAAGCAGAAATAGAGTTTTCTCCAGAATGAGATCCTAATGCATCGTCTACTTGAAAATCATCGTTATACAGGAAAAAAGGTACAACTACTTGTCCTTCATATTTTTTTGTTATGCTTTTCCATCTCTTCCCATTAGAAAAATTACAAAAGTCATTTTCAAAATTCAGTTTTGTAGTATTTTTAATTACTTCATTTAATACATTTGGGAGCTCGAAAAAGCTTTTTATTTGAAATTCAATTGGCATTAGAACTCCTTTTGCCCTATTGTTATCAAGAGCTGGTACACCTCTTTGAATAACAAGCTGAGATTCATTATTTATTATAAATGACTTAGGATAAAGAAATAACTGTCTTTCTTGCAGGTATTTTATTAGCTTGTGCTCCGTATTTATTTATCGGTCTATTTATCATGTTTTCCAATTCGTTACTTATAGTTATTGGAAATGCATTAATAAAGGTTTTTTTAATGCCATCAGAAAGGCTTGTTATCAATTTCTCAGCAGAATGAACTATTTCTTGAACTTGTTTCCTTGAAAGGTTAGGCTTTTCATGCAAATTGCAAATAAATTCCAAAATTTCATCGCCAGAAAGTGGATTGAATCCAATATTTTGCATTGCACTAACTTGCTGAGTTTCTTGTAAAGGAAGGATTGTGACTTTTGAATGTTGTAACTGACTTGCAAGAACGATATTTAATGATGAGTCATATACGTCTGAATTTTGATTTATGGTTTGCAATGACTGTAGTTCATTTAAAGGAGTAATATTAGAACTAACATTTTTTGCCAAATGTGTCCTAAGCATGTGTCTTTTAAAGGAATGAACAGATTGAAAAGATTGTAAGCAGCTATCCATACCACATTTATAAAATTGATTGAATGCGTTTTTACGCATATGATGCAGTTTAATGTGGAAACAAATAATGGAAATACTTTTAAACAATTGCTTGCAGTAGTAACAAGGAAACATGATTCCGATATGGAAGATTTATGTTGAAATAAAATATTTAAAATTAGTAGCAAAGGAAATATATCACAAAAAAATAGTCTTAAAAAAATTTATATAATAATATTAATATTATGCTATATTATTTAATTCTGTTATAAGGTTGGAAACTGAAGATATACTTTTATCGTATGCTGTTTTGATCATATAGAAAATTTTTGAATAAAAATCCACACGTTATGTGATTGGCGAGGATACGCAAAATTAAATACATGGAACAATTTGAAGCACAAATCGATTGCAGCCAAGATATTTTGTTGAATATAAGTCGTCACATCTATTTTTACAAAAAATTTGGTTGGTACTTCCTTTGTTAATAAAATTACAACAATCGGTTGTAAAGTTAGACTTTTAGCTTTGTACTCCTCTGATAGATTACCAATTTTTTCTTCTATGCTAGCTTCGGTTTTCACAAATAAAAACATGCTGTTTAGCGAATCCTGAATGGTAGGTTTCCAGTTTACAACTTTTTCAGCTACTTTCAATTTATATCTAGTGTTAGGCGGCAATAAGTGATGAATCAGCTTAAAAATATTTATGATACGGAGATCTGAAATTATAAAAAACATTAGTAAATATTTTTATAATAGTGTTTATCAAAGAAGACTTTAGTTACCATTATTTATGCATTCCTGAGGAAGTTTACTTTTGCATTTCTCTTTGGCAAATTAAATTATTTTTATTGCATATAGTTCAAAATCTGCGAACAATTTTGTAGATTTTTGTTGGTGCAGCCCTTCAAAATCAATTTCAATCTGTAACATAAGTAATAAAGTTATTGTATGGAGATCAAATTGTTTAATTAAAAGTTAGTGTTTTTTACCAATCTATGCCCGTCTCGATCTTTGTATCGAGGCCAGTCCGTTAGAATTTGTGTAATTGTTTTATCTGCGCTTGAAATTATTTCAGTTCGACGCTGCTCTCTAGTTTTTTTCCACAATTCCTCTACTACTGTCCAAGGCTCATGTTTAAAACTAAGCCAAAGTTTGTCGTCATCTGTATAGCTGTGATCTAAAAAGAAAAATTCATTAAATATTAATTTTTATAATTATATTTAATTCAATAGACAAAATATGTATGTAGATATAATAACCTTCAGGAATTGTATCAGATATTTGACGTTTTTTATAGTCTAAATTATATCTTTTTAGTATTCCTTGTTCCCGCAGTTTCCGCATACCATTTACGACCTTGTTGTACAGAGTCCCTCTAGGTTGACTGCTTTCAGTACGTTCGATGTAATATGATGTCTGAAAATATACCAAGTTATTATAATTTTTAATTAAGTTATATTAAATATGTATTACTTTATCTTCAGATGGAAATATTTCCAAAATTTTACTGTAAGTAAGTTAAAATCCTCGGTAGATAAGCGGATTTTTCTCTGAAGAAAATAATTTGTTATTGCGGCAATCACATTTTTTCTATGATGCTCATTAATAGTTTTGAATTTTGCATAAAAAGTGAGCGCAGCATTAGACAAAAAATCTGTCTCTAATATTTCTCGCAGATTCAAAATTTTAATGATTATTTAAATTTTTATTTTAAATTTTTAAGTTTTAAATTATACCAGATTAGTCAAAGTCTCAGTAGAAGGAATCAGCGAACTTATTGGGGATGATCTGCTATTATCAGCTGCTGGTGAATACGGATCTACGGAATCGGGTGTTATTGACCGGCTAAATACTGTTTCTGATACTACTTGATCTCTTTTCCATTGAGAGACGTTGGAGGTCATAGAGAGTGTTTCAGCTACAGGTATGGACGAGTGTCCCTAAAATGTTTAGCAGGAATAAAACTTCAACAATTTTTAACTTTCCTGGAATTAAAAGTATGCATATTTTTCGAAAGACTTACATTGGCAATTCTCCACTCGGCCAAACGTGTTTTGAATCCAATTCTTATGCAAAACAATGGAATAAGTTGGTCAATGTCACTTTCTTTTATGTCAATGAGACTTTGAATATTAATTAAGTGTTCTATAAGAAACAAATTAATGAAATTAAAAAAGTTCCAACAAAAGTTCTTTCAGTAGTTTCACCTTTGAAGATATTACCTAAATGATGATACAGTCCCCATGATTTTTACAATGACTCCACAGTGGATAATGGCCCCTCATTTATTTGCGGAAATTGATCATTTTTATTTCCTGGTAATTCCGTATTTTCACTGTGCTCAAATTGCTTATCTGTATTTTCAAAGTATTCGTTCTGTGTTCCTTGCTGATTCATTTCTGCGTTCATTTGATCCATATTTATGTATAAAAGACTGTCTCCGCTTATTAAGTTAGTGGT
Organism: Diogma glabrata; assembly: GCA_963693315.1. Classification (NCBI taxonomy): domain Eukaryota; kingdom Metazoa; phylum Arthropoda; class Insecta; order Diptera; family Cylindrotomidae; genus Diogma; species Diogma glabrata. The sequence goes on from OY856188.1 coordinate 6,029,799, forward strand.
ATCAACGTTGGTTGGGGACCCTATGAATGACACACAAGGTCATTATAGATTACTATTTATTTAATTTCTTTATTTGTGTAATTCACATAGGTTAAATGAATTACAATAAAAATTTGCATAAAAAAACTCGCAAATTTTAACTTTACGAATAAAGTAATTGTTCAAAAAGACCAAATGTTGGATAATGGAATGCTGGTTCTTTTGCAGAATGAGTGGACTGTATTTTTACATTATTTTAGGTTTATTAATTATACAGGAAAAAGAAAAAAACCACTTAATTGTTAGTTATTTCTATATATTTGTTAAAAATTTATTTTATTTTTATTTAATCAATAATTTTTCATTACAACAATTTTCCCGCATGGAGGGATCAGTTTTTATTGTTTTGAAATTTTTTTTTTATTTTTGATCTTCGGGTGTGACAACCCCGCGTACTCCAGTCCCTGCTATTGACATACGAGTTGACGTGAGATATCACACACCACTGGCAATAGCAGTGAGATATCACTAGCCAAGGTGACATCTTAGGGGTGGTGGCGGATGAACTGTATTCAGTCCACGGTAGCACCCTCAATCTTAGCTGTTGAATAATCCTTGATGTTGAGACGCTATTGCTTCTTTGAAGAAATGAGCCTTCATATAATTATGTGTGGGCTTTAATCTTTAAGAAAGAGAGTGCGTCACAGGATCAAGGAATATGCAACCGGCTGGATTATTGGCAACTACATTTTTGTTTTGTTTCAGCAAATTTTTGTAACAATTTGCTATTTACTTTTTAATTTACTTTTATTTTCTCTATTCTATCATAAAATATTGGCCTACGTCATATTTTGTCAGTGATAGGATTTTTTGTTTAGTTATCCATTCTTTAACAAAAAATATAGAAAAAAAACAAAAAAAGAAAGATTTACGTCGATCAACACCTTTGAACGTATATTGTTGTGGGACCTTGGTCTTAAAAGGTTTTTATGTGTTATTGTGACACATATTGTAATTCCTACTACACAACACATTTTATTAAAAAAAAAAAATATCTTACAATGAGCAAAATAGATTTTTGACCACCTATTTCTATCAAACATGCATTAGAAAAATAAGTAATCGAGATTATACCTTTTGAAATATTAAATTTGTAACTGATTAATTAATTTATGTCGAAAGGTTGGTAATAATAGCACACAATTTACATCGCTGTAATGTATGTTAATATATATGCTATTTCACAAGATCAATTCATGTGGTAAACCAGCATTGTTTAAAAAAAATTTAATTAAATCCACCGTTAAACTTCTGTTTTTTTAATAACTTTTGAAACAAATTATATACCTGTTCTTAGTATTATTAACAAAATAACTGAACTGAATTTTGCTTGTGATTGTTATATAAAAAAAAAATATTTGGTTATAGAAAGCTAACGATATTGAAGGGAATTCTAAATGTTTAAAACAATACTGTTTAAGTTTATGAGTACAACATAAGCTTATTGATTTTTATAAAAGTGCCAATGATTCAGCAGATGGTATGTTTAGCTGTATTTCTGAGTTCTTAAAAACGTTAAGTTTAAGTTTTCCGCGTGTTACTGCATTGGAGGCCGATAACAACAATTCGACCTTGTATGCCATTATTCGTTCCTCTTTTTATTTTAAGCATGGTGTTTGTGTGTATATTAGAAACACCATTCCATACGTAAGAATTAAAAATTTTGAATTAAATTCAAAATACCACAATATGGTTTCCCTTAAGATTTGTTGCTCAAATCAAACGTTGTTTGTATTTGGTCTGTATCGTTCCCCTAATTCACCTGAGAACATCAACCTTTTTCATGACCTATCTGAAAAAATAGATAGGTTGTCTGAGTATCCTAATGCCAAATTTGTAGTTCTTGGTGACTTCAATGTCCACAATAAAGAATGGCTCATACACAGTTCCACTACTGATGAGCTAGGTAAACAGGCTGAGCTCTTTGCTCTTTACCATAATTACACACAGATTATAGATCAGCCTACCAGAGTACCTGATATTCCGGGACAAAATAGTCACTTACTTGATTTGTTTTTAACAAATGATTCTTACCTGGTACAATTTAAAGTATCAGAACCTTTAGGTGGTTCATATCATAATATGATCTCTACACAGTTAAATTTAAAAACTCCAAAACAATTTAAAGCAAATCCTCGTCTTGTTTGGGACTATAAAGCTGCGAATTGGCAGGGTCTTAGAGATTTTTTTAAACAATTTTCCTGGAAACGTAATTGTCTTACCGGTCAAGACCCTAACATAGCTGCGTTAAATTTTTCGGAGGCTATTCTTGAGGGTATGCGAAAATTTATTCCCAAAAGATTAACCGTTCCTAAGACTGATCTATGGTTTTCCAAAAAATGCAAAATGGCAATTAAAATTAAGAAAAGGGCATTTCAAAAGTTTAATCAAAACAAAACTGATGAAAACCTTAAACAGTACCGAATTGAAAGAAATATATGTAGAAAACTAATAGATGCAGAAAAAAATCTTTTTAATAGGAAAAAAGCGTCTAAGTTTGCTGAACATCCAACTGGTTCACGAAATTTCTATAAAGCGGTTAAGGATGTCCATGGTAATTTTTGTAAGTCTTCTCTACCTCCCCTAATTGATAGAGATGTGCCGGTAATAGACCCAAAAGAAAAGGCTAACCTTCTGGGAATTTATTTCTCTAGAAATTCTACACTAAACGAACCCAATTTCTTACCTAAGTCAATTCCTAGAGTTTCGCACAACATGATGCCCATAATTTTTCGTAAAAACATTGTTCGGAAAATGCTTTTACAAATTAATACTAACAAGGCATCTGGACCAGATCGTATTCCCCCAATTATTCTGAAAACCTTTGCTAGGGAGTTAGCACCAATCCTCACTAAAATCTTTTATTTGTCATATAAGAAAGGAGTTTTTCCTGAAATATGGAAAATTGCAAGCGTACAACCAGTTCCAAAAACGGGTAGTAAGACTGATCCATCAAATTACAGACCCATTTCAATTTTATCGGTTGTTTCTAAAATTTTTGAAAAATATATTAATTTTAATATAATGAGCTTCTTAGAGTCTTCCAAACTACTTAATGAAAGACAATACGGGTTTCGAAAAGGAAGAGCGACGGGAAATTTACTTTCCTTTGTCACTCATATATGGAACAAATCGCTTGAAAATCATAGTGAGACTTTCGGTATTGCTCTTGATATATCCAAAGCATTTGATAAAGTTTGGCACAACAATCTTATTTGCAAATTAAGATGTAATGGTTTGGATGAGCAACTTATATCTTGGATACAAAGTTTTATTTCCGAGCGGAAATTTCAGGTCAATGTTGATGGTATTTCATCGGATGTCTTTTCAACTAATGCAGGAGTTCCTCAGGGTTCTGCTTTGTCACCAACTCTTTTTCTTATTTATATTAATGATTTGTTGGATTCAACGATTAGTCCTATCCATAGTTTTGCTGATGATAGCACTCTTCATGCGTCTCATGAGAACCCTAAATTATATTCACAGTTAGCGCTTAACAACTGTAGATCAAATTTAATAGATTCTTTAAACCATGACCTTAAAACTATTTTGGATTGGGGGCTCGCTAATAGTGTTGAATTCAATACGAGCAAAATACAGGCTTGTTATTTTTCTAGATTATCCACACCTAATCCGTTTCCATTGAAGTTCGACTCTAAAGATCTTGTAGACAAAGGATCTGTTAGGCTTTTAGGAGTAGAAGTTGAAAATAATTTGAAATGGAATTTTCATATTTTTAACCTAGCTAAGAACGCTGTTCAAAAATTGGGCTTTTTGGGACGATGTCGTAAGTTTTTTAATAGCGAACAGCTTCTTTTAATTTACAAATCATTTATACGTCCCTGCATGGAGTACTGTTCTCACATATGGGGTAGAGCTTATTATAGTAGTTTGAAGTGCCTTGATTCTGTTCAGCGCAGAGCTGTTAAACTGATTGGCAACTCAACTCTTACTGATGAGCTTGATTCTTTACAGCACAGACAAAATGTTGCGGATTTGACAATTTTCTACAAATACATTATGGATGAACGAACTTCTGAAGAGATTAAATCAATTTTACCTGAACTAGCAATTCCATTGCGTAACACCAGAGCAAATGTTATAGTCCATCCTTTTACGGTTCATATAAAAAGGTGCAGAACTGTTGCCTTTCAGCGTGATTTTTTCAACAGAGTCTTTCATCTCTGGAACGCCTTACCTTCATGGGTTTTTCCTGATAGCTTTAATCCTCAAAGTTTTAAAGTTAACGTCCATAAATTTCTAAAAGAAACTTAATTTATTCAAACTTAACCACACTTCCTAGTTGGCATGGTATCTTCGGATATTCAGAGACGTTGATTAATAATTTATTATGATTAACACTAAACATGCCTAACTTATAATAAAAAAAAAAAAACACTAAATATGAAATATTCATTATTTAGACTCTTTGAATATCCGAAGATACCATGTCAACTAGACAGGAAGAAGGTTGGAAAATTGAAAAGAATAACTATATTAATTGTTTTAGATGACGATTGACATTTTTTTTAAATGTTTGAGGGGCAAATTCATCAGGAAAGACGTAGGTGGGCAAAGAGTTCCATAATTTGGCCACTCTATTAAAATAATCGTTTTGGAAGGACATAGTTCTACAACGAGGTATTTAAACAGCAAATGGGTGGGATAACTCTGAAGTTCTTGTTTGTTTATTGAACTGCGTACACGAGGGAAAGATATATTGAATTTCCTTAGAAGAGAATTCACTAAAGTAGTATTTATAGTAGATTGACAATTCAGCCACATTTCTTCGGTGCTGGAGTATTATTAATCAACCGTATTGCTTTCCTCTGTACAGAGTCTAGACATTTTATTTGTGATTGACAGGCATTTCCCCAACCATGACAGCAGTACTCCAAACATGGACAGATAAAGGACTGATAGATCAAAATTTGAGCGGGATTGAAAAATTTCTTACATCGGCTGAAGAATTCTAATTTTTACATTACAGATTTAGCTAGATTAAACTCATGTTTATTTCATATCAGGCTTTTTTTTATATCCACTCCAAGAAGTCTAACTGATTCAACCTCATGCAATTTCTCATGGTTTATTCTAATAGGAAAGTTTTTATGTCGTTCTATTCGTGATTTAATTCGGTTAACCTCATCAATAAGCTCTTTCAATAATGAACCGTTTGCCTCTGTTAGTTGAGAACCAGTAGAAGAGTCCATTATTTCCTGTTCCTTTAATGTACACTCAGTACAACACCATTTTGCGGCCTTGACAGGTGCATCCACGCAGTAAGTATGAAAGTTTTTGGCACATATTAAACGTTGGATGCCCTTCCAAATAAGCCTGCCATTACATATCACACAACAAGCGTTTGTATCACTTGCATCATACATTTATAAAATTAAAATTATATAATAAATTGCACTATTTAATTGTAGTAGTAATCGTAGCGTTAACTCGACACAAAAATTAATGTTTGATATTAAAATTCTAAACGAATTATTATTGTTATACATAAACGTTTTTAATGTTTTGATTCTGGATCTCACTTTTTTAATATTATTTCATATTTTTATTAGCTCATAGCCAATGTAAAAAAAATCACTTTGTTTATCAAAATGGAGTTTCATGCAGCAAGATTAACTATACATCAAGAAAAAAGTACACAATTAAACCAAAAATTTGTATATTATTATGCTATTAATCAGGCTGATTAGATTAATGTGATCACAAATAAATTGCTTCAACTTATTTAAATCACACTTTGCAAACAAAAAAAATGAAATGATGTGACTTCCCTTCGTTCGTTGATAAATTCTCATAATTTTTTAGAAAATTCCTCAAGCAAATGGTATTGATAATAGCCCTTGGCCTACGGCTTCGTGCTATTATCAATATACTTGCTTTCGAAATTTTTGGCAAAAAATTATTTCAAATTATAACCGCCCTTGGGAGATTACTGATGATGAATACTTTTTTGGCAAACTAAATTTGGCAAACGGCTGTAAAATTTAACCTTACCTAGGGATAAGGTAAAAGTGTTACTTTTTTGACATATAGTCAAATATACGATATACGCCATTTTTTCATTTTTATTTGGCGGCAGTATAGTCAATCTCATATTTTTATTTCTTACGGTGGCAGTAAAGTCGTTTTCTTATTTTTACGATGGCAGTAAAGTAACTTTCATATATTTACGGTGGCAGTAAAGTGTCGCCATTTTCTTTTTATATTTTTGCGGCGGCAGTAAAGTAACATGCTGTTTTGAAAAACAATTCGTGCAATAATTTCATAATTTATAAAAAATTTAAAAAATTTGCCGAAAAAGTGGTTCATTTAATTCGGAGCTAACTAATGTGACTTTTTGTATTGAGTCTATAGTTTGGCGACCGACCATAAGGAATAATATACTATTAATTTAATTTATAATGCAATATTGTTTCTTTTGGTTTTTTAATAAATAAATTTACGAACATAACATGAAAATATGTCTATTTCGTAGAGCAGGTCTTTTTTGCTTGAAAGTGAAATCGTTGGTCGAACCAACACTCGAAAGCAAAAAATATACTTTATGCCCGAATTACATACGAAGTTTTTTCGCACGTGTAAGATTCTGTATATTATTTACATATAATAGTATATTATTTAATTAAGAGCTTAAGTGCTGCCTACGGCCGACCACCAAATTATAAACTAAATACAAAAAGTCACCCTAGCTCCGAATTTTTTGGGACCATTTTTTCGGGAAATGTTTTAATTTTTTTATTATGAAATTCATGCAGCAAATGTTTTTCAAAACAACATGTTACTGGCACCGTAAAAATATGAAAAGAAAATAGCGACACTTCACTGCCATTGTCGAAATATAAAATTGTTACTTTACTGCCGCTGTGGCTGTGGCTGTTTCATTGAAATGTTATCATGTGGTAATATCAATTAAATTTGATAATTTATCTCTTTCCTGCCAGAGTATTAGACTTTCGGTCTAATGTATCCAAGATTCATTTTGTCTGTAGCAATCTACTCCGTTAAAACAAGCTTAAGTAACTTCAGATTTGTTTAAAAATGTCACGGATAATTACCTAGTGCAAAATGCAGAGAGCACCCCTCTTCAAGTCCATGTCGAGCTCCGTTTGTCGACTATCTTTATTAAAAAGAATCATAACCATGAACTGCTTGTTCCTATGCCCTCTCTTCAGGACAGCCATTTCAACCTCAGCAATAAGGAATTTTTAGGTTAAACTTTAATTCAGATCAGTTGCCTAAGATAACAATTCAAAACAGTGTGGTGCGTTTTAACAAATTTAATACCAAGTTAGTACCCGTATTCGAATTGTAGTCTGATATTGAATTCCCTAGTCTTGCAATAAGAAAGGTTTCGTGTATTAAGTATAAAAATTATCGAAGATATGGCTCCAATGAAGGGAAAAAAGGTATAAATATTACATTCGCCCCAGGCCAGGTTCACTTCAATTGAGATTATTGCATTCGGCTATGCTGGGCTCAAATGTTTTAACAATTTTTCAAGATGTTTCCTGCTCTGACGAGTTAGTTGCTATAACGATAACGATAAGTATCCGGAATAGAGCAAGTAGAAGAATTATTAGTGATACTGTTTGTTAATACTTTGAGAAGTCTAGACGGCCTCAGGAAAATCCTATAGACTATTAACATTAACGTAGCCAGAAATCAGTTTTCTCATTTATAAACTCGTTTCTACAATATGTAGGAACCTGACCGAAGGTTTCCGAGGGAAACAACATCTGTTCCCTCTGCAATTATGAATCGATTCTTACATTTTTTTGTGAATTGCTTGGAGTTTTTCGTTCAATAGTGTGGAAACGATTTTCGTTTATGAATATAACCCTAAAACGAAGAAGTAAAAGAATAAAACTGCATGCCTACCAATTTTTTTCAAATCTTGCATATATTTATAGTGTTCAAAATCACTAATGATACGATTTTCATAAGTGTCCAAGTCAGTTTATAGTGTTTTGATAGAATATCTAATGAATGTATGGATTGTAAGTAGAAAAATATGTAATATTCGTTCGACTAGGAAACAAACATGGAATGAATCCTACCTTGCTTTTGCAAGCCATAAGCAATCTCTTCTGACTCTGGCTAGTGGTTATTATTTCTGTCTTTTGGATACAGAGTTCAGAGTTCTCTCGGTGGTCAATGTTTGGTGACTTTTGTAATCCAGGGCTGTTCTATTTTTTTTAATCGACATTTTATCGTGTTTTTGTGCCGTATATGTTCCATATACGTAGGCTTTCAAAAAGTGTCCTTCACCTGTATTAATTTCATTAATTCACTAAATTTCATGTCGAGTTCCACTTGAAGACTTAATTTAATCGATTAGTTTTAAATGGGTGATCAGCCTATAGTTTTTCCAATTTATCAACTTTATTAGTTGACTATCGTTTTATTGGAAAACCAGTCTAACTTCAAGATATGCTAAGGCAAGAACTAGTTCTTTTCTGTGGTCCAGTGATAAGTTCTGTGGTCCAGTCTAACTGTGGTCCAGTCATCATTCAATACCGACCTTTATACAAACAATATCCGATATTGTTGTTGTTAAAATTGGTATTGAATATAACAACCTGTAACAAGCTAAAGAAAATTTTAGAGCATCTATTATAAATATGTTTTTGTTTTATTCAGCCGCTTTTATAAATGGCACCAATCTACCAACCATCATTAGGAATAATCATAATACCACTTAAAATCGGTGTCAACGACATTTGATTATAGGTAATATTATCTAAACTCTTATTATCTAAACTAAGACTACAATACAATAAGCAAGTATCTGGCTGGGTGATGATAGCTTCGCTCAGCTTTTTTTATTAGTGGACTATGCAGTTTTTTATTTATTTTATTTTTCAACTGAGTGTGAAAAAAAATTATTTACTCAAAACTTGAGAACAGATAGTACTTTATAAGAAAAGAAGTATCAATGAGAAGTATTGAGCGTGCTATCATCTGAAATACTGGATAGAATGAATTGTAAAATTCTACAAGTCATTAATACAGATGAAAAATGATTTAGGGGCAGAGTGACACCCTGAGCAACCCCTGCATGATGATCCACCGTCAACAATGATCTAAAATTTTCGATCCTCTACAATGCTCTATTCTATGCCAAATATTCATATAGAATCGTTATGGTAGGCTTTAAAAAAAAATCAATAATAACACAATCTTCTAGAATTCTTTGTATTGGTATTCCCAACGCTTGTTAAGTAAGCTGCACGGGTAATAACGTCTAGTTCAAACAAAAGCTACCGTAAAAATCGTAAGAAAAAAATCTTTAAATTAACAAGAATAAATTATCATATTGTAATTTATTCTTGTCATTTCATTTTGCAGATTGAACAATCTTATACAAATTTATTCTACTAAAATCAATTGAACAAATATTTAACCATCTGTCGACAAATTTGAATAAATTTCTATATTTCAATTGCGATTTGCATGAAAAATTAAATAAAAATCGACTTTTAATAACGTTCTTACTCGTAACGTATAATCCAAGAAAAACAAGTTTTTCATTTTGATATTCGTTTATAATTAAATATGAACGAGAAACATATTCTCTAAATGATTTCGATTTTTCCTAACCACATTATAACTCTCTTGATACCACAATATAATTTTTCATACAACCCATACTAGAACGTAAATCAAAATTAAATGAATCGGCATAATAATTCACATATGCATTCGATTCGATACACTGATTTTGAATAAAAAATTTAAGGTTTTTCGTTCTTTTCTGCATTTTATTAAACTCGAATATTTGTTCATTATATAGTTTTTTTTTATTTATGATAGCTTTAGATACTTAAATATTGATTTTATGTCAATTAGAATACACTGAAATCTGTTTTTGTGCTGTCTTTATCGGTGAGATTTATTGTTTTATTGAGTTTTTTGTGCGATTTTTCTTGTGGGGATTATCCACAAAAACTAATTCTCAAATATTTTCGCATAGTATCAGCGTATCCGCTACTTTTCAACCCATTTTTAGGGTTCCGTACTTTAAAAAAGTAAAAACAGTACCCTATATTGGTAAGACTTAGGTGTCCGTCTGAATTTCAACATAATCGATTTACTCACAAACTATAAGCGCTATCAAGTTGAAATTTTCTACATTTTTTAAATGTTTTTTTCCCACTCCTTTTTTCCGTACTCCTGATAACAAAAAAAATTCAAATATTTGTTTTCATCTGTGTTTTATGAACATAAGTAAGGAGATAGTAATATAAAAGTTTTTTTAAGGAATCGAGTTTGGTTTAGAAAAATCGAAAAAGATCAAAATATTTCAAAAAAAAATTTCAATAATTTTTCCACTGCCTAACATTTTAGATATTGCCACAAACGAATGTTTTTTCCTGTTCAACACCCTCCCACCCCTTAACTTCGAACATTACACAAGAAAAAAATTGAAAAAATTCATGGTTATGGTCATTGTTGTTTTTTTTTGTAGTTTTCGAAAACACCATTTTGGAATCATTTGATTAAAATTCTAAAATTGTGTATTTGTTAGAGATTTTTCACGTAAAATAATCGTAGGAGATGTAAGGGAGAACGGGTTCCATTGGAAGACCAATGGAATCGGTATGGCAAGCCGCGTACCTAGTTCGATTTTTAGCCTTAAGCTAGCTTCAGCCTGCGGGAATGGGAGATTATACCTGCCGAACAGTGCAAATTATCTGAATTGTATGCAGGTATTGTTTGTATACCAGATCGGAGATCTAACCAAAGAGTGAAAAAGGGAGACCCTGGCGGCCCGTCAGGTCAAAGAAACCGCGACCTTCACATTCTCCCCTGTACTATATTGCACTGACACACGCACCACATACAGTCAAGCAAACACCCACCCACGCATTCATACATATGCATACCTATACATATACACCTCTACACTCCCATACATATGCATATATTAATAGGTAAAGGTACTCACGCTCATCACTCTCTCCCCCCAATTATACGATAATAATGATGCGACCGTTGAATCATGCATGGGTGGAGGAGTACGGTGAATGAGGAAGGAAGATGAGCGGTTGTAATGATATAAAAAAAAACTTTTAATTCATGCAATTGTAGATGAAATAAAACGACCAAATATTTTGCCGAAGGTTGAATAAAGGTCGCCTTAATACGTTTTCTATCCGAAATAATTTACTATTTCATCAAGTACATTAATTATTAATTGTTTTTATTTTTATTTAATTTAACCACTGTAAATCACGTTGACAGTTTTGTTACAACAACTCAAAATTATAGTTATCAATTTTCCAGTAAATGACCAGAAGAAATGTATGGTTATACCGACAGATACAAACTACAACAAAAATTGTACGTTTTCTTTTAGTTTCTTTTTTTTTTGTACTTGCATTTATAAAATATGAAGGGGTTAAAATCTCTCTGAGATATCAAGACTTTGGTCTGGGTTAAGGATTTTGATATAGTTTTCGTCAAAAAATTTTTATGAGGACATGGTTTTTAGTTTTGGGCAGCGATGTATATCAAACATAACTCTTTGTTCAAGTACAAGTATTTTTTATCTCTGTTTAAAAATTTATTACAAAACTAACACGAAACATCAATACGTTGCCGGAAAATTATAACATAATTTAGTGAAAAGATGATACACCCAGCAAACTACTCAAAAACCTCTCCATTTAGCGTTTCGAGAAAATATTACAAAATCACAAATTCATATATCTTTCAAAATTCCGAAAATATTGTTAAAATTAAATAAAATCAGACTTTTTTCAAAATTCCAAAAATATGCCAAAAATTAGAACAAAATCAAATATTTAAACTTTTTCTAAATTCCAATAATATTCCAAAAATTTAAACTTTTCCAAAATTCTAAAAATATTACAAAAATCATTACAAAATCAAAAATTGAAATTTTTTTCATAATTCTAAAAATATTCCTTAAATTCTTACAAAATCAAATATTAAAACTTTTTCCAAAATTCTAAAACTATTAATAAAAAAATTATTACAAAATCAAAAATACAAACTTTTTTCAAAATTCCAAAAATATTTCAAAAACTATAACAAATTCAAAAATGTCCATGTCCAATTTCATTATCAATTACATTTACGTCATAAAAACAGCTACATTTTTTTCCCCAAAAATTGGCTAAAAAAAAAATGAAATCATTTTATGACACACTTGATATTATTTTTTTGACAAACTTATAATGCCATAATTCTCTAAAATAATAACAAAATTTCATGTCATACAAATTATTAATTTTACTAAATCTTATAATTTTCCAAAAAATTGGGTAAAAACTAAATAAAAATCTTTCTTTTGACACACTTGACAACATTTTTTTGACAAAATTATAACGCAAAAATCTAATTTTTGATTGTGCATACCAATCCATATTTCTCCACATTCTTTGTTCCTACTCATTATCACTTAAAATGAACGTTTTTTAATCAAAAAATATGCATATTTCCTTGTTTTGATACACTTAACGATTTTTTTGACACACTTTTGGTACAGTTATCGAACCCATCGGCCTTTCAGCTCTTCCAATTGAGTGTACCTATTTTTAGAATCCAAAGTTTGTCAAATCCCTGCAGCCGTTTTCTAGTTTTCTAGATTTCGTCGGTTGGGACGGATGGTTGAGCCGAGACAGACATACATATTCTTTTTTGCTTTTTTAGATTCAGGAGGTCCTCAAACGTCGAGAAATGCCAAAAAGTGGGGGTAAGAATTTCACTTTTAGCTCATGAATGTAATACGTAGGTCTTTCAGACCGAAGTAATTATTTGTTTTTGTAAAATTAGACTATTTTTAATAAACTAATTTAAACTAGGAATCGCCAGGTGGCCGAAATTCGGCCATTGTACATGGAAATTGCATAAAGTACTCTCAACCAAATAACTACAATAAATTATATTAGAGTTTGATTTGTTGATTCACTTCATTTTAAATATGAAAATATTAATATGAAAATTTAAAAATTGTTGTTAAAAAAATAAATAAATAATAATAAATTAATAAATAATACTAATAAGTTGTTGTTAAACATAATAGTGGAATCATAAATCAATCATACCGATAACTTGTTTGAAATGTTTTTCCATAAAGAACTTAAATTGCTTGTTAAATGGTACACTACTTTTTCTTGAAGCGCATGAAAACTATTTAATGCATTTGCTCCCTCTGCTTCTTTTAAAACAGCAACTTCATTGTCTCCTCATCGTCTTGGTTCACATCGACTATTGATGATTTTTTTTCATTAGTATAATAGAACAACTAAGCTACGCTCGTCTAGTAATTTACATATGATATTTATAGCACATTTTTTATGGTGTAACCCATTGGTTAGTCTTATTTACATTATTTTATTAAGTCTGCTGTTGATTATAAATTGACTATTGATTTTTAGTTTTGACTATTGATGATATACTTGCTGGAAAAAATGTTTCAATTGCAATACACGCAATACATTCATTGTACTTTAAATAGATTTTTACCTGCGGTCGATTCGTTGTTGGTTGCAAATTTGGTGAATTGTGGCGTCAATGGATCTATTACACATAAAACAGTGCGTTGATTCTGTAGCTCCTCATGCTTGCGCTTCAGCACTTTATGTTAAAATGTTAAATTGGAGACAGTTGCTATGATTTTATCCTCACATCTTTCTTCTTTTTCGCATACATTTCTCAAGTAAATCAGAATCAATTACAAATTTCCATTTTTTAGCGTGAAGAAATGACTTTGTTCGATTTATTTTTGTCTTGAGAGGGGGAGTAAAAGAGATATTCAAAAGTTTTGGATCAAACGAAAAAAAGCAAAATTTGAAAATAAATAAAAGATTAATAAGCTGAGCAATTTCACGAAGATTCAACCACGTTTTGACTTGACCCCTTTTAATTTTGATTATTTTTTGTTTATAGATAGTCTTTGATAAATAAAAAATACAAGTTCTCATAGAATTTTTTTTTCGACCAGGGGTCTTCACAGGGTGCCCCTCAATTTTTGTTATTTTGTGATGTGAGTGCATTTTGACGAGCGATTGTAGAAAAACTACTGAATCGATTTTCATAAATGATATGTCGTTGAATAGGTATTAGAACAAAGTTTTTAAAAATATACACTGTTAATTTTTTGAAATAATTTTTAACGGTGTAACATAAGAAAAAAATGGTGTAATTGAAAAAAAGATGGCATAGCCTTTTTTTTTTTTTTTAAACTAAATTGAAGCTTATTTTATATCTAACAACTTGTAAAAGTTTAGGACTAGCATCTTTTTTTGTTTTAGAGATAAAATTCGTTGTGCATATGACTGTCGGGAATCAGTTTTTTTTGTTCTGAAGGAAAATTATAAAAATGGCGATTTTTAGATTCAGATTTTTTTTTATGTTAAATATCAAATATTTTATTATTAAATGAACTTTTTAAAAAGCAATTTCAGTCAAGTTCAGCAAAAGTTTGCGACATTTTGACTCGACCCTTTTTAATTTGGTTTATTTTGGTCTATATTTAAAAAAATTCTACTTGAAGCCGTATTTTTCATTTATCAAAGGCTATCTATAAACTTTTTTCCAATACCTATTCAACGACATATCATTTATGAAAATCGATTGAGTAGTTTTTCTACAATCGCTCGTCAAAATGCACTCACATCACAAAATAACAAAAATTGAGGGGCACCCTGTGAAGACCCCTGGTCGAAAAAAAAATTCTAAGAGAACTTGTATTTTTTATTTATCAAAGACTATCTATAAACAAAAAATAATCAAAATTAAAAGGGGTCAAGTCAAAACGTTGTTGAATCTTCGTGAAATTGCTCAGCTACAAATTAAAAGCTTCATATTGTCATATTTAATATGAGTTTACGCGTAAAGTGTAAATTAGATCTTTTATGATGTTAATATACATTTGAATTAAGTTAAGTTTTGTTGGAGAAAATACATTTTATTATTGAAAATTTGAAGGGAAATGGGAAACACGTAAATCTAGAATGTTGTTTGCGGGAATGGTGTTTACAGCGTCATATATTAAATATAAAAATAATTTGATAGGTAGTAAACTTAAATTGAAAATTTAAAATTACATCTCCTAAATAGGTATGTGTTGTAAATGTGGCATTACAACCATTATAATTAAAATCAACTTAGAAATCAGAAATAATAAATTTGCTTCATTTTAGATGCATTACTTTGTGGTGTAAAAGTTGTATGTACAAAAGGAACTATGGATGCAAATTTAAAACTTCGGTGTAAACAATATTTTTCGTAAATACCCTTTCATCATTTGCCAAGTGGCCTTGTCGAGAACATTCAGATATGTAAAATTTCAAGCCCTCAAACGATCGAACTCTGCTTGATGCGACGTATAACTTTCTATGTGAAAATACAGGCTGTCGTAAAAGTATGCCAATATTTTCGAAAGTTTGCCCCTGTGACTTATTAATAGTCATAGCAAAAGCAAGAATAATTGGAAATTGCGTTGTTTCAAAATTAAATGGTAGCTTAGTTCCAGTATGCGACGTGCAATGCCGGTTAAAACTTCACAATCAAGAGAATTTCGATGTAAATTTTTGATTCGCATTCTCAGTCCATTTACTAAACCTTCTTTAGTATTCAAATTTCGAATTAATAGTACGATTGCATTGACTTTTAATATAAGCTTGTGTGGTGGTAAACCACTTACAGTCAATGAATTTAAAAATTCAAATGGATAGTTGTTAATTTCACTATCGTCATCACAAACTAATTTATCATAGCTATGATAAACTTTATGTTCACCTGACATTTGATTGAGAATATCATTATTGATCAGTGCACAATCTTCATTTTTTGGGGCTAAAATAACCGAATTCAAAATATTTTCTGTTAAAATATTCCGTTTAACATCACCATATACATAAGCAATTATTTTACTTTGATCCCCAATTAATTGTTGTGGTATTTCTATGATATCTTGACCAAATTGTGGATATTGCATTGCTTCTCCGTTTCCTATTTTTTTTTCAAAAACTCAACAAATTCGATTTCATCAGGCAATGCTCTCATATTGTTTGTCAAAGTTGCATGATGAATGTTTGAAATTTAGCTCAACTCATAACACAATTTTCAACTAAAATTGAACGTGAGCCATGTGGAATAACGGGCAAAATTTGTCGTAAATCACCACACATAAGAACGGTTTTATCACCAAAAAACTTAATTTTTTGGTATTCGTTCGTACAAATATCTTTCAATAGTCTATCTAAAATTTTGAACACTAAAAGTGGACACATAGATATCTCATCAATTATAATTAATGATGCTGTACTTATCGATTCAGCATAACTACTATTTGCCGAAATATTTGCGGTAGAGTTTTCTAGTGCTGGAATCAGCAATTTAAACGCATTATGCAAAGTTCTACCATTAATCAAAAGAGTTGAAGCAATACCGCTAAACGCAGTCGCGAAACAACTGAAATTTAATGAATGTACTTTTCGAATGATAGCAGTTTGCGTAAACGTTTTACCACAGCCTGCATGTGAAGTCAAACAAAATACATTCGAACCTGTATCGTGATATTGGACTTCGCGGATAACATGATCAATTATATTTTTTTGTTCTGCATTGGCAGTTGCATACAATTCATTGAATAAAACTTCTTCGTAAAGTGGATTAAAATCATCCACACCCTGCTCTTGTGGTAGCGCTCTGGGAATGGGTAGCCCATGTGTTTGACATGATGAATTATGAGTGACCAAAATATCTTAAATGAAATGTCTTTATTGTAATCTTTTCGAAAATCTTCACTAAGATACTCTTTGAACTCATTCCACAATTCTAATACATTTGATGGAATATTCCATGCACATATATAACCAAATAATTCTCGCAATTGTTTTGGCGATTTAAAGTCTTTTGCTTCATTTAAACATTCTCGCCATTCATTATCATTTGAAACGATTCCACATGCATGACACGCCTCGACAAATGTGTCGTACAATTTGCCATTGTACCTACGAATATCTTTAAATGATGGTGCACCAGTGACATGCAATAGAAGCAGCCTTAAATGAAATAACTGGACATTTCTTGGAGAAACAACATACATTCGTGATATAATTTTATCAATACCGCGCGATCTTTTTTGCCATGCTTTACGGGAATCATTCCAAGTATAATGGAGTGGGATTTCAGTATATTTGAATTGTTTTGCAACATCATCAATCCGATTCAATGCAAAAAATGCCATCAATTTTGTACGTTTACCAGCATCAGCGGCCTGACGCTCGTGACCCTGTAGAAAAAATACATTTTGTCTATCCGGCAAATGAATATCAAGTCGAATGATGGTATGTGACTGAAAATGCATTGAATTCTCAAAAATTCACCACATAGCTTCAGTCGACCCAACATAGCGTCCATTTAAAAAATTTTTAGCTTCATTTATTTCAATACCACTGACTTGATCAGCTAAATCATTGGTTTAATTACATAGATTAGCTTGGTTATTTACAGAAAGCAATTCAATGGTCGCACTGTCATAACCTTTGTAAACGTATTTATAAATGTATTTTACGCTTTTTACTGTTGTACATACTTCGACATTGATGTGACAATTCATTTCGGCGAGTAAGTATGGATTGTACGGTACAACACAACGATTATCAAGTGTTTTCCCGCGAACATCACATCAACACTAATACAATTATCTTTCCGACAATAAAGGGGATACCCGTTAACCGATTCGCGTGTTTGATCGGCGAAATTTTTAGGAAATTCTTTGGAGCATTTTCCATTTCTCATACAAACAGCTGTTGGGTTGAGAGTACCACATGGGCCATGCATCATATATTTCACAACATATTCATGCAGCTTTGTATGTGTTTGAGCATTTGGAATTTCTGCACACACAAATTTATCAATATCTGTTAACCCATTTATTTTATCAGCATCGCATAGTGTGATTAAAATGTGAGCGTGTGGTAAGCCTCTTCTTTGAAATTCAATGGTGTATATAATTACTGAAACTTTACCAAAAATTTCATTGTTAACAATTGCTTCAATCAATGTTTTCAACTTTGAGTTAAACACGCGTACAATGATTTCTGGCCGGAAATTAGCTCTCTCTCCTAAATCGAGATATTCCTGAATTTCAGGCCACTTTGGGTTACACGTCATTGTCATGAATAACGACGGTTTTCGAAAATTTTGTACAATCGACATCGCATCTGAATAGTTTTGGTACATGTTTCTGGGTGATCCAGTAAAAGAAGATGGCTAAACTACTCTTCGGCCAATATTGGTATGGTTGTATTCATTTTGATTATGTTGTAAATAACAAGTTAAATTTTCATAAACTTCACTTCGTAAAAGTGCTTGATGACTTTTAATGAAATGGAGACGACTACCTTCTATACGAAAGTACATGTCCACAATCCATTGCAAAAACAATTTTTGCGAATGATGTAAAAGGGAGAAGCTATCTCTAATTGCAAGACGATAACACGCATATTGCAGCATAGTCACTTTATTCCTTTGCTGTCTCGAATTTTGACGATTTTGATCCAACTCTTTGTGAAACATATTCAGTTGGTAGCCAAAATCACCATTTGGAAACAGTAAAGGATAAGCTAAAGGATCTAAAGAAGAATCTAAAATGGAAACGTTTCTAATTGGACGATTGTTTTTTGGAAACACAACCATATTTCGCTCAACTGGAGGCTCGCCATCAGTCGTATTAAATATAACTGCAACGTCAGTAACAGTTGTATCATTATGACGACGCATGTCCAAATCTCGATTTACGGTTATAGCAATATACAAATCACTATTGGCGTTCTCAGGTTTAGAACAAAGTGGTCTCATGGTTTGAAATGATTGCACTAAAGGGTTAACTCAATATAACTCTTGAGCAATATCACGCATCAAACCATTAATACAATTTCGATTCAATTCCAGCAGCATTCTGTCATAGAAATATAATGATGCATAAAGTGGTGATGTACCATATGGAACAGTCATAGATCCTGCTCAATGATAAAATACATCGTGTATTTCAAAGTGATAAACACCACGTGTAACGGTTTCGGCAATCTTAGCCTTCGAACTAATTATTGCAAACGATGAATTGTACTTACTTATATTTTCAAAGTAATTTTTTGACCTTTGTTTTTCGATTGCATTGTTCGAATTACGATTCTGGAATAATGTATATGCTGACTTCACCACAGCTCTGGAAACATAGTGTTGTGGATATATATTGAGCTAATATCCATAAAATACTTTAATTAAAAGCTAACCAATATGATGGACTTCGTAGTTCTAAAAAAATTTTATCGGCAGTTACAAAGCGGAAGTTAGGATGCAGAACTGTTGTAAACCGTACTAAATGTGTATGTACCAAATTTCATCCAACTCGATTATCAGGTACAGAAGTTATTGAGCTTCCAAAATAACAGGTGCTTGGAGGACCCCCTACCACTTTGTTCACTATCGTTAAAAAAACTAATCAGTTCCTTGCCATACATATTTGCATCTTTTTGCAAACAGTAATCAAAACTACTTAACGAACGAATGTTGTATGCTTCCAACAAACATTGAAACAATAAACAGGTGTTCGGGAGGACCCCATCACTTATCCCAATATTGTCCAAAAACTAGTCAATTTTTTTTCAATAAGGTCTTTAGCTTTTATCAAAGTGCCATTAAAATTGATTAATGAATGAAATCTGTATGCTCCCAACAAACTTAAAAAACAAAGTGTGAAAAGTCAGCAGTTGCATAGTAGATCCCCCGCCACTATGATCATTGTGTCCCAAAAGATGATAATTATCTTCTTACACTAATTGAAACCTTTTCATAAGTTTTATCATAATCACTTCATTATTAAAGGCTGTAGTGTGCGTAAAGAGCTTTAGATTGAGCTATAAAAAAAAACAGGTGTATGGGACACTCCCCCCACCACTTTGTTCACTATCGCTCAAAAACTAATCAGTTCTTTGCCCTACATGTTTGCATTTTTTCCCAAAGTGTCATCAAAATTGGTTCACGAACAAATGCTGTGTGCTCCCAACAATCATTGAAAAAATGATGACACAGTAAACAGGTGTTCGGGAGACCCCGTACCACTTATCCCAATATTGTCCAAAAACTAATCAGTTCTTTGTCATTTAAGTTTCCTTCTTTTTCCAAAGTGTCATTAGAATTGATTAATGAATGAAGTCTGTATGCTTCCAACAAACTTTAAAAACAAAGTGTGAAAAATCAGCAGTTGTATGGTAGAGCCCCTGCCACTTTGATCAATGTGTCCCAAAAGATGATAACTATCTTCTTACACTAATTGGAACCCTATTCCATAAGTTTGATCATAATCACTTCATTATTGTAGGCTGTAGTGTGCAGATAGACACTGAAAAAACTTCAAAAAAGTATTAAACATTTTTTTTTACCGGAAGTGAAAAACCGGAAGTTGGGATGCAGAACTATTTTAAACCGTACTACATACTCATGTACCACGTTTCCTCCAATTCGCTTATCAGGTACAGAAGTTATAGAGCTTTCAAAAAAACAGGTGCTCCTGGGACCCCCCACCACTTTGCTATAGCTCAAAAACTAATCAGTTCTTTGCCATACATGTTTGCATCTTTTTCCAAAGTGTCATCAAAATTCGTTCATGAGCGAATGCTGTGTGCTCCCAACAAACATTGAAAAAAGTGTGACACATTAAACAGGTGTTCGGGAGGACCCCCACCACTTATTCCAATATTGCCCAAAAACTAATCAGTTCTTTGTTACTTAAGTCTCCATCTTTACTTTAAAATCTTTCTCATGTTATTTAAAAGCTTTTCGCAACGTTTTATGAAAATCGATCGGTAATTGTAGGCTACAGTAGGGATAAACACCTGAAAAAAAAACATTTTAACCGGAAGTGACAAACCGGAAGTTGGTATGCAAAAATATTGAAAACAGTACTAACACCTTATATACTAAGTTTCAATAAGATCATATCCCGCGATCAGAAGTTATTCAAGATTTAAACTTTATTAACAATTTATTTAAGTATTTAATTTTGTTTATAGAATCAAACAAGTTTAATTATATATATATTATTTTTAATTAATTATTTATTTGAAATATTTGTATAATGATTATTTACCGAATCCCAGTTGAATGCTTCACAGTGAAAAACCAAAATCGAAGTGAAAAAGTAAATCAAATTACAAGATGATGTTTTCTTTTTAATTGAATTGAAACTTTATATAAAAAATATTGCCCGATAAGCAAACAAAACAATTCAACGAAACACCAAAAACTAGAACGACGTGTGATGCAATCAACTGTGTTTACATAATTTATTACGTTCCCGAACAGTCTCTACTAAACTCAAAAATTAAAACTAATCATTTCTACTAAACATTGAAATCATTCGCTTCAAACACTTCGATTGTTTGGGTTAAATTATATGGTAAAGAAGTGTTTATCGCAAACAGCAAATTTTTGTAGGAAAAAATCGTTGTTAAGGGTAAACTTTTTAGTTTTTGACATTTGTTTCTTTGGTCATTTCATCGTTGGTATTGATTAAGAAAAGTAGTTTGTTATTAAAATTTAATATAATTTAATAAAATTTTAAATACTGTAAATTTAACGATTTAATGAAAATAGAAAAGATTGTGAGATAAAATTTTTTTTGAAAACCATTTAATAATATTTATTAAATTAATTATTTTTCTAAAACTTCAAAAAGCTGTGGATATTAAAATAAAAGTGTGTAAAAATAGGTTAGTGTATTTCTAAAAATTTATAGCTTGTTATTAATTTCTCGCTATATATTTACTTGTGTCCTGATAACCTCTTTAAAAATGATGAGATTCAAATTTGAATTACTCCCTTAGTAGATTGCTATAGCGTCTTCTTCATAAAATAAACTTAACTCGAAATTCTCAAACAATTCTAAGACACTAGAAATGAATGTATTCAATTGAATAGAATGAAAAATTGCTTTGAAAAGTGAAAGATCCGTAACAAAAGTTTTATCTCAATTCCGGTCGGTTCGGGGAATCGAACCGGCGTCCCTCTGATCAAAGTTTATATGGTTAACCATTTAACCAACTCGACCAGTGACGAGATAAAATTTTGTTTTTGGACGATCGACTTCATTCAATGTCAACTTAGTTGAGGTATGAAGAACGGTTAAACGTGTTCGTAGAATAAATAAATAAGACAAAAAAATTGACATTAAAAATGAATTAAATAATTGTGATGTTAAGTCGATCGTCCAAAAACAAAATTTTATCTCGTCGCTGGTCGAGTTGGTTAAATGGTTAACCATATAAACTTTGATCAGAGGGACGCCGGTTCGATTCCCCGAACCGACCGGAATTGAGATAAAACTTTTGTTACGGATCTTTCACTTTTCAAAGCAATTTTTCATTCTATTCAATTGAATACATTCATTTCTAGTGTCTTAGAATTCTAAACTACATAATGGTTAGATCCATTGCTAAACTCTTAATAAAATCTTGAATTCTCAAACAAGTTTATTTTATTTTAATTATTTTATTATAAACTCCTTCCAAAATTAATAATTTGATAATCATACTCAGGTGTGATAATAAGAGTAGCAAAAATTATGTAATAATAATTTGTGTTTTATACAAATTTTTTTATATAGAGCCAGTCATACATCTATATTCAATTTTTCTACTATTTCTAAAATAAACTCCACAACCGTTTTTGTTTTTATGAAACAAATAATTTTCAATTTTGGTTTTCACAAAAATTACGTTACGTTAAAAGGTTTTAAGAAATCAAAACTGAATTATCTCTTTAACTATTTGTTCAAAAGTAAATCTCCACTTATTTTTATGAATATTTTTAAACAATTAATTCTGAACAAAAGAATTTTGCTCAGACTACTTAAATTTAAAATATAAAACAGTGTACTTTTCCAATCAATCAAAACTATTGCCAACTTAATTTTGAAAAAGTTAACGAAACAAAAAGGTGAAAATTTAAAGAAATAAAAAGGTGGAAACGCCACAAGTTTTTATCGTGTGATTTTATTATCAATATACTTTATTAATTAAATGTAGGATAAACAACTTCATATGGTACATCAAAAGGAAAAAATATTGATGCAGTAATTTATATACAATAACGTGATACTTACTATAAACGTAAGATGGAAGAACCTTTTAAAGAATTGCTAGTTACTTGAAGTAATCCTAGTAATTTAAATGAATTAAGTTACACAAAAGTAAATAAAAATCTGGAATGCTTGTAACTCATTATTGGTATTATGAAGATGAAAAACATTGAAAATGTTTATGCTGTCAAGTTTTAGAGCTGATCAAATTTGATCCATATACTTGCAAGTATTTAAAAATATTCGTAAATTCGTAATTTTATATCTATTTCATTTGCAAAATTAGAAAATAAAAACACTAAAAGTTTATTATATATGAAAATAAAATAATTTTGCTAGTAAACTAAGCTAATTAATTTAATTTAAATAATAATTTAATAAATAATAAAATACTAAAATAATTTTAAATAATTTTTTAATTTAAAATACTAAAACAATTTTAATTTCATTATATAAAAGAAATAATAAACCGTAACACATTACAATAAAAATACAAAAAAATGTTCTAAAAAATTAAAATTGGAGTTGTTGTTTTTTTTACACCCTATATTATACTATAAAAGATAGTTGAAACAAACACTTGTCATATGTTATCGTTTGTAATAAACTATTCTTATCATTCATGAGAAACACTACATGTTTCTAGTAAACACAAATTATTGTTTGGCATAAATATTAAAGTATTTTTCGCAAACACTTTTTATGTTATAATTGTTTGCCACAAAAGCTTTCTATCATTGATAACAAACATTTCTTGTGTATAGAAAACAACAATTTTGTTTGTTCTAAACACTTCTAGTTTCCTCCAATATATAAGAACATTTGTACCAAATAGAAATAATATTTTCCTTGAACAACAATATTATTTGGAACAAATAATACTTCCAAACACTTTTCTCGTTTCCTGCAAAAAGTGTTTGAGGCAAACATATCGTTTTTTGAGTGTATGGTAGACCCCCAACACTTTGATCAATTTGTCCTAAAACATGATAATTATCTTTTCACACTAATTGGAACCCAATTCCATAAGTTTGATCATAATCACTTCATTATTGTAGGCTGTAGTGTGCATAAAGACACTGAAAAAACTTCAAAAAAGTACAAAAAAATTTTTTTACCCGAAGTGAAAAACCGGAAATTGGGATGCAGAACTATTTTAAACCGTACTACATACTCATGTACCAAGTTTCATCCAATTCGCTTATTAGGTACAGAAGTTATAGAGCTTTCAAAAAAACAGGTGCTCCAGGGACCCCCCACCACTTTGTTCACTATCGCTCAAAAACTAAACAGTTCTTTGTCATACATGTTTGCATCTTTTTCCAAAGTGTCATCAAAATTCATTTACGAATGAATGTTTTATGCTCCCAACAAACATAAAAACTTTGTGGAAAAAGACACTTGTTGTATGGTGGACCCTTTATCCAATGTACTTTAAAAGCTGATAAAATCTTTCTCATGTTATTTAAAAGCTTTTCGCAACGTTTTATGAAAATCGATCGGTAATTGTAGGCTACAGTAGGGATAAACACCTGAAAAAAAAAACATTTTAACCGGAAGTGACAAACCGGAAGTTGGTATGCAGAAATATTGAAAACAGTACTAACACCTTATATACTAAGTTTCAATAAGATCATATCCCGCGATCGGAAGTTATTCAAGATTTAAACTTAGAGGTGTTCGGGAGACCCCCCGCCATTTTGTCCAAATTTGAAATGAATCCAGACCTTCCATTTTCAAGTGAACCTGTATCATTTTCCAAAGTTTCATCAAGATCCTATGCAGAAAAGTCACCCGCCCACCCAACCACCCACCCACCCACCCACACACAGACGTACACCAAATTTTTTTTTGGCTATTTAGATAGAGGATGGTCCAAAACAAAAGAAAAAAGAAAATTTGGGGTATGTAAGATTTTTTTTTTCACGATAGATTGCATTACTTCACACAATTTAAAACAATACACGGAACCCTCAGCGAGCAAATTATATTCAAGTTTAATTTTAATTAATATTCACAAAAAGGGTAAATATAACACCATCAAAAGGCTTAATTTAATATATCGGAGCAATCCATAATTAAAGCTTAAAAAGATTCAAAATTATCTCTTAAGCGTTTTATGACTAAAAACTTATTCACATCACATCAACCTTTTTTTACCTATTTACTAACTTTTATTTGTCATAATAAATCCATTTCCATTTATCTTTCAGAAATCCCAAATGTAAGAACTATTTACAAACCCATTGCTTCATAATTTTACAAACATTTTACCTTTATATAATTTTGTTGTTATTTTAATAATTTATAATTAAAATAAAACTTGAAATATAGTAAATAACAACAAAAACAACTCAAACTTTTCTAATAAACTTACCTTTTTTTTGTTATTTTCCAATTTATCAATTCACCCGGAAAATAACCATACATGTTCCACCACAGCAAAAATTTTTGTTTTGTTTAATTTGAGGAAAACTTATGCGAGTAGATATACAGAATTTTTGTTTTTTTCATTATCAAAAAAGTTTTCGTTTCGTTTGTGTAAATTAAAAACGTTGGTGAGGACTTTTTTTGTTACAAATTTCGACTTAATGGATTGAAGTTGTGGTTTAAATAAAAATGTTATGTTTTTGGTATATGATACGAATTACGAATTAAAAAAAATGAAAGAATGGAACAAGCGAGACTTTGAGTGAACAGCAGTAACAGAGACTATCATTGATATCGTGGTCTTGGTACCCTAAAAAATCTTTAGGCACAAATTGTGGGGACATCACACACCACGCCAAAAATTTAAGTTGAAAAATTTCATAGCCTCCTAAGGTCAGACGCTAATTGAAGTAAATAAACAAAATTTGCTAATTCTAACCAGTTCTTCTGGACAACCAATTTGCAAAATTGAGTTTTAGCGAACCACAAGGAAGGAATAAATCTTTCATTGTATATCGATCTTAATTGTACTGAAAACCAATTTGTTATAAACTGTACAGAAAAGTTACGGTGAAGTTCGTTTTCGATGATTTCTGCATACAAAATTTATTACAAAGGTTTGTAAGTCACAAAAGTTTATCATGTGAAGATTTGCACAAAAAATTTTAGATTCATTTTTTTCAATAGTTTTAGGAGGGGGTGATGTAGATGTAACGTGTCCTTCTTTGAAATTTAAAAAGCGAAATTGAGTTGCAGTTTCATTGAGTATAAGGAGTACACCTATTGCGTTGTTCGTCGGTAGAAGTAAATTCTCGGAATATCGTTATCCTGACAACAACATTTGAAAAATTAGCATCAAACAAAAAAGTTGCCTTGGGCATTTTTTATTCTTTACATTCGTCTTAGAAACTCTTACGTTTCTTTCAAATTTATGTAAACAACAAATCTTCATCCCTCTTTTCTTTCATCCCTCATCCCTAAAGTTATTAGTCGTAAAATGAAATTTAATTGATTTTAAAACAAATTGCTTTATATATTTACAGTTCTGAAAAAGTTGTTTTTTTTTTTCAATAAAGAGAACAAAAATAACAACAACAAAACAATATATACAATAACTCCTTCCGACTTACAAATTTTTATTAATTGAATTTTCATGCTCCGATATTAAAAAAGGCGAATAAAATTAACTAATTTGATAATAAACATTTTCAAATTAGCATTTAATTTTATACAAAATTTTTATAAACAAAAAAATCCCAATTGTTAGTTTTTAAACGACCCCCCAAGCTAAATATTTATTTTCAAAGTGTAGATTACAATAAGAGTTAACCCACCCTTAAACAGTTAACAAGAAAAAATTAATTTTCATATCAAAATCGACGTACATCAATCAATGTCAAATTTTAAAAGATTTTTTTTTTCTGATTAGTTGTTCCTATTTTCAACCATTTTAGTGATTAATAATTAATCAATCACTTCGAGCTAGGAAAATTTAAATTTAGTAGGTATGTGTTGGTTTTCTTTCATGGAATTACTGTAATTAAAATGTATGGTAAAATTATTCATAAAGACCAATGATGAGTGAAAAATAAGGGGTTGAAAATTGGCTTGGGGCTAAGTCCTGTAAAATATTTTTGCGCTTTTTGTGTTTTAACTTGGTTTAAAGAATTGGTTTAAATTGATATTTAGAAGCTAGAATCACAAAAGTTATTGTACATCTTCTTCTTGAGGTATTTTGGGTATCATAAAATTATTTTAATTATTTGTTATGCATGTAATCATTTTTATATTGGACAAACGGGTAGAACATTAAAAAAACACGCATTTTTATTTAAAATTAAATTCTAATTCAAATTTTTTGTATAACTCAATTTTTTTTATTAATTTTTTTATCTTTATCATCGTTTTTTCAACCACTCATAGCTCAAGTTATAGCATTTTAATGTTTTTTCAAGTTTAAAAAAACATCAAAATAAATTTAAATCTAAAAGAACAAATATGAAAATCATCCAACAGTAACCCGAATAATATTTTTTTACAAAAATCGCCTCCAACTCTGATTTGTTATTTATTTAACTTATTCAAATTTTCTGAAAACACGTACACCTGATCAACGGTAATCCACTTGTTTGTGTTATTTTGGTTCCAAAAAAAATTGATTTTTAATAAACTCCGAAATGCTTAAAAATAACAAAAAATAAATGAAAAAATTGAATAAAAAAAATACTGAAAAGCATGAAAATGAAATAAAATAAAACGGAAATTTTTCTTCCAGTTAATACAAATTTAACTGCGGAAATCGATGTGAAGGACATTTCATTTATTAAATAGAATTTTCTATTTTTTGTTATTATAAATTAAGGTTTTTTTTTTGCGGAATATCCGAATATAGAAAAAATTTATTTTTTTTTCTCTTAGATGTTTTGATTTTTGACCCAAATATTTATGATTGAAAATTTTCCCATAAAAATTGAGTTAACCATCCGTTGGAAATTATAACCTAACAGACATATGGCACCAGAGAAATAATTAAAAGGATAAAGTTGAAATATATGAATAATGTTGAAGAGATTTGAATGGGTTTGCTTTTAAATATTTATCCGTTTAATGTTGGTATTTGTCATTTGACAAGTATTTAAATCTTATTAGCAATAAAATTTAAATTAACAGACTATTAACCCATCCTTTCAATAAAGAGTTGATGACGGTATTTATACGAGAGTGGTTTTGACCGCAATCAAACTATTCAATTAAATATTTCATTTTATCAAAGTGGGGTTTGGTTTTTAAATTATTTTGGCTTTTGTAATGTAGAGCTAGAACGTAACGCTTCAGCACAAATATTGTTATTGATTTTAGACTACTTTGCCTATGATCTAGAAACTTGAAACTATAATATCCAAGAATGGAGTGTATTGCAATATTGTTTTGTTCATTTTCGTCACACAACCCGTAAAATAATTTAAAAAAAAAATTCGTGAAATGTACATTAATTGTGCATATGTCACAAAACCCCCGTGCAGAACATTGATAAAAATTTATTTGGGACTTTTTGTTTTAAATTTCTAAGAATCAAATTTCTTATTAAATTGATAAAATAAATTTCTTTTTCTTTCTAAATTGATAAGAATAATAAACAAAGAATAAAAAAGGAGAGCAAAAAAGTAGAATTATATTCAATTGAATAGAATGAAAAATTACTTTAAAAAGCGAGAAAGCCCGCTCGAACAGCGACGAGGTAAAAGTTTGTTTTTGGACGATCGACTTAACATCACAATTTTTGTACTTCAATTTTAATGTAAATTTGTGTCTTATTTTATTTATTCTACGAACACATTTTACCGTATTTTAATAAAATCTTAAAGTGAAAAGCAGTTTAACATTTTTTAAAATGTGTGGTTTCATTTTATCTGATTTACATTATATTTATGTGTAAAAAATTTTTTTTGTGAAAGTAATCAAAACATGCACAAAAACAAACGGGCACTTCGAATAATTAATTTCGGTGAATAAAAATATTATTATATTTATTTAATATTTTTGGTTTGTCATTTTTAATGTCGGTTGACTGATATTTAAATTTATTTTTAAATATTATTAAGAAAATTTTGGAAAATTAATGATATTAGTTTTCATTTAAATTGTATATTTAAAAAAATGGACGTTACAACTCAAATATTTTTAAACTTCAACTAAATTTAAAATATACACTAGAATATTTAAAAAAAAAAATTAAAAATTGTTCAAATAAAAAAGTGCACGGAATGTACATAGACTCGTGTACCCTGCACATAATGTTTGCTGGGCAAGTGCCGTATATGGCATTCTCGTTTGTAATTGAATTCTGGGTTTTTCTATACAATACAGTGTAATGAAGTGCTGATTCATCGGCGAACCAATGAAGCGGCATAGCTGGTCACGCACCTGGGTGAGATTTATATAGCCCTCAGACTAGCGGCAGCCTTAGGATCGAGCAAGAATTCCTGCTACGCCAGCATAAATAACTGAACTGTACGCGATAAACATGATATATACGGAAATGACAAAAAGGCAAGTGAAAGAATTAGACTCTGGCGACCCCCTAGGCGGAAGAACTGCGATCACCACGTCCAACCCCTACATTCAAAGACACGCACACAAGCTCTCACACCTCATGCAATCCCACACACACATAGACACACGTAAAATAATACAGGGCTATTCCAAAAAAATAAGGATTTCGAAAATTGAATTAATATTGTCTCCACCGAAAATAATGTAACATTTTTTTTTTGTTTGTTTCTTTGTATAAATCGTTTTAATAAATATATTTCCTTAACAAGCAACACCAAAATAATCAAAGTCGTCCGCCAAGTGCTAGTATGATTTGGTAAAAAAAAATCACCACGTTTCGCCGCTACGGCACTATGCTTCAAGTATGGAACTTGAACTGCAGCCTTCGTTTTAGTTATATGGTCAATTAACTCATCTACTTGACATAAAACATGAACTCCCCAATCGTAACCATTAGATTGTTATAAGCATCGAATATTTTGATAATGGGCGTCTGGAGCTTTTAACGCATTCCTAATGCTCATCGCAAAATTCTGCGTTGTCGTGCTATTCAACCCGTTTGCTGAGTCATATGAAGAAAATAAATTTTCTCGTCGTGAAAACAATAACAAACTCCAATGTGTACCACCAGCACGATCCAATTCATTGTCATTTAATAATAAAAAAAAATATAAATTCTTTTGAACTTGCATTTAACGTGATTAGGAAAATTTCAATTTCCGTTCCATCAATGATTCTAATACCTAGTGTTACTTCGGGTGAAAGGAACCAAAATTTTGCTTCGCTTTCATATAAAACTTCATCAAGATATTCAAAATAAAACGATATTATCGGACCGTTTAACCAATATGGTCCTGTAAGTAATCTCACATCAGTTTTGCGTAATAGAGATTCGTGGAGATTCAAACAAATTAGATCATTATGGCCAGAAGGTGATGACATTTTACTCGTTTTTTTTTGTTTTAGGGTTAAGTTAATCACAACAAGGATTGATTTATTTTTATATATATACATCGTAAACTTTTTTTTTGGTAGTAATTATAAACAAACTTGGTAGCGGGTAAAAGAAAAAAAATAAATAATATATAATATTTGTAAAAATAAATAATATACAATAAATAATATTAGTAAATAATTTTAACATTTTGTATCATATCATACCACCCATACACATTTCTTGCATACCCGCACACGTACACGCATTCACGCAATGGTTCATACCTACACACATACTCTCACATACCTACATATAGAAAATGACTCACCTCATGGTTTGTCCAGAACCCGTTTTCCCTCCCTGGATAATTAACAAATCATCTCTTACCGCCTGTTTACACACTCCCAAAATTCAGGTAAAAATAGTTGCAGTTGATTAATTCAAGAGTCCCAGGTAATTCTAATACCAGCTACAAATCTTATTCAGTGGCCACACCCCTCAGATTTGATACTATAAAATTATAAACGTTGATGCTTCGACTATCGATATATTTAATGTATGGCCAAATGACTTTTAATGATTGATTGATGATTACATATCACACAGAACATATCCCTCGGCGTAAATGACAATCAGTAATTGTAATTACAAAAGCATATCCACCTTATTAATTTTCTTTTTTTCTTATCTTGTTTTATTGAATCATAAATTATCGGGTTTTACTTATTACAATGAGGTAGCAGGACAATAAATAATTAACAGTAAAAAAGTTTCCTGTTATTTTTATCTCAATAATTACACTATTAACTATTTTTATAAATACTGTCAGTACGCTTAACAAAATTTTCTCTTCAGTTTTCCGGTACAAACACAAACACTATTTTTCTTTCAGTTCCCGCCTTGATCAAGAAAACATCTAGTTAATCATAATAAAATTTTCTTGTTTTTTTTGTTAACATCGACATATGACCGTCATTTATCGAAAAAAACTTAAATGAAATTTTCCACAGATAATTTATTTTTGTGTTTGTACTTTATATGCTTAGCGGATTTATTTATATTTCTTTAAATTGTTCTAGATTCAAAATTACTCGAATTCCACAAAAAAAGATTTTAACTAGAATTTTTCTAACATTAACCTAATACTATAGATTGACTTACTAATCACTATCAACACTTAGACATATTTGACAAATGATTGGGTTATCACTGTACTGGTTGCTGCACTTAACATTCCCAGCAAAAGGAAAACACATATCTTTTCGTAGCATTAAGTGCTTAAAAACATTAATTTTTTTGTTTAATATTCGTCCGATGACAACATCCATACATCATCAGAACTGTCAAAACTTTTTAATTTTATTATTGAAAAACAAAATTCCTGACGACAAGTCACAATAGACAAAAAAATATAAGAGAGAGAGGCTGCCTATCATTTACTATTTATATTCAATCAATATCGAAAATAATAAGGCAGTTTCTTTGGGGAAATTCGATTTTCGCTATTTCGTTAATTTTATGTTACCCATTAAGAAATACGGATGCTAGTTTGTAATAGAAATTTGGAAAATTTTTCAAAGAAAGAAATTATTTGCAAAACATTTGAACGAATTATATATGTAAATATCATAAGTATGGATTAATGAGAATAACCAACCGTTTTTATACCAATTTTACAGCAATTAAGGATTTCAACGTGAATAAATAGTGGTTCAATGAAAAAACAGCACAACCGTTTTAGAACAACAAATTGTATAACGATCAATGCTTATATATTGGGCAAAGGAAAATACATTGGAATAATATTACACAATGATTTTTCCGGTATCAAGTCTAAGTGGCGGAAATGATAATAAATGATGACCGTAAATCGATTAGAAGACCAGATGTACCGGACAGGATGAAAAACGACTATGAACATTTGCGCGAATGCAAGCTTGATATGTGCATGTCTAAACCAGAGATTTTATATAACTACATCATCGATCACCAGTCTACGACATAACAACAGAGCTTGTTTAAGAGGTTTATGGATTTATCTTCTGTTAACCATCATCAACTAACTATTTTTGAGGTTTCGTTAGAAGTATGGGTGGTATAGATAGTGGCAGATAATTTCACTACTTGATCGGTAAAGAATTTGGATTTTGATGACTAAATGATTTCAAAGTTCTTCCAATGTGAATTATTTTCAGAATTATCTTGTTTTAGCATGCCATCTTTTCTACCAGGTTGAACAGCCAGCCTCAGCTAAAATAAAAAAAGACGTAGACCAGGAGGCCGACCAAGATGACGTAAATCCTCTCATTTATTTCCGTTTATGATAAAATGGCGTTAACTAATGGCTGATATTGTAAGCGTATGGATGCTAAAGTTTTTTCCTTCTTCAAAATTTGTAAAATGCTAAATTGCAACACAGATGGCAAGGAAGTCCTAATCGAAAGTGGCCATGTAAGTGAACAAAAGTACCAACCTATAAGAGAGATGCCTTAGCTGTACACTAAAAAACATGTTCTATTTTCAATCAAAATGCAGTTATCTCCACTTTAGCGTGAGGGCAGATATGACAAATGGAACTCCGAAATTGATTTAACAACTGTACAGTTATAGAACGATGTAATTGAGACAAAAGAAAAATTCATGATATAAGGCAACAGAAAAAATTTTTAAGGACCTATGGAACACTTAAATATATAATATTAAAAATAAACAAATTAATTGGACAAAAAACCAAAAAGAGAAAAACACAATAAACTGGTGACCCCAGCCATGAATTCAAAAATTCTAACTTACGGACATATTTTTAAGTTAGGTAAATCTTATTTTGAAATCGTCATAAAAATAAAATAAAATTTGGCTTGGTTTTTAAAATTCGTAAAACAAAAGAGCTATCATACACTTAACAAATGACACCATGACTGAAGTATGATAAAATCATGCATAAGATTTGCTGCAGGCACTGTGTGACTTATTTATTTACAAATTTTAATTAAATCTTTTCCCTCCTTCTTTCATATTTCAAGACCTTAACTATTATTCAATGACGTTTGTTTGTTAACAGAATTTTGACAAGATTGATAAAAATTATAAACAAATAAATAACTAGCTATATATAGCGGCAAGTTTCGTTTTACAATCAATCACATATTGTCATCCCTTTTGCTTTGTTTTTATTCAAGCAGAATGATAATAACAAAAACAAATAAAATTCGATACGTTTTAGAGAGAATTCAAACATATGACAAAAACTATTAAGACCTTGATGTTTTACAGAAAAAAGTCAGGTGTCCCGATGATTATTAAAGAAAAAATGTTGATGCTAAATATATTATTAAAGCCGAGGGTGAGGCAAAAAGTTATTTGTATGGTGATCTGTTAAATGTAAAATTACGACAATGCAAAATGTATATTTGGGTGGAAGGTAGGTGGAAATGGGATGGAAATTATAGAATGAATTAATGAAAATCTAATCTTTGCTGTTAACACAACCAGTTTAGTTGTTTGAACTGTCAAGCATTAAATTCCAGTCAATACACCCTATACCGACCCTCAATCGTTCTGCATTCATGTTTAACAACACATTTGGCGAGCATAACAATAGAAGTGGACTCATGGCAAAGTAAGCAAACAAATTTGTTTGATACAAATTGTTGTACATTTTTTTCACTGCATATATCTGAACATATAGTGGTGCCCACCTGGTGGTCATCACACCTCCACATAAAAAGATGATGTAACCATTGATTTCTGTGAAGAAAATCAGTGGTGCAACGGGCATGTTGTTTTCGGTTTCTATCTGTTTAGTGTACATATACATATAATACAGATTAATTCATGAGAGCTTAAGAAATTTGTTCGGAATCATGATTTGATTAGAGAATGCAGTGCCCATTCTCAGAATGGAAATTTGGAATATCAATTTTATTTTCCACTTCTAAAACTTAAAGGTTTGTAACAACAACAAACTGTAATTTATAAACCTAAATGTAATAATTCGGCCTATTCACAGAACGCTTAAAGTGACCCTTATATGTAACAATCGATTCAATTAGTCACATATTTCCACCGATAAGTTTTTTATACAAGAAACAGCTTTTTGGGAAAAGTTTAAATCGATCAACATGTAATTTTGGCATGTACCTTACGCTTGCTGAGACATTTCTTTTCGAAAAAAGTAGTATTTTCGAATTAATCGTTGAATACTAGTTATTTTAAGAACCATAGGTCTGTTGTTTTTGGTCGTTACTCTAACAACATTTTCACTATCGATACTAAAGGTAGACTCCTCAAATGTAGTATCGACAAACTAAAATAAAAATAAAAAAATGATTTCCTCCTGCACTCTCAGTTGATATTCGTTTCAAATTCTACGAATAAGGTTCACAAGTATGACAACGATCACAGTTTTATTTTAATATCAATGAAATCGAAATCAATAGCACTAGAAGGGGGGTGTTTGTGTCATGCTAATTACATCCAAACCATCCTAAGAAAATTTTGACTGCATCTAAATGTTTTATTGAGACGATTTAGTGAAACTACCAATTTATTAATGTTTGAATTTTTCTTCAAAAAATAAATTTTTTGTAAATAGCAAGTGATGCCAAACTTACTTAGATAGGCAATTATTTATAGAGCTGGAAAATATATAGAAGGGATTATCCGGTACTGATGCCACTTTTTTGGTTCGTAAATATTCGTTATGAAAATTATAAAACAATCTTCTATTGTTCGGTTTTTGTATATATTTCAAACTCACTGAAAATACATTGTCCACGAGCATAATTTACATGAACCATAATAACTCATTTCTCAAATTCCAACAATGAAAAATTTATTTTCCATTTTAGTTATCCTCGAATGGAGTCTGTTAACTGGAGTAATAATGAAATTTGAGATTTTTTTTTATTCTTGATATATTTTCCTTCCATAATTTCATTTTATTTTTGTGCTTCATAATGCTTCATTGTTATGATGTTTTGGTATTCCAAATTTAAATTAATATATTAAATTTTTTTTCTCTACGCTTCTGTTCAGTCACCCGCATTTCAGATTTTCGTATCTTGGTTCATTTCTTTTTTTTTTTTTTGGAATGTATTTTTAGTTTTGTGTAGTTAATTTTGAATTGTTTTTTTTATGTTCTATATGTAAAAAGAAAGGATCTTGATTTTTTACTGTTAGTA
This sequence comes from Diogma glabrata, assembly GCA_963693315.1. Taxonomy (NCBI): domain Eukaryota; kingdom Metazoa; phylum Arthropoda; class Insecta; order Diptera; family Cylindrotomidae; genus Diogma; species Diogma glabrata. Next base: position 6,065,581 of record OY856188.1, read on the forward strand.
ATATGACTTACATGATTTTTAACGTATATGTGTAGAAATTTCTGTTTGAAATATTATTTAAAGTTTTTTCATGACAACGCAAAAAAAATATAGATTTTTGCTGGGATCTTAGGAAAAAATTTGTTTGTATGTAATATTATTTCCTATGTTCCGGAAATTCAAAGATGACCATCGTATTTCTGTTTTGTATTCTAGATACAAAAATAAATGCATGTCATCTTCATATAAATAAATAGGATTTGGTTGTTAATGATAGACGTTTGTGTAAGATTGTTTTGTTTGTATTTTTTAAGGTTTTTTGATTAAAAAGTGTTGAGCGTTTGACGTCGACAGGTTGATGGTTGTTTAGAGTATTATAATTTCATATGAGCAATAAAACCGTTTTACTATCATGCAAACGAGACTGTCCATATGGAGGTGTTTTTTTTACTTATCTATTCGGATTTGATAATTGACGGTTAAGAGTATCTTTAACAAAAACTCAAGCTAACACGAATAAAATTGTCGTTTTTCCATCCATCACCGTACTTTCTCCTGATATAACAACAAGGTGCATTCACGCAAGGAGATAACTTCAAGAACAGGAAAAGGTGTAAATAAAGTTAAAATTCTATCATTGTATTAATAATTAAAATTAAACTGCTTTATCCGATAAACATTTCAACAACATATAGTCCACTTTATTCCCTCACATTAAACATATCTTTTTTCTTTATGTTTGACCCTACTCATCACAAAAATATTCTTAACCAATCGTACAACAACTTTTTGCCTTGGTTTTGAGTAAAATTATCGTTTACTTTCGACCAAAACACAAAAAACAGATGCTAGCAAACATAAAACAATCAATTGAACATGTATTTAGTTGCCGAAAATTTTTCCATGGTCCTTCAAGCCGGATTCAGATTGGATAAATTATTTCATGGTCCTTCGAGCCGGATTTTTCATAAGTATCTTATTCTAAAAAATTAATATCATAAGGTATAATGTTTAACATTAATTAGATTTTTGGTTATACATTTTCTAATGTTTTGCATCGTATCTACCCCACATATGGTATCAAAAAAATTTAAAAGAAAATTCAAAATCTATGCGACAATATTTTGAAATCCGTACTCGCAAGGTAAATTTGAAGTTCTTAGGATTATATTCCAGATCCAACAAACATTGCTTTTTAAGAATATTTATTTGGATTCTTTGGAAAGACTAGATTGGCAGGTTAGATCGTGGTTTGACTAGTGATAGGTTTAATAATGCATTGCTGGTAGTAGAAAACGGGAGGTGTTTTGTGTGAGATTTGTATGACGGTAAAAATCAGAAGAGTCCTAAAGATAGTATCTGACCAAATACATGTTGAAGAACTTGTGTGTAGAAATCTCAAAGAAGCTGAAGAAGAAATCATTTGCAAAGGTAGGTGTAAGGATTATTTGAAAGTACAGCAAGGAGTTGACTCATAAAGCAGCAAACGCTGCAAGTTCAATTCAGTTTATATAGTGGCTTGGTTACCTTTAGGCATCTTGTCTTGCTTATAAGGGTATATTGTCTAATACTGCAAAGAGCAAACGGTAGCTTAAGAAAATACAAGAAAAACTAACAGCTCACCACATTATAATTGACAGCAGCTTGTCATGCTAGGGTACCAAGAAGAATAGGGATTGAGAACTAATTGTTAGTTCTTCTTCGTTCTCTTGTGCAACAAATAAAATACCAGCAGTACGAATAATATTTTCCATAACTATTCATCCCAAAAACAACCAATATTCAAGGGTTTTCTAGGAAACATTAAAACAAAATTTGTTGTAGAGTGGAAAAAATAATTTCAAACATCAATAGGCTTAATAGTAAAAAATTTAAGTGACTTTTAACCAAAAAAAAAATTGTATTTATGTAAAAATTATTCATTTATCGTTACCGAAAAGCACAATCTGTAACAAACTTAATATCGATCTGTTACCATCCCTAACGTTTTATGTTTTAAAAAAAACGTATATTTAAAAATAATTTATGTAATATTCAAATACAATAGAAACGAGAATTTAATGGATTTCGCTTGTTTTTCCTTGAGAAAGTATTAAAATAATTTTGTCTCGCTACTTTATCAAGAGAAAAATAACGAAGCTTTAAGCTTCCTTAAGCTTATGTACCAACCTACATGTTTAATTTTAAATTTCTTTCTACATTTTTTTTTTTTGCTTGTTGAAATTCACATAAAAAGATTAGTCAAGCATGAACGAAAAAAAAAACACATAAAAAAATGATTGTTCATAATACAAGTAAATGCTTTCAATAAAATTTATCCTACAGTATTATAAAATTTATTGATAAGACTTTATGAATAAAAATTTAATTTTTATCTCCAAAGCCTTCTTTCAAGATTTATAAATTTTAAAAATGGTTCGACAGATATTACAAATATATGTTCTTTTTGATGCATTGAAGCTGATTTCATATCAAATAAATAATTTGCTTAAACCGGATTTCAAACCGAAATTTTTTTTTACAACGAAAAATCTTGCGTAATAATCCGATAATTTTCAATATAATTGGTTTAAAAATCATCATAGAAACTGATCTGTACCAGACAAGCTGAATGACGGGCTCTATCACTAATGAACAAAATAGATTAAGGATTATGTTACTGATTTTGAAAAGAAAAGTTCTTAATTCTAAAAATCCAATTCAACACGGAATTGTTATGGTTTAATCACCGAGTGAATTTTTAAACCTATCCGGCTCGTAGGACCAATGATTGTATTAAAGTTTTAAGCTTAAGCAAAATTTGATATGTAAGTAAAAATTCTTATTCTACGTATCCAGCATACGTTATATGAGCAAAATTTTATCAGGTCGGTGCATCATATTTAGGTTTTCAATATAAATTTGAATTTGCACGAACAACAAACAACCAATCTGTAATTTGTTGGTGCGATTCTATTTCTAACAAAATTGTCATTTTGTTTGCATTTTTTTATTGCAAAAAAAGCTTCAGATCGCCATCTGAATAAAACAATCAACGAATAGGATTTGTGGTTGAGATTTTAGAGCTTTTTTAGTACTTATTTTTATTTTAATGCATTTATTTGAATACGAGAACAAGCGTTCAAGAGGAAATCGTAATTTTTTTTTTATTGTTTGGTAGAATTGAAAAACTAAAAATTGATTCTATGGATGGTGTAGCTTGTTCAGTGTGGTGATTGTTTGTATATTCTTCTGTTCTAATTTTAGAGGATTTTTATTACAGATAAAAAAATGTTATTAACTTATTATTTTTTGAAACTTGTATTTGATTGTTAGTAAACGTTCTCTCAAAGCTAATTGTATTTAACTAAAAATAATTTAAACATGGAAATTTTTTCGGAACAAGTTTAATATTGGAATATCGTCGAAATAACTCAAAAGCATACATTCCGCATCGTACGATTTCTTTCATTCTTACGATTTCTTTAATTAAATGCTTTTCCTCTCAAATTTTTTCTTCAAAGTGAATCACTTCATAATAATAAGTTTCACTTAGCATAAAAAAATTATTTATTTTTCGTATCAAGTTTTCGTTCCATCATTTACAACAATTTATTTCAATTTTCTTTATTGTTTTGTAAGTGGTTGTAAAAATAAAATTTTCAAGAACTTTCGTTTTATTTTTAATTTATCCTACATTTCAAGTGAAGTGAACGTCAAAGAGTTATAGTTGTTAAAGTAATTGTATAACTGTGATTATTTTAATAAAAATTTAATATGTTTGTACTACTCGTATATTGTATGTAAGTAAGCAATTTTTATTTATTTTGTTTTATTTCGTTATGCATTGCTTTAGAAGTAAAAAACTGCTCGTCTTACCTGAAAAAAAAGAAGAAAATTATGGATTAGACAATGATATAAATTAAAAGCTTTTTATAGAAATACAACTGAGTTAAATATTTTTTTACACTTATGGTAATAACTAGTGTATATAAGTAAATAGATTAAATAAAATGTTCAACTGTCGCTTTACTTACGATCAAACCATAAAAAAGTCAGGTACTGGAAAACACAAAAACATTCAAATAAACATGAATTCAGTCGTCAAAAATTATTTCATGGTCCTTAAAGCCGGATTCAGATTACAGAAATTATTTCATGGTCCTTCGAGCCGGATTTTTCCATGAAAATACTATTTCACAAATTAACATCATAATTATTTCACACATGTGGCTTCTTTGTGTATCTCAAATATTAATCCAACAATAAATATCATCATCCATATTTCTACTAATACATCATTTAAAGTACTGATAACTTAACCCAAAAAAAAAAACAATCTATTATAATTCATTCCACATTAATTAAAAAATAATCTTTCATTATCATAATTATTTTTTCCCTTGAGTTAATGAAACATAACATGCAAAACATATTAAATTTGTTATACTTCAACCACAAAACTACTTAACTCAAAATCGAAAATCATTAACATGACCTCTCTGTTAGAAGTATGATATAAACAAAATAATTTATCCTAGAATTTTCTCGAATATTGTTTTTCCAATGGCATCATCAATCTCAATTTCTCGTTTCTATATGCTTACACATATTTTTAGATTATTAAAAAAATATATGGATTAGAATAATAGAACCCTTTTACACATTCATTTATATACGTTTTATGCTCGAATACAATTTGTATTGTTATTGGCAGAATATTATAAAGCTTTTAAGTTTTATTACAAAAATGTTTTGGTTATTTAACTACATAGGCAAGGTCAAGGATTTTTGTTTATTTTGTGTATGCATGTATTATACAAAAAAATCTGTTTTATGTAAGAACTAAATCGAATCTGTAATTTAAATCTGAAAAAAAAATTGTTGCTTCACTGAGATTTGGTACATCGACCTTTCAGCGTTAATATTCGAGTATTGGCTATACACACTTAGCTAAAGATAACATTTTCACATTATCTTTGTAATTTCGAGTAAGATTTAATTCTTTTTAAAAAATTTCTATAAAAATTAAATCAAGAAAAATTAAATGAGACAACATGATATATAACAGATGTTGTTGGAGCGACAAATAATGTTTTTGCAAAAATCAACAATAGGGATAAAAAATCCAGTGAAACAAATGAATATGGTTTAAGATTTATTTCATCAGTAGAGAAGACAATAATATTTTATTGAAAGTATTACTCAAAGCGATTGCAGTACAAATTATCGCTTCTTACAAATCTACTCATAATTGTGCATTTTTGGGTGATGCATTAACAGTGTCTTTAATACAGACAAATCTACCAAACGAGTAAGATTGAGATGGTGTCACAAATCCATTTAAACTACAACAAAATATTTTAACTTTCACCCAAAACGCAACTCCCAAGTTCCAAATCCCAAGTTTCAAGTCTCAAGTTCCAAGTCCAAAGTTCCATGTCCCAAGTCCTAAGTCTCAAGTTCCAAGTCCCAAATTCTCAGTCCCCATCTAAAGTATCAAGGCCGATGTGCTAAGTCCCAAGGCTTAAGTCTTAAGTCCTTAATTCTTGATTCCTATGTTTTAAATTCTTAATTCCTTTAGGTTGTAAGTCCTAAACCCTAAGCCTTAATTCCTAAGTCCAAAGTTTTGAGTTCTTAGTCCTAAGTCCTAGGTTCTAGCTCCTAAGGCCTAAGTCTGAAGTCGTAAGTTCTAAGTCTTAAGTCCTAAGTCCTAAGTCCTAAGTCATTAGTCCTTAGTCCTAAGTTCTAAACCATAAACCCTCAGTCCTAAGTCTGAAGTCCACAGTAATAATTAATAAGTCTTAAATCCTAAATCCTAAGTTCTAAGTCCATAGTCCTAAGTCGTAAGTTCTTAGTACTAAGTCCTAAGTCCTCAATTCTAAGTCTTAAGTGCTAAGTTCAAAGTCCAAAGTCCTAAGTTATAAGTTATAAGTCCTCAGTTCTGTGTCCTAATTCCTAAGCCCTAAGTCCGAAGTCCTTAGTTCTAAGTCCTAAGTTCTAAGTCCATAGTTCTTACTTTTAAGACCTAAGTCCTAAGTCAAAAAGCCCAATTCCTTACACATAAGTCGTAAGTCTTAAGTTCTTTATCCTTAATCCTTAGTCATAAGTCCTTAGTTCTAACCCATAAGTCATAAGTCTTAAGTAATAAGTCCTAAGTCTTAAGTCTTAAATCCTAAGTTCTAACTTATTATTACTAAGTCATAAGTCCTCATTAATAAGTCCTAAGTCCTTATACTTAAGTCTTAAATCCAAAATTCTTAGTTCATAGTCCTAAGTCGAAAGTCCTAAGTTCTACGCCATAAGTCTTAAGTTCTTAGTCCTCAATTCTAAGTTTTAAGTCCTTACTTCTATGTCATAATTCCTTAGCCCTAAGCCCGAAGTCCTTTGTCCTAAGTCCCAAGTCTTAAGTCTTAAGTAATAAGTCCTAAGTCCTAAGTTCTATGTCCTATGTCCTTACTCCTAAATCCTTTGTCTTAAGCCCTAAGTCCTAAAAGCCCGAAGTTGTAAGTTTTAAGTCTAAAGTCCTAAGTCTTAAGCCCTAAGTCGTAAGTTCCAGGTTCCAAATCCTCAAAACCAAAGGTCTTAAGTCGTCTCAAGTCCTTAGATTCAATTAAAAAAATTTAAGTTCAAATTCATAAGTCCGCAATCATATAAGTGCAGAGTTCCACGTCTCAAGTACAAAACCTTCAGTCCAAAACCCCACAACATTCAGTTCTGTGGTCCCAGATGCTAATTTCCTAGTCTAAAGTTCAAAGTCCTAAGAACCAAGCACCAAGATCCAAGTCAGCCCATGTCTTAAGTCGTTTAAAGTCCCTAGATGTCAAATCAAAAAAAGCTAAACCCTAATTCCCAAATCATAAGTCTGAAGTTCCACGTCCCAAATACAAAACATCAAGCCAAAACTCCCAACGCTTAGTTCTGCGGTCCCAGTTGTTAAGTTAAAAGTTCCAAGTCGAAAGTCCCAAATCCGGATCTCGAAATTCCAAGACGAAATAAAACTAGAGTGAAAAATTAAAGAAAGTTAATGACTAACCTATCGATCTCCAAATCTCATACCCCTAGTTCGAACCTTCAAAGATCCAATCCAAGCCCCTTAGTGGTTTTTAGTAGTACTCCTTGACCTTAGTTGTTTTTTTTTTTTGTTTAGCTTGGCTTACTTAGTTGGCATGAGAGTCCGTATCTCCAGGTTTGAGTTTAAGTTGTTGCTCCACTTTTTTTTGCTTCCTAATATGGAGATAGTTAGAAAAAGGAAATATTGGCTTACGACAGTTAAAATATTACTAAAATGAAAGGGTTTAATCCTCTAAGGCCTTTAAGGAACGCGTGCTTGATTAATTTATTTTGTAATAAATTTTCTTGCATTTAAGTCAGTTGCTAGGTGACGATGGCATAGCGTACACGACCAACTGGTGAACGTGAAAAATGAAGCTGAAAAGTTAAAAAATCAGTGTTTTATGCGCATGTTCAAACAACCGATCATCAAGACCCAATTCTTTAGTTTCAAATATAAATTCCAAATTAACCCAACTCCCAAGTCCAGGTTTCAAAGTCCAAAGTCCAAGTCACAAGGCTCAATTCCAAAGGTTCAACTTCCAAATCACAAGTACCAAGCTCGAAGTCTCAAGTTGAAAATCTCAATTCTCAACTCTTAAGTCTTAGGTCCCAAGCCCCGAGTTTAAACTTCCAAGTCTCAAGTCCAAACATTCATGTCTCAAGTTCTTAGTGCCAAGTTCTATGTTCTCAGTCAAGAGTTTTAAATTCCATATCCCAAGTTTCCTATCACTAGTACAAAAGTAATACGTTCCAAGTCAGACTTACCAAGTGTAAAGGAGAACTAGTTCCATTGGGAAAACAATGGAATGGTTATGGCAGGCCGCGTTTCTAGTTCGATTTTGAACGCTAGCTCTAGCCGGCGGGAACGAGGGATTATGCCTGCTGCCTAGTGCAAATAGCGGAATTGTACGCGTGTGTTGTTTATAAATCAGATTGGAGATCAAAATCAAAGTGAATTAAAAGAGACTCTGGCGGCTCTGCAGGTCGAAGAAGCCACGACCATCACGTTCACCCCCATAATCACTTTCTCATTCACACGCTCATACACTTCATACACTTACCCACCTATACACATTCATACACTCACACACCCACACAATCCTATGCCTATGTGTATGTTTCAAGGTACTCACCCCATGCTAATAGTAGATCCCGCTCCCTCGCCCTTGTCAGCTAAGCCGATCATCACTCTCTCAGCACTATTACACGATAATTATAAAACGGAGGAATCATGTAACGGTGGATGAATGTATCACAGCTGGCAGGTATACGTGGTTAATATTGTTGGATTCGTTGAATGTGGGTAAACGTTGAGCGAGTCTGGTGATATAAATACTATTGGTTCCAGCAATAGTGGATAACTATATAACAGTTAGTATGTATTATTGTTAAGATAGCGGAATACGGTGAATGTAGATGAACGTTGAGTGACTATAGTGATTCACAAACTATTGATTCATGCAATGGTGGATGAAGGAATAACAAATTGTGCTTAAAATTTAAATTGTTGTTGAATGCGGTGAATATGGATGATAAATGAGCAACTGTAGGTATAAGCAAACCATTGATTCAGGCAATGGTGGATGAAGGTATAACAAATTGTGCTCAAAATTTATAAAATTGTTGACATCGGTGAATATGGATAAAAGCTGAGTAATTGTAGGTAAAATTTGCTATAACCGGTGAATCCAATTGATCAACAAAAGTAGCTGCCAAGTAAATCACATCAATAACTTAGTTCAACGTAACTGTTTCCGATTTTAATGGCTTCTAATGTTTACATTATACCATGTCCCCTAATCGAACAAATTCACAATCCAGTTGTATAGGCAGATCTCGAGATCCAGACGCAATAAACTATTTTCGCACAAATCTGCACGTTGTCATATGTTGTCAGTCAACCGATTTGATGCATGAGTCTGCCGTCGTATAAATTGACTAATCTCAGAAGCCTATAGAAATAAAACAAACATTAAAATGACAGCTTGGTTCCTACCATACAAATATAAAATGTCTTACATACCACAGACAACTCATTAATGATGTTCACATCTTTTATTTCGTGGCCAAAATGTCTACCAAAACCATCTTGATCATCTGTACCGCTAGTGGAATCTTCATTTTCGTTGATGTCACTGCCTTTACGAATAATGGTCGGGTCTGGCAAGTGTCATTTTCTCAACAATATTTTTGTTATTGCATGGTGTCCTAAGAAGATTAATTTCCGTTGTGGCTGATTTAGACAAAAGATTCGCAGGCATCTTATCTGCGACAACGCAGCTATTCTCTGCTAACTCGATTAAATTTTTTTTTGGTTTATCGGCACACAAGATTTTAGCAGTAGTTTTTCGGTTTTTAATGCGAGAAATCCGAAGTCCTTTGACCTTTGATCTTGCGCCGCTAGTCCCAATAGCCACATTCTTCAACCAACAATCACACATGGACATTGTAAAATTTTTTGTCCACCGAATTACACAAGTTAAAGAAAAATTTTCCAATACGGATAAACTGACTGAAGCATTCTTTTGTTCTGCAATCCTTCTTTGCAATGCCAGTCCAAGAAACATGGTCGAAAAACGCCCTTGTGAACACTTTGTCGACCAGATCAAGTGGCACATTATTTCCTCTCAAATGAGAACTCCATGCCCGATCATCTGCTAAATGAGCTAACTTTTTACAAAAAATACAGGATAATTATAGACAAAAATCTTGCAAGATAGAATCCGTATGTATAATATACATACCATTCTTCGAACAAAATTGCGTCTTCAGCCGTGTCGATTCTTGCAAATTTAAAGTGAATGTGCTTGTTCTTTACCAGTGCTTGGACACTTCTTCCCTTAATTAGTACATCGTACAATTCGTCAATTTTCTTCATTGTGTCTTGCAATTCTACACGCATTCTCCGTACCTCATCAGTTAAGACATTGATGTTGGCAAGCAAGGACACCGTGGATGTTTCGTTTTCAATGGCTTCCATACCTTCTCAACCTTGTAATGTTTCAATAATTCGTCCGTCCGGCATGATTATATATGACTGTTTAGCAGTATCGGAGATCTCCTGTCTTGTCTGATTGTATGGCTCTTCATTCTGATCGCTTGAATTTATATTTGAAGGACTTACGACTGCGATGGTTTCTGATAACGGAACAGAAGCACTAGCATCTTCAGAAGTTGTTTGTAAGATTAGAGGTGGCGATGAAGCAATAGAAGCTACCGATTTCACATCAATATTCAGTAAAGATGGTGAAACTTGCTCTAATATCTCAAGGTCATACTTTTCATCAAGTTTTGATTTTTTTTGCTATGAAGAAACGTGATTGGTATCAATATATAGTTCATCAAATGTTTTGCCTTTTTTATACTTACATTCAACATGGCAGAGTAGTTTTTCTTACTACAGATCACTCTTTTTGAGCGACGGCGTTGAGAATTCATTTCGTTTTCTTACTCAAAGTTTATTTCCACAAAAATTTTTATGAGTAACTGTTAACTGTGTTATTATAAATCAATTGATGTTTTTCAATCAATTGATGTCGATCAATTGATTGAAAAACATCAAATGATTTATAATTACACTTCATTTTAAGGTATCGGCAATTAATTTTTAAAAATTTGTTGGTAGCGTTGTTGTAAAACACAAATGTAAAAATCTTTGTAAAACACAAATCTAAACATATAACCTCAAAAACATTACACTAACATACCGCTTTAACTCAATTTTGTAATGAAATTTTTTAACTAAACCAATTTTACAAAAATCAATTTCTGATATCTCAAACGTTGTGCACAAATAATATAATTAGTGGTTTGTGCTAAAAAAATTTCTTTACTACTTTCTAGGAATATTTGTAAAAATATAAAAACCCAGAAATTAACAATAACAAACCTACGCAAACACAAGTAAACACGGACGAACAATTAGAAATCACAAATTGTTTTAGTCAATGCCTCGGTTTAATGTAATCTGTTTGTTATTTCTTTTTAATCGAAAAATGTTTCGTTTTTTTTCTATCGTGCCGTTCGTATTTTTTTTAAAGCTTTTAAGTATCTTTAAACAGGATTATATAAAGACTTTTCCTAATCTCTTGTTTTAATAGCTTTATAACAGTGTTGTTAAAAATATTTGAAATATTTCTTTGAAATATTTTTATAATCTGCATTTGCACGAAACTATAGAGGCTTAATTTTGGTACAAAGACTAGTGTCTTTTTAACATACGGTAAAAAACTATAAACGAGACATACCACCACGTCACTTTATAAATAATTTTAAATCTACTATAAAAGACTTAACAAAGCCATTTTTAACATATTGCTTTTATATTTCTTTATAAACTACATTTGCAGGAAACAATAGAGGCATAATTTTGCTACAAAGCCTAGTGTCTATTTATTAGCAATACCAAGCAATAATAAAGTCCCTTTCCCCGATTTAAACTTTATAAGCTATAACGAACTGCTGAAAATCACCAGTAACCCAAATAAGATTACACAGAAAATTTTTTGCCATAGTTTTATTTTAATTTAATCTGTGGCAATAACTTCCGAAAATTATTTGTATTTGAAAAGTCTAACTCCTGTTTTTGAAAATGAAAGAAAAGTTGCCTGGAATCATAAACATAAAATGTCATTATTTTTCATTAATATTATTGTTTAATTGTTTTTTAAACGCTTTTCTTTACTTCACACTATTGGATCAAATCTTGTAACGTTAATTTGACTGCCTTATATTCAATGGAAATGAATGAAACTTTGCAGGCATATGTATATCCGATGACAATACACGAATATCATATTAACTAACAATTTTCATTGTTTATTCGTTGTTTAAATAAAAAAAACGATTTTCATCGGAAATATTCAAATTCTCTCGATCTACTTAACGTAGCGACTTGAAATTTGCACAACATAAAGATCGATAGCTAAACTATACAGAATTATGCATTTTATGTTCATAAATTAGGTATTTTCTCGATAAATAAACAATTAATTTCAAAAAATTTTGCCGATTTCGGCCAGCATTTGTATGTTATCAAATTTAAACGTATATCAACGCTGACGCGCACGTAAAGAAGCAGAACGTCAAGAAGAAAATCCAGAAGAAGGAAGAAATCAGCTTACTACCACAGCTCAAAATTGTTGTTACGACAATTTTGAGGCTGAAGTTAACACTTTTGTAGACATAGTATGTGATATTTTTACGAAGCAGTGCAACCCCAAGCAAGTGCAAACTACCAGATTCCAATCCGACCTTCAGATTGGATGCCGCCTGAATTAAAAAATTAACTTCGCCTTACAGTTTGTCACCGCTGCAAGTCACACTTAAGAAGTAACAAAACAACTCCACCTGCTAAAGCTTACTGGAACTATTTAGACCTCGGCGACATTCCATCAGAAATTCAGGCACTTTCTCAAGCTGAACAACGTCTTTTGTCTCGGATTCACCCTTTTCTTAAAATTGTCAAGTTTTCTGGATTGTACGGGCAGTACGGATTTAAAGGTCAAGCAATCCTTTTTGCCTTGGACATTTTTGGCGTCATTTCAAATCTTCCTACGTTTCTACCTCGATCAACCATGGATGCTGATATTATAGTAGTAACGGAACGCTTAGAAAATGCAAATACACTGTTTCCAGAACAAAATTTATCGCAGCTTTAGAATGGTTTAAATCAAATAACCCATTGTACCGAGCATTTGTTATTGATGAAAATGCACACCTTGATGAACGTGATTTGATTCGACTATCAAATCATGGCCCAAATAATGAAGATACTGAAGGTCATAATGAAAATGCGGAAATTATATCGTAATATGTGTCTACCGGCAGTAGTTCACGCATTATCCATGCATCGTGGCATCAAGGAAAATAAATTAACAAATGTTAAATTCTGTGCTGAAAATGTGTTGAATTCTTATAAGAACGTGACAAAATCGAATTTCCGACTGATCAAGGCGTTGATGACTAAAACTTAAAAAAAAAATTAAAAAAAAATATTCAAAAAACTTGAAATATTTGAAAAAAAAATTTTTTTAAGAAACGCTTTTCTTTACTTCATTGTTATGCATACTGTAAAAAAAATTAGCGTCGCAATATTTTTCTTAGGAAAAAAACGTTGATATATTAGGAAACGACGTAAGAGAAACATAAGGACGTAAGAGAAAAAGCGCAGATTTTTACAATGATCTTGCAACAGCAAACGAGATTTTGTAAGCTGGTTAGTACAGCAGCCAAATTCTGTAATTGTGAAGCAGTGAAGTGATAAGTTTTTTAATGAAAAGAAACGAAGAAATTTTTATCACTTCACCGCTTCACAGTTACAGAATTTGGCTGCTGTACTGTAATGTTGTACAGACTGCCAAAGGACACCCAATTGAACAAATTGAAAAAGGTAGACTTACCTGCATATCTCGAAACAATGACATGAATCATTTCTAAAGATCACCACGAAAAAATGCAGTTAACTTGTCCTCGCTGGTTCCAAGAATTGGTGCTTGAAATGAGCACATAAAAAGAGTTTAATTACAATCCCAGTTATGGCTAGAAAATAACAATAATAATCCACTTGAGTGGGGTTGGGTTAATATTGAAGGAGTATTACATCCAATCAAAACTCCAAATCAACCTGCACCTGAAGAACTGCTGAAAATGATTTCTTGTAGCTGTAAAAAAGGATGCGGTTCAGCGTGCGGTTGCCGAAAAGTAGGACTTTTCTGCAATTCGACATGTTTAATATGCAGCGTAGACAATTGTCAAAACAGTGCTCCAATTATGGACCTAGAGGAGGACAATGAGGAAGACGAAGATAAGGTGGACGCGGCAAGGAATGAGGACGAAGAGGAAAAGGAAGAGGAGTGTGAAAATAATTAAAATAAATATTGCATACTTTTATCAGTAGGGGTTGTTTTTTTAAAAATTGTTAAAAATACATCTCATTTCCAATAAAAAAAGATAATAGAAGTATTATAATTTGAATTTCAAAAGTTTTTAATAAATCATAAGTTACGTCCCTTAATAACAATTAACCTTCATTCAACTTATTTGAAAATGATTTCAATCGATCACAAGCTGTAATCTACAATTCTAAAATTATTTTCGATTAGGGGTTGTTTTGACCCTTACAAAAATTAAGTAACCACCGGCACTTGGTCAGCTTTGAAGTAGAGGAAACGAAGAGCTTAAATCCAAATTTTTGTTAAAATCGGTTTATTTACTTACTTTATTTTCATATTATTCGCATAATGTCGACTTAATACTATTTTGTCAAACGTTCAAAGAAAATCATTAAGTTTTAATACAATAATTATAACAAAAACAATTACTACTATGTTCCTATGTACTATGTTCCTGAAACTTTAATACAAACGTTTCCCAGTTTCATACAAACAAACAGAAATGTTTTTCTCACGCAGTAGACGTTTCAAATTATGACTACCATAATAAGCAATAGCAACAACAACAAATTTTCAACTTTTGTTCCTTCTTGGATAGACAGTTTTGTTTATGTCTATTTCTGTTTATGTCTATTTCTGTTTATATATTTTGCTTCCAAATTTTTTTAGAAACATATTATGGGAAACATTTTTGACAAAAATTGTAATTATTAGTTAGATGTTTCTTGAGCAATTTTTTGTGTGATTCCAGATTCGATTCCACCACTTCTGAATAACAGGAACAGTTGGAAAATAAATTTGAATCTTCGGTTTTGGATTAATTTTTGGAATATTTTTAGAATTTTGAAAAAAGTTTCAATCTTTGATTTTGTTATAATTTTTGCAATATTTTTGGCATTTTGGGAAAAGTTTGAATTTTTAATTTTGTTATATTTCTTGCATTAATTTTGGAATTTTGAAAATGATTTCAATTTTTGATTTTTTAATAATTTTTAGAAAATTTTTGGAATGTTGAAAAAGTTTAAATTTTGGATTTTATTATAATTTTTGGAATATTTTTAGAATTTTGAAAAAGTTTATTTGTACCTTTTAACCGACTTCAAAAAAGAAGGAGGTTCTGTGTTTCACTTGGGGTTTTTTTTATGTCTATTGATGTTTGTTAACCGATTTCTCAAAAACGGCTCATTCGATTTTAATGATTTAAATTGTATTCTATTTAAGTAGATGCCGAAATGGTCTCATAATTTTTTCTATGACGTAAAAAATACCCGTTTTCTAGAGAAACCAAAAAACTGTGTTTTTTGATAAATGTTGATGTATGTTTGTTTACCGATTTCTCAAAAACGGCTCATACGATTTGGATGATTTAAATTGCATTCTATTAAGGTTGTTTTGGAAATTAATCTGTATTTTTTTTATGATGTGAAAAATATAGTTTTTCAGTAAATTGGAAAAAGCTGTATTTTTAATGCCTGTTCACTGCCTGTTCAAATTGTATTCGATTAAAATAAATGCCGAAGTGGTCTCATATTTTTTTCTATGACGCAAAAATACCGTATTTTAGAAAATTGAAAAAATCTGTATTTTTCTATATATATTCACCGATCTCATAAACGACTCATTCGATTGAATGGTTTTAATTGTTTTCTATTTGGATGGATTTCGAGAAAGTCTCGTATTTTTTTCTGAAACGCGACAAATACCGTTTTTCAGAAAATTGAAAAAACCTGTATTTTTATGTATTTTCGTCGATTTCTTCGAAACCGCTTATTGTATTTGGATGGTTTGAGCTGTATTATATTGCTTTAGATTCCCAGTTGCTCCAATATAATTTTCTATGACAGGAAATTTACCTTCTTTTTTCAAAAAATCCAAAAACCATTGATTACTTGATTGTCATTGATGAATACATTCCGAGACTTAGTTATTACTTCAAAAAACGCCTTTTTAAAGGACATTTGGGTATAAAACCAAACTAAAAATGGAATAATAAAGAACTTAAAAAAAATATTCAAAAAAACTTGAAATATTTGAAAAAAAAAATTTTTTTTAAGAAACGCTTTTCTTTACTTCATTGTTATGGAATGTATTGTTATGCAATACTGTAAAAAAAATTACTAAAAAGCAAAAAATAAAAATAATTCCAAAACTGAAATAAATTTTCTAAAAACCTATGTAAAAAAATTAAAAAATAAAAATAATTCCAAAACTCGAATAGATTTTCCAAAAAATTCAAAATCGAGAAAATCTGACACATTCGTTAAAGAAAAGCGTGGGACGCTAATCCTACACGCGAAACATTGACGGAATTGCGACTACTATATCATTATTATTTACTTTCTATCATTTTGTGACTAGAAGCATCTCAAAGCATCATGTTTAGGACCTAACGTTGTCAATAGCATGCGGTTTTTATATAAGAATTTTGAATTATATTTTTTGTGTATATTTTTCGAATACTTTCTTCAACGATGTAGTGCAATGATATAATTATTTTATTTTTCATTCATTTAGAATCACAATTGATAGTAGTTGCAATTCCGTCAATGTTTCGCAAGTAGGATTAGCGTCCCACGCTTTTCTTTAACGAATGTGTCAGATATTCTCGATTTTGAATTTTTTGGAAAATCTATTCGAGTTTTGGAATTATTTTTATTTTTTAATTTTTTACATAGGTTTTTAGAAAATTTATTTGAGTTTTGGAATTATTTTTATTTTTTGATTTTTAGTAATTTTTTTTACAGTATTGCATAACAATACATTGCATAACAATGAAGTAAAAAAAAGCGTTTCTTAAAAAAAATTTTTTTTTCAAATATTTCAAGTTTTTTTGAATATTTTTTTTTCTCCAATCACTCCATTTTTGTTCCATTTCATTTTAATTAAATTTTATAATTAATAATCAAAAAATGAGCCATACATTAGTCGTGATAAAATGTAAAAGTTATTAGTGATTTGGTAATGTGGAATTTTATGTTTATTATTATTATTTTCTTAAATAAAACAATGTTAAATATTCTACATACAATTTAAAACAAGATTTTGTGATCGATAAAATTAAGTTTAAAAAGGAACAATATCGTTTAAATTGCTACATAGTAAATTCTATTTGCTTAAAAATCTTCGGAAAATATTTAAGTAATCCTTTTATGAAAATCAAGCAAAATTTCTCATTCGAAGTTAACTGCCTCAACCTTCGGAAATTTCATCCATTTATAAAAATTAATTTATTTTGATTGAATTGGATATTAACCATATTTGTGACAACAAAAGAAAATACAGATTCTCCAAAACGCCTTTGTGTCAACAAAAGGAAAACAAGATTCTCCAAAACTATTATCTCCATCTGTAAGATCATTAATTCAATTAATTCAACACCGTCACAACTATCGAGCTGAAGTATAAATTGAACAACGCCACATCTACTAAGGTTGAAACTTAAATTGAACAACGCCACTAGCAGTACCTGGATCAGCTCTACAAGCTACAAAGCTACCAAAAATCCAATGAAATTCTCTAACATAAATAATTAAGTAGGCCAGACGTACAATTCATAAAAAATATATAAAGAAATGAAAAATAACAAAAATTTTTCTAAACGAAGTCCTCTCGTTCGGTGAAAAATTTTCATAATTTTTTGGAAAATTCCTCGAGCAATTTTGAATTATCACCGTCCTTGGAAAATCACTACCGATAATAGTACACTGCACAAGTTGTACGCAAAATTTATTAGACGCTCAGACTCTTGTTTTGGACAAAATATCCAAAACTTGAATAGGTTTTGTATTTTCTAACCAAATCGAATTATGTCCACATGTAACAAATTTCATCAAGTGTTAGACATGTCTAAATGATTTGGATCTATCCAAGATTTCTATTTAGAATTCTATTTCACCAGAAACCCAGAATAAATCTAACAACTTTTCGCTAATACAGAAAATAATAATGCGAATTCTTAACCTTTATGTTTTTTCTGATATTAAAGTTTAACTATCAAAACTACTAACTACCTACCCTCAACACCACCACAACAAGCCAATAATATATAAAATATTTACAATCGTTTTTTGTTCCTTTTATGTTTATTCTTATTTATTTTAAAAATTCATGACTCCCCTTTTATCTTCAAGATTTTCTTTTTCTTCTTTGCTTTACTTTTTTGCTTCTTTGTGTTGCATAAACTTTTTTTCACGTTTAATTCAATTTGTTTAATAATTTTGTGTTTTGTTAGTCCTAAGTAGTACAGGAATACAGATATGAGAAATATGAGTTGTATTGTATATAAGTAGATTCAAAAACGTTGAATTTCATGTATTGAATTTAGTGTCAAATGAACTGATTTAAGACCACTTAAAAAACTCAAAATAATGCATTCAACTCATCCTAGAAATAACATTAAAGCACAATAAACATCAAAGTTTTACACAAAAAGTTTAACTTTAGGTATAATTTTCAAAGCAAAATTTTTATTTAGTTCTCTTTTTACATATTTATTCTTCGGGGGTGTTCTACCATTGATCAAGTTACACAACACATAACATTTACAGTAAAATATAAATTAAATAAAAAATGTTAGAAATTAAAATTTTATTTGAAGGCAAGGTTTTGTTTGTAAAAAGCTTTTCCTTTTAAAACTTTTATGTTTAATTTACAAAAGTGTTCATTAAATTCAAGTGTGTGTAATTATTACATCGTAACCAAAATTTTGTAAACATATTTCAACTTAATTAAAAAGGCTTTGTTGATAATTTCCTTTCCATGCAAAATACAAAATACTTTTGAGTTAGTTAAAATATCTGTAAGTACGTTATGAAGTTTTAGTTTGAAAAATAATAAAATTGCCATGATGTAAGACTATCATTTATAGTTTTAAGAACATATATTGTTATATAAATATACTCTATTATAATCCATTCTGGCATTGAGGTGTCGATTTTCTATTTTTTACGACTAGACTAGAGAATGGCTGGATAATATTGCTAAACTTGACCACTGCAAATTAAGACGTAAAATAATTAATTAACGACCGGCTAACCTATTTATCAAGAATATTTTTTATGCTTTAATAATATTGATTTTTTTATTTATTTGGTTGAAAATCAAGCATTAAACCTCATTTTTTATTTTCATTAGATAATTTTTTTAGAGACAACTAACATTAGTGAGCTTCATGGACAAATGGTTGTTTTAATAACGCTATCCTTAAGAATATTAAAAATAACATCATTAATGCTACTCGTAGTCTTTCTGCTTACTCAGTAAAAAGCCTTAATTGATACTTAGCGATTTGTTGAATGATTGTAAAGTTTTTTCGCACAAGGTTGAGTAAACAAATCAAATTATTTTTCAAAACATCAATGAAATGAAAATCTTTTATCATTAATTTCCATTCAAATCTCAAAGTTTCTCAATTTAATATTATATTTTTTAAGCCTTTACATAATTTTTCTAATTTTCACTTAATTGAACTTTTCAAAAAGAACTCTTAAAATATTATAGAAAAAAAATTCTAATTTTCCATCTCTTAAGATCTTTAAAAATGGTTTTTGTTTTCTCAAAAGATTTTAGCATATATTTCGTGCAAACGGATAAATTTAATATTATGTGGAAAAACGTATACTTACAACTAATTTAAAATATTTAAGTTTTAAAAAAACGAAGAAACTTCAACTTAAACTTCTATACAGATAGCAAAAGGAGAAGATGAATATAAAAGAAAATATGTAATGAAAAGTTATCAGAAATCTGTTTTTCTTGTTCGTCTTTGTCGATTTTTTTTTTTTTGGAAAACTGAAAACGAACTTAAAAGTTCACATCTTGTTTTTTTCTGTGATTTTTTTTTCTGTAAATTAAAATGAAAAGCAAAACTTTTTATGCTTTAGTTATTTTTTTTCTATAGAAGACAACTTTTGTGGTCTACTTTTGAAATTGAAGTTTTGTAGAGTATTTTTCTTTATTTGGTGGTTCCATGTTTGTTTGCTGAGAAATTTAAAAAATTTGGTTTCGGTAATGGTTTGTGGTAGAACCGTAACGATGACAGGAATTTCAAATTATTGTTTCTTAGTTGAAAATTGTGTCGTATTCAATTCTTATAATTTTATTTAGAACTGAACTTTAGAAGATCTGAAAGAGGTGTGTGATCGGACCATGATCGTAGGGTCTTTAATGCTTTATGTTCTTTGCTAGATTTTTATATGGCTATCCTTAACTCCATGAAGTGATTTTTCTCGTAGTAGTTTTATACTCAAAAAGTCGCAAATTATGTGCTGAAACTCCTAACGGCTATAAGTTTGTAATTGTAGAGAAAAATTCCGTTAGAGCATCTTGATTGCTAAGAAAACCGCTTTATAAAGTTCAAATCGTGGAATGAATAAATAAGCAACGTTGGTCTTAGAAGTCTAGTCTAACGTCAAGTGTTTCAACAAATGTTTTTTCATCACTGTTTTTCCTTTTTTATGGAAGAAAAAATTAAATAGGAAACCATTTTTCGAATAATGCTTATGGAATTATTGAAAAAATTATATAAATCATATTGAAATTTAAAGTAAATTTGCAATAATATATATCGTCAGTTACAGGACATGACGAAAGGAGAAGGTCTTACTGACCACACATTCATCCTGAAAAGCATACATACAAAAAGAAATGAACGCAAAGGCTTGCAGCCAAACCAACATATAAGGAGTCTCATGCTCTGCTGACTGCCGGGCTAAACTAGAAAAAATTAAAAATAAAATGGCTCAACAACCACAATGCTATGGTGATAGATTCCGTGTAATTGGATTTTAGTAATTATTAAAAGTGGTGGGACTGTCCTGCAAAATGAAGATTTAAGGTGAAGTGAAATCAACTATATGATGATGCACGTCTTTAAGACAGTATTTTATCACGGCGTTGTGAAAACAAGTACTACAGTTCGTAAAAATCGTTACCGACCAACTTAAGTCAGAATTTTAGTTGTCACAGATTTTAGGGTCTTTTTAGACTATTTACGACTCAAAAGTTGAAATTCCCAAAAATTAGGGACTGGGCTTTAAATTTTTTTTCAGATCGAAACTAATATTATTATTCTTATAACGTTTAGAAATTCCATCGCTAGAGCTGTGCTTCATAAATTATCGTACAGTCTAGGTTGGTTTACCACAAAACTTTGTTTCAACTTTACAAAACTCAATCAAATTAAAAAGAAGCCAAAACTGCCATCTAGACCGCACAACCATTAATCAAGCCAAATTTTGTTTATATTAATTATTTACACAATAGCAAATCCCATCACAAACCCTTTAGGATTCTTAAATTTTTTAATAAATGGATTCCGGTAACAATCCAATAAAAAAATAATAATTTATTTTTCTCTATTTACAATTAAGGATTCTTTTCCACAGTATTAAAAACAGCAAAAAATACAAACAAAAAAAGGTCGATTTTTGTTTTGTTCCGTTAAAATATAACAACTTTGTTGAAATGTTGTAAAGAAAACAGAAAAATTTAAAGCTTTAATGCAAAAAATTTATGATACTTTAAAAGCTCAAACGCAAGAAAACTGTTTTGGAAAAGGAAAATACAAAACAATATAAAAGAAAATATGAAATCGGATCAAATATGTCATAATGTTTTTTTTCCTGAAGTAAAGAATTTATATTTGGGTAAAATATAACAGTTCAGGTTGTATTGACCTAAAAGTTATAAATTTGTTCTATAAAGCTTTGGATATAAATGTTGAGCATTGACAAATGTTGTAATTCGATTCGTAATGATTTTGTGGCTTATGTTATATATCAATACGTTTAGGGAAAGTTTTTTTTTTAAATTTATTTTTTTTTTGGTAAACGTTTGTCATATATTTTGATAATGATTTTTCATTAATGTTTTATTACTTTTTTCTGGTTTATTGATTACAAAGGCCACAGTTTAGTAATGTTTTGATATCAATTTGTGGTGGAAATATAAACACTTAGTCAAACTATGTATAAAGGTTTATCGGTGGATGGAATTGGCATTGTGACCAACCAAATATCAGTTAATTTTGTAAAAGTGTTCTAAATGTTTACATGACGGTTTAGGTGTTTATTGTCAAGTTACTTAAAAGCATTGTGTTGAATAAATGTTTTCTTAGGAAATAACATATCTCATATTTTGATCGAAATTTTCTATTATCAGCCAGACGAGATGTTGACGACATCTCGTCTGGCTGGTAATCAGTCTGGTTTTTGTGATTTTAAAAAGAAAGAGCGTTACTCCATTGGGCAAAGACAGTTTGTTGTTCACCACAACACTCCTCTTCTAGTGCCATCTAAAATGAAACGAGTTAAAAAGCAAACTTGTGCAAGATAATTTATTGTTTGCCATATAATTAATTCTGTATGATTGATATGATAGAATATCAAATTATTTAACCTACTGAATTGTATGTTAACATTTTACATAAAAATTTTCAGTAGTAAAAAACAAATAATAAAACAAAAAGTAAACTTCCCTTTTTTGGTTGATTGTTGAATTTTTCCCTGTATCATCTGAATCATTCGTCTTCGCCAATTTATCAAAATTCAAAACGTTGATATCGAACTATGCACAAAAGGATCTAATTTTGAAATTTTATTCTTATTTATAGTTTAAATTTGTCATCCCGACAACACTGTTCCAACTCAAAAAAAAAACGGATTTATACCGACCCAACATCTCAAACTCACTAACTAACCGGCTCCATATTCCAAAAATGACCAATTAACTTAACTGCCAACCACTAACTGTTTCTATTCCCAAAAACCAACCAACTCACTAATTTAAAAAAAAAACAATTAAAAAAAAATACAATCTATTCTCAAAATTTTTTTTCATATTTTATAAATTTCTTTATAGACTAAGAGCCCGCGACGGCCAGTTCTTCGTTATTTTATAAAAGCTGAAAATTTCTCTGCACATACCCCCTACTTAGGTAGGAACGATTAGCGACATATGAAGTTTGGATCATAGTGGCTTTGGCAGGGAGCAGGTTCCAAAGGGGCCTAAAAAGTTTGGTGAAAATATAAAAGCTAACTTTTTTAGATATTCTTCGGGATAGTATTAAAAGTCACGTCACCCATTGCCAGACACTTACTATCGTGGAAACTCCCTGCCAAACATCCTTAATTTTTAAAGTTTAAAGGTGTCTGGCAGGGGGTTACCACGATAGTAAGTGTCTGGCAATGGGTGACGTGACTTCTAATACTATCCCGAAGAATATATAAAAAAATTAGCTTTTATACTTTCACGAAACTTTGGAGGCCCCTTTGGAACCTGCTCCCTGCCAAAGCCACTATGATCCAAACTTCATATGTCGCTAATCGTTCCTACCTGAGTAGGGGGTATGCGCAGAGAAACTTTCAGCTTTTATAAAATAACGAAGGTCTGGCCGTCGCGGGCTCTCAGTCTATTAGTTTCCCATAAAAAAATTGAAGAAACATAAAAAATAGAAAAATATAGAATTTCAGAAGTGTCAGGTGTTCTTCATACAGAGTAAATAAAATATTTTATTTGAAAATGATGACTTTTCACTTAGTATTGCACAGGTTTATGCATACAAGTGGGTTGAAAAGTGTGTGAAAAAGTAAAAAGCATAATTACTTTCTCGAACAGTGTTTGTAGTATATTACTATAAGCAACGAAGATGGGAAGCTGAAGAACTTTCGACACAAATACCTTGACCATTACAAAACCTCACGCGTCTTATTAAACCATCGATTATGTGCTATTATTTTAAGGTTCAAATAACTAAATGTATAACGGTTGCATTGCATAGTGCAAGTGCATCACACATTGGTTTTCCTGATAATTTTAACCGTCGAATACAAAGAAGGTACCAAAACTTACCTAATATTTGAAAAACTAGCAATTTAAATTGTTCATACTTTAACAATAATTGTAACAATCGTTGAGCTTTTTTGTAAAAATAAATCAAAATTAAGTTTACCAGTTCATTTATTAGAAATGTAATAAATAATATTTTAAACAAACTGGTTGTAGTTCTAAAGACTGTGCAGCAGAGCATTTAAATCCTTAAAAATTTGGACTATGTGACTTTTTTTAATCATTGGATATCCTTAAATGTTTATATCGGTAAATCCTGTCTTAGGTTTCATTATGTAACTTCTATAACTTCAAAACTCATACCGGAAATGTAGTTATTGATATTTCCTAAAATTATTTTGTCGTCGAAACGAGAAAAATGTATCTATCGTTGGTATCTCGGGTTATGATTTTTTAATAAAATTGTAATAATTTAAAAGAATCGTAGCTGAATAAATAAATATACAATAAATAATTGTAACTGAAATAAAAGAAATCTATCTATATATATTACACAAAAAGCGTAGCCATATGTTAGAAAAAGAGCGGTGCGGAGAAAATGTGGTAAAGAAAGAAGAGTCAAGAGAATATAAAAAAATTAAACGGTTAAAAAAAATTAACGAACAAAATAAGAAATTTAAATTAAATTTCAATATTTTCAATTTAGTTTATGATTTGATTTCGGAGTGAATAGATGTATTTTCTTGGATTTAATTTATTTCAGGCTTAAAAAAATATTTCTGTTTAAATTCAATTTTAATTTTCTAACAAATTAG
Source organism: Diogma glabrata (assembly GCA_963693315.1). Taxonomy (NCBI): domain Eukaryota; kingdom Metazoa; phylum Arthropoda; class Insecta; order Diptera; family Cylindrotomidae; genus Diogma; species Diogma glabrata. The sequence continues at coordinate 6,090,089 of OY856188.1, forward strand.
CTAAATTAGCTACACATGATTGTAGTTCAAATATTGATATACTTCAAACAGATTATGATATTATTTATGAAGAACGAGAAAAAAAATTTAAGAATGGCAAAGATATAGAAAAATGTAGAAATACGAGTAAAGAATACTTTTCGTATCAACCGAACATTTCAAAAAGTATTTGGTTTTCTGGAGAGATGTCTAGGAGAAATATTAGTATTATTGTTAGATTAAGATCTGGTCACTGTTCAGTGCCTTATCATTTGAATATAATAGAAAGCTATTCATGTGAATGTGGTGAAGTAGCTGATATTAATCATGTCATATTAGGATGTAGAAAACATTTTGCAAATGTTACGATTTTTTATAAAAAAATTATTAAGTATAATTATATAAAAGGGCCCGGCGTGCTTCGCTACGCTTATAGATAAAGTTTTTGCGTAGACATTTTGTTGACGTAGAAGCAAAGATTTCAAAAAGTGGTTTTTATTTTTATTTTATTTATTTTATTTAGCGATCAAATAATTTTTCAAGTAAGCTTATTTGATCGCTAATTTTTCATATATCCGAACTAATCAGCTAGAGTTCTGATTATTTTTCATTCATATATTTGAAAAGAAAAATTAAAAATTATATGCTAGCATATCTCATTACCACTTTTTGAAATCATTGCTTCTACGTCAATAAAATGTCTACGCAAAAACTTTATTTATAGGCGTAGCGAAGCACGCCGGGCCCTCCTAGTATATATTAAAAATTCTAACAATCAAATTTACGATCTCAAACTATCATACCAAACACACATTACAAAATTGTCACTGAAAAAAAAACACAACAATCAATAATCAATTTTTTATCCTCTTTCATTCACAAACAATATATATATCTAACTAAATATTCATCGTATTAATATATAAGATAAAACAACAAAGAAAAATAACGTCCATACTCTCCTAGATCAATGCGTAAACTGAAAAAAAATATAAAATACTATAAACAAAGAAAAGATTTAGACGATTCTATTTGATCCATTTGATTTGATTTGAGGGGCTATAACTTTTTTATTTATGATCCGAAAAATCCCAAAAATCTCTCAGATTTAGGTTACACTAATATCAGTTAGCAGTGAAAATTTGGAATGAGTGAAAATTCGAATAAAAAAGCCTTAGGCTGTACAAAGTACAAAGTCAACTAGTCTCTAATAAACACGAAACAATGATGAATAATTCAAGACGATCTGTGTTCTATAATGAAAAGATTTTTAATTTTTCAATATTCCAAACGTTTAAGTTTTTAATGAATTAAATTAGGTTATGTAAATTTGCTCCAACAAACAAGATTAATATGTAACATTAAAAACAACGATATATATATCTTTCCAGAATAACGTGACACGTCCTTGTGTATTTTTTATAAGGGTAGCTTTTACTAAATAAACAAATTTTGTTAACTCAATATGAAGAAAACATATTGTTAAAATTTAAACAGTGTTACTGTAATATTATAAAAAAAAATGTAATTCCCATTTCAAGTTTCGTTCACAATAATGACATATCATTAAAAAATAAAAGATTCCACCCAGCTAACCGAAACAACAAAAATATGGTTTTACGACAAAACACAGTAAGGGAACATCTCATTTTCTTACAAGAAAATAATTTAAAATTTATCTGTATCATTTGCCTATTTAATTGAATATAAGAAAATGGGTTGAAAATACACTACCCATGTTAACTAACCAAAACAGAATTTTTGTTTTAAATAAGGAAAAATTTTCCAGAAGGTTTTGTCTTGTCGTTTGGTTGTTAAAAGCTTAACTATGTGTTATTGTCTTAATCTACCCACCTATTGGTGAACCCTCGTTTACAGTTTTGTGATTCTTGTGCTCAAATTATCTATAAATTTACTATCATAAAAATAAATACACACATAGAAGAGCAAACAAAAAGAAAAGAAAATTTGTTAATAAATCCTACATCAAATAATAAATAATTCTGGTAAAGAGTCAGATAAGTTAGATTCTCACACATATCAGAAAAAATTAGGAAGGGAAAATAAATATAAACAACATAAAGTTATATAAGACATCATAATTTTTTGTCATTTGTTTTTGAGTGTCAAATTTATATTACATTTGGATGAGAGGTGAATGTTAAATTCGGATGATTTGTTATGATTATGAAAAACAGCTTGTAAATTAAAGCGCTAATCAGAACACATTTTGTTGATCTATAGAAAGAATAAAAAACGGTCTATAGCAAGAAAAAAGGTTAGAAGTTTTGGATTTGGTTATGGGTTTAGACTTTGAACCATGAACAATAATTTTTTTTAGGTTGGAGTTTTAAATTGGTTGGGCTTGGTTTTAATTCGAAATATACAAGAGAAAACAATACAAACCTCTGATACCGAAAAAAGAATTCAAGTGACCCACTTTTTCTCAATAATATTTCGGTATTTAGTGAAAAGATGATACAATCAGCAAACTATTCAAAAACCTCTCCATTTAGCGTTTCGAGAAAATATTACAAAATCACAAATTCATATTTCTTTCAAAATTCCAAAAATATTGTAAAAATTAAATAAAATCAAACTTTTTTCAAAAATATTCCAAAAATTATTACAAAATCAAAGATTAAAATTTTTATTGCACAAATTATAACAAAATCAAAAATTGAAACGTTTTTCAAAAATTCCAATAATATTCCAAAAATTAGAATAAAATCAAATATTTAAATTTTTTCTAAATTCTAATAATATTCCGAAAATTCTTAAAAATTCAAAAATTCAAACTTTTTCCAGAATTCTAAATATATTGCAAAATTATAACAATATCAAATATTGAAACTTTTTTCGAAATTCCAAAAATTATAATAAAATTTAGAATCAAAAATTTCAAATTTTTCAAAATTATTTAAAATTTTTTTATTTACTTGTTTTAAGTTACGCAAATTAATAAATAAAAATTTATAATTATTTTATTTTTATTTAAACATAACATATATTTATATTTTGGCTCGATTAATATCGGTTGTCATTATCAAGAACTTGAAAAAATATATACTAAAGAGAAATTATTAACAAAAATATAAAACAAAAAAGTTTTTGCAGCTACTCAAATTCGAAAAAATTAAATACAAAATAATTCAATCAACAAGTAAGAATTAAACAAAACATTTTAAAAAAGTCCAAGTGGCACGTATATCCGCAAGAAATAGGTAGACTTCGAGATCAGACAGTTTTGTGTGCCAGTAGAATCTGATGTATCAGATTAGTTTAAACAAAACAAACTAATTTCAAACAGATATTGAACAAATTTTAAAAAGAAAATTAGAAAATTAGTTGCAACAAACAAATATCAAATCTAAAACTGTGCTGTAGTTTTCATACAAAACTTACCAAATTTCCTAACTCTGTGAAGTTTTCCAAATTTTTCTGTCATTTAGTGTCGAAACGTATGGAGGGGAGGACGGTCTGAATTTTGCACTTTTTCAACAGTAACTCAAAAACTGGGCAACGCAAAATTCTAAAAAAAACTGCAACGAATTTTAAATTAGATGTTCTTTCAAATGACACCCCACTCGTTTGGGTAAAAAAAAGTTTTTTTTTACCCCCTCTACCCCGGTCTTCTAAACATACAGAAATATAATTACTGGAGACTTTGCTATAGTTTTTGTACAAAATTTACCAAATTACCTAACTCTGTGAATATTTACAAATTTTTCTGTCTACCAGTGTCGAAATGTATGGGGGGGAACGGTGTGAATTTTGCACTTTTTTCACAATAACTCAAAAACTGGGCACCGAAAAATTCTAAAAAAAATTGCAACGAATTTTAAATTAGATGTTCTTTCAAATGACACCCCACTCGCTTGGGTCAAAAAAAATTTTTTTTACCCCCTCTACTCCGGTCCTCTAAACACACAGAAATATAATTATTGGAGACTTCGCTATAGTTTTCATACAAAATTTACCAAATTTCCTAACTCTGTAAATTTTTACAAATATATGTAAACGTTCTGTCAATCAGTGTCGAAACGTATGGGGAGGGAACAAAGTGCAAATTAGGTGCTCTATCAAATGACACCCCACTCGCTTGGGTCAAAAAAAGTTTTTTTTTACCCCCTCTACCCCGGTCCTCTAAACACACAGAAATATAATTATTGGAGACTTCGCTATAGTTTTCATACAAAATTTAGCAAATTTCCTAGCTCTGGAAATTTTTACAAATTTTTCTGTCAATCAGTGTCGAAACGTTTGGGGGGGGGACGGTCTGGACTTTGCACTTTTTTGACAATATCTCAAAAACTGGGCATCGCAAAATTCTAAAAAAAACTGCAACAAATTTCAAATTAGGTGCTCTTTCAAATGACCCCCCACTCGCTTGGGAAAAAAAAAGTTTTTTTACCCCCTCTACCCCGGTCCTCTAAACACACAGAAATATAATTATTGGAGACTTCGCTATAGTTTTCGTACAAAATTTAGCAAATTTCCTAACTCTGTGAATTTTTACAAATTTTTCTGTCAATCAGTGTCGAACCGCATGGGGGGGGGGAACGGTCAGGACCTTGCACTTTTTCGATAATATCTCAAAAACTGGCCACCGCAAAATTCTAAAAAAAATTGCAGCGAATTCCAAATTAGGTGCTCTATCAAATGACACCCCACTCGCTTGGGTCAAAAAAAGTTTTTTTTTACCCTCTCTACCCCGGTCCTCTAAACACACAGAAATATAATTATTGGAGACTTCGCTATAGTTTTCGTACAAAATTTAGCAAATTTCCTAGCTCTGTGAATTTTTACAAATTTTTCTGTCAATCAGTGTCGAAACGTAGGGGCGGGGAACGGTCTAAATTCGCACTTTTTTTACTATAACTCAAAACCTGGGCATCGCAAAATTCTAAAAAAAACTGCTTTGTTTTTTAAATTAAGTGTTTTTTCAAATGACACCCCACTTGACCACATTTTCAATAGTGTTTTTACCCCTCCTCATTTCCACCCCCTTAATAAATCTAAGTATGGAAATATGACTCTTTCTTATATTGTTTATTAAAAACGTACTAATTTTCTATCATTCCAAGTACATTTGAAAATTTTCGATCAGATAGGTTCGGAGCTAATCGAGGTAAGAAAACGCAAAAAAAATGTCATTATTCAAAATTATACAAAAAAATGTGAGGTGTAAAATTCCAAAATAAATTTTTATGGAATACTGAAATAAAGCCCTTTCATATGATACCCTACTTGAATCTATAAAAAAATGTATTTTCTCAAAGGTCTCACATCTCAGTCCTGTAAACCAAACTAAAACCACTTTAGTTTTATTTGTATCCGTCATTTCATGTGGACAGATTAGTTTTATACGCATGCCAAATTTCAAGTCCATAGCATTTATAGTTTACGAGATAATCGATATAATGTGAAAAACACGTTTTACTCTCACCAATAGTGTTCCGTTTAAAAAACGGAACCCTAAAAACCATACTTGCATTTACTTAACACTGTAAATTATAAAAGAGGCTTTTATTGATTTCATTATTTTTTCTTGTTTCATTTTTTTAATTTAGAGTGCCAAAAACTATGTAAATTCATGCAAGAAACTAAAAGCAAATGGAAAACTTTAAGCAATGGTTTGGCTCAAGGTTCAGTACTTGCTCCAATTCTTTTCAACTTATACATGTATGACATGCCAAAAACCACTTCCCAGAAATTTCAGTATGCTGATGATATTACTTTAGCTTATCAATGTAAAGATCTTCAACTTGGTGAAAAAGTTATAGAAAAAGATTTACATAAAATGTGGTATTATTTTAAAAAATGGGGTCTTAAACCGAATTCCAGTAAAACTGAAGTCAGTGCTTTTCACTTAAACAAATCAAATGGCAAAATCTGAGTTATGTGTTAAAGTTGAAAATGTTGTTCTTTTATATAACCATAATCCAAAAATTCTAGGTGTAATTTTTGATCGTTCTTGGACTTTTAAAAATCACTTAGAAGCAATAGCCAAAAAAGTTAGTGCAAGAAATAATTTGTTACAACGTATTGCTGGTACAACTTGGGGATCAAACGCAGATGTTTTAAGGACTGCTGCTTTAGGATTAGTATATTCTACAGCTGAATGTTGTTCTTCAATCTGGATGAACAGTGCTCATACACCAAAAATCAATATTCAGCTGAATCGTGCAATGAGATTAATTTCTGGTGCTATAAAATCAACACCTTTGAATTGGTTACCTGTTTTATCAAATATACCACCACCAGACATCCGTCGTAAAGAAATGTTATTCCATACCATTCAAAGACGTTCAGAAGTTAACAATTCTTTATTGTTTGATTTATTTTTGGAAGCTTCTGATCAAAGTTTATGTAGAACACCACCGTATATCACTGCTAAACAACTTATTTCACAAAATTTTAACTCTGAAGAATTCTGGCTGATGGCTTGGAACAACAACCTTCCATTAAATGGTACATTTGTTCAAAACCCTAATGTGAAATTAAATGGTTTTGAACTAAAAAGAAATGATTGGGTGATATTAAATCGTATTAGAACTATACATTACATAAATGGGGTCTGGTGGATTGTCCATCATGTGAATGTGGTAAGGAATTTCAGACAGTCAATCACATATCTCAAGAATGTAACTTAACTAAATTCAATGGATGTTTTGAAGAGGCTTTTTGTTTATCTGATCAATTTATTGATTGGTTACATGGACTGAAAAATAAAATTTAATGTATTCTGATGTTGAATAAACCGTACGATTAAAAAAGAAGGAACAGGGAAATTAAATTATGGAAGAAAGGAAAATCAATTCGATCATGTCATGATCTCCAAAAGACTCTTTACTGTAATTAACGTTCGATTATACAGAGATCAGCCCCTCTGGACACCAATTATGTGCTTGTTATCTTTATTCACATGTGCAAGATTTCACCTTCATTTAATAGACAAGCAAAAAACGTGCCCATTCAGAAACCCTGGCAAGAGTGACGAAAAACATTGAAGAGCATAACATCTCGTCTGAGATAACATTAAACATACAAGATAATAGCCAAACGCTTCAATCGACCATTATATATGCAGCACAAACTACAATAGGAAAACGATCACCGATCGCACGCAACGAATGGTTTGACGACCATTACCGAAGCATTAAAGGTAAACAAAAACTAAGAGAAAAATGGTTGACAACGAACTCCAAAAAACTGAATATCTTTGCGCCAAGAAAGTCTCAACAAATCTTTTATGGAAAAAGAAACAACTTGTCAATGACTTGCATATGACTGTCGGGAATCAGTTTTTTTTGTTCTGAAGGAAAATTATAAAAATGGCGATTTTTAGATTCAGATTTTTTTTTTATGTTAAATATCAAATATTTTATTATTAAATGAACTTTTTAAAAAGCAATTTCAGTCGAGTTCAGCAAAATTTTGCGACATTTTGACTCGACCCTTTTAAATTTGGTTTATTTTTAGTTTACAGATAGCCTTTGATAAATGAAAAATACGGCTTCAAGTAGAATTTTTTTAAATATTAAAAACTTTCACAAGTTGTTAGATATAAAATAAGCTTCAATTTAGTTTAAAAAAAAAAAAAAAAGAGGCTATGCCATCTTTTTTTCAATTACACCATTTTTTTCTTATGTTACACCGTTAAAAATTATTTCAAAAAATTAACAGTGTACATTTTTAAAAACTTTGTTCTAATACCTATTCAACGACATATCATTTATGAAAATCGATTGAGTAGTTTTTCTACAATCGCTCGTCAAAATGCACTCACATCACAAAATAACAAAAATTGAGGGGCACCCTGTGAAGACCCCTGGTCGAAAAAAAAAATTATAAGAGAACTTGTATTTTTTATTTATCAAAGACTATCTATAAACAAAAAATAATCAAAATTAAAAGGGGTCAAGTCAAAGCGTTGTTGAATCTTCGTGAAATTGCTCATATATAATTTGCTACACATAAATTATAAATTAATTTTAACACACAACAAAACAACAGAAATAATTTTTCTAACAATGGAAGGCTTTAAGATAAACTTTTTTCTTTTAATAACACCGGCACATAAAAAAAAATTAAGTAGAATGTGCAATTGACCGGACCTACCTACGGGTATGTATTTTGGTTCGCTGAATCCGTCTCATGAATCTTGGATATATGAGGGAATAGAGAGTTCATGAATCTGTAGCTTTACCGCAATACGTCATCACACACCAGTCTACATAACAGACTAGATATCAAAAACTCATCCATTCTTGCCTTAATTACGTTTGAAAAAAAAAAATGTAAATTTCATTAAAGTGTTAAAAGATTCATTATTTTTACAGAAATAATCTTAATGGAAAACGGAAGATTTAACTTTTCTTAAATTTATTTCCAAGCGTCACAAGGAAAATAAATTTCAGTTGAACCTAATTTTCATCATAAAATAGAAATATTTACTAATGCATTTTATATGTTGAGAAACTTTTAGACAGGAAAAATAAAAATATGGTTTTAAAATAAAAAAATATATATATATAATTACATAATTATAAAGTAAAACAGTAATTATACCATATAAACGAGAAAATACATGTTTCTTGTTTTTAAACTAATATTCATACTCGTATATATTTTTCAACTTAAATAAATATGATTGATTCTAATTTACATGTTGGTATATCAATATGGTTATGGTCGTAAACAGTAGAAGATTTCACACCAACGGAAAAAACTCATGTTTTTCGTCCGAGGTGGTGTTTCGAACCTGAGGGCAAGGCATGAAAGATGGCGAATTATAGATATTGATTATTTATTTATGACCGAGGCACTTCTGCATTTGTTTCTGCAGTCATAATTCTTTTATGTAGTAATTATACTTTCAAATTTAATCACAACTGTTACAATTCTCACAATCACAATTTTTACCGCACCTATAAATATGGAATTAATAATTTTATACGGAACAATAAATTGGCGTTCTTTTTAATATTTTCAAATATTTTAATTGCAATTTCAAGCGGTAACCAAAATCTTTATATAATTATGTCACCTCAATTATGATTCATAAATGGGATATTTAGTGCTTTGTTGTTAAATGTAGTTTTGTTGTTGTTCTAAATGCAAATTTTTTCAACTAAAAGTTAAATTTGCAAATGAAAATTTTATAGTAAGTTTGTCGCCGTAATATAGTTGAAAATTAAAATATAAAAAGAATAAAATTTAAAACAAACTACTGAATATTTTTCCTGAATTTTAGTGTCATAAAATTACTTCTAGATGGTGAATTGATGTTGCAGTTTGTTACAACATTAAATTTAAATTGAATCAAATAAATTTGTTGATTTTTAAAAGATTTTATTACCCAGAAGGTGAAAGATTGAAATATCGTTCCCATGGTGGTCTTTAAATTCTTTAGGTATTTTTGTTACTAAAACTCTGATAGTGAGAAGAATGAAAAGAGATTATCTGCCTGAAAGCCTAAGATATCACCTTGGTTATAGTTATATCTCACTGGTTTTGTCTGTGTAATATCATTTCGCACGTTAGAATTTTGAATTTTTTACTTGTTTTGTTAAAGTTTTTTTGAAAAATTTTCGTTTGCAAATTTTCATATCTTCGTTAGCATTTTTGAAAAATTATTTTTGTCCTTATTTTTTAAATATTTGGTTTTTTGGCAAAATTTTATTCTTTTCATTCTTTCCATCTTTCGTTTGTTCGATAGAAGATTCCGAAATTCTCTCTCGACTAACTATATTTTAAACAGTCTCTATTGGCCATGAGTTTGTCGTTCGTTCTAATACAAACTTTTTTGTACGCTAAGAGGATAGTTGGTAGTTTGTCTAGAATTCAAGAGCTCCTTGTGGTATTATATTGCATCAAACTTGTTTTAAAAATTTCTCTTGTCCGTTTATTACATATTATACCTGTAAAGCCTTATTTCGAGTTCGAAAGCTGAAGGTGTATCTTATGCTCCGTCATAGTTATCAGTGCGAGTTATCAGAAAGGTAAACACTTTTTAAAAAGCTGTTTCCCAACGTTTTCACGACGGAGTCGTTGACACAATCCAATCTACTTGATAAGATCAAAGTTAACATTTTCGTAGTAACATGAATGAAAACCGGTTTCTAGGGGGAAGTTTTATCGATGTTACTGATCTCGTATCACAAGCTTAAGACTGTGCTTTGGAAAACCTCTAGTTAATGTCAAGCGATAAAGAAACTATAAAAATCTCTTGGTGCTAAAGCTCAACCTGACCAATCTAATATCGCATTATCCAAAGCTAACCAAGAGTCTTTTAGTGACCAATCACAAGTAGAACACCTCCAAAAGTGGATTTTTATCACTCATTACCAGCGAAAATTGTCGACGTGGTGCTCGATTTAAGGAGTGCCAACCCTTAAAAGTTGTCCGGACCAGCACGAAGGCTAAAGTTTTCTGTCACTCACCAAACAATAGAAATTTTCTTTCAAACTATGAAGACATTCTTTCGCGCGAGTGAGGATAACGTTTTGTAGGTACTAGAACAGTAGATAGCGACTTTATATATTCGTGATTTGAAACCACAAGACGACCAGCTTTCCAATCTACAGGTTTGTCAATTAATACATTCAGCTGTGGTAACGAATTTTTCAGTGTTCCACCTGTTATGTTTCAGAGAAAGTTTCTAAATTCGGTAAAACCTCACATCATCTTGTTGCCAGCCGTAACTATTAACTTCTTCACAGCTCAGTAGTGTGATTTCGAATGAAAATGGTTCCAATACCATTAGGAATTGGGATGTCAGTTTACTGAGCAACTTGATGTTCTGAAAGGAGGAAAGTTAAGGTTTAGAATTGAAGTCTTCCATCAGATTTGATTTCCATCATAAAGGTAGCAAAGTTACTTTTTCTCAGAATCCATCTTTTGTTCGTCGATTGTGCCACCGAATGGTTTTGTCGGTAACATCAACAAAAGTAACAAGTTTATTACTCTTCATTAGAGATTAGTTCAAGGATCGTCGTTGTGACGATGAACATACGAGAATTATTACTAGCTCGCAAACAAAATCGTCTATATTTTTTTGGTTTTGGTTTTAATAATTGTTTTTGCATTTTTTTTTTAATTTTTTTTCTGAATGAACAATATGTTGAGGATATTGTGTACAAATTTTAAGTCAATCCGAGTAAAACTAACGGAGTTACAGCACGGCGTTTCAACAGGAATGGCGTTTGACCCCATTTTCCCGAAAACGTCATTTTTGAAGTTCGTGAACATTAGAACTCAAAATCTACTGATCCGACCCTTTTGAAAATTTGAACATTACTTCTTCACATAAATCAACAGGTAATCAGGAAGAGTTTTTTTTTTTATTTTTTTCTATTTTTTAATAACAAATTAAACGCGATTTTTGAGCCAAAATCGCGTTTTTCACTTCCAAGTGCTGCAAAAAATAGAAAAAAAAAAAGTTCTCCTTGATTACCTCGCGAAATGCATCACCTATAAAACGAATATCAATTTTTTTGTTTCACATGATCCGGTAACGAGTTATAATGTTCATCACAAAACCACTTTTTTTCAAGGCGCCTCTGGAGATTCAACGTCACCGGCTTATTTATCAATATTTTTAATTGAAATTCTGACATACTTCAAAAGTTGTACAATAATATGTAATTAAATTTAATAAAATTATATTACTCATGTCGCAGCAAAAAAATCACAAAAATATGCTTTTTTTCGTCTTTAAAACCATACCTCTCCCCTTAAGTAAATATGAAAATGATGCAGTTGCCATTTAAAAATTATCTGAACATGAAAATTAAAATATGGTTAATTATCGCCACTGTGTTTAAGTTGTCTAAGACACACGGGATTTGAACACACAAAAAAAATTCTTAAGGAATTTTCGAGAAATTGAAAAATTATTTCGAATTGCAACATTCAAGTGACTTTCAATATGTACTTAAGCTTATTTGCTCACAAAAAACCGCTCCAAAATACAAATTAATATTGAAAGATGAACATCATCGCAACACAAAAAAAATTTCTGAACCAAAATTAACAGTTTGTGTCGTAATCAAAAATGAAGTAAAAATAGCGTTGTACCAAAATAAAAAGTTGAATGTATATATATTTTTTATATTCAGTGCAGCTGGACGAGAAACGGTAACGAAAAAAGTCCTAGAATCAAATGAAGCAGAATCCAACCATTTTAAAATGTTGGCAGATGTACGTCCACGTACATTAAAACTGGATGATCTTCAGAGCAGAACCACCATTTTCAACGTTTCTTGTCAATCCTCAGCACAATTAAAACATGTTTTCCTGAGAACTGTGATTTAGATTCTTAGCACTCGTGGTTTTTTAAAGCTTCACTTACTACTTTCCCGACCTAGAAATCAAGAAAATCAAATTTTTTTATGTTATCAAAGTCTTGAGTGTCTTCACGAACTAAGTGAAATTTTACAAGTTATCATTTTACAAGTAAATATATGAAATCAATTAACGAATGCAAACACAAAAAAGAGGAAAGGTAAGTACCATTGAACTTATAGTTCGATTATGGATAGAACGAACAATAAAAGTTTACATGGGCAGCATCTGATCTGTAAAATTATAGCTGCCGTTATGTTACTTTTGGTATACAATATTTCTACTCTTTACTCTAAATAAAAATCATTTTTCAGAGAAGTTATGACCTTTTTTAGAACGCATTTTCACATTAAGAAACAACTTTTTGATCTAGGCTGACAAACTATGACAACTATCGACAAAAGCTATTCATTCCATTGTCTACAATTACAAGCAATTAATCATTTTTATATTAACTAGACTCTTGACATTTCAAAACATACAAAACGGAAAATAAGTTATAATAGAACAATATGTATACACGGGAGGAAACATTTACATACATACCATATAAAATAGGAAAAACAAGTAAATAAAGCTTCCACACAAACACTAGAATACAAAATTGCAAAATATGTGTTGATTTATGATTAACGCAAACAACAAGAATTAGCTCATTGTCCTAATTTATATGTTATACTGTTTTGAGAAAGAGCTTTTGTCGTAGATATATTAATCACGAACAACTGGTATTCTGTTATTTGTAAAAAGGATATATATGTTATGCTAACTGAATGATGTTTGTGTTGTGTCGTCTCACAATAATAAATAAGATGTAATCCTTTATCTCCAATTAGTGGATCAACGTTTTTGTTATTAATTCGAATGAGATCGATTATCAAGAAGTAGATAGGCGACACATAGTATTAAAGCTCTACAATATGTCAGTGATGAAAAATTTTACTATCTTAATTAATTTCTAAGTTCTCTAAATAACTAAGTTCTAAGGTAGGAGGGAGGGCTGTTGAAAGTCAATTTTGTCTGTTTGCTTACTATAACCAATCATTTGTAGATTCAATTCAGACAAAAGATTGAGTCTTTTGAGATTTTCTTAATCTGTAGTGTTGTGTAACACCACTTGTCAGTTTTCTCAGTTTTTTTTTGGTTCAAACTCGAGCTCTGCTCGTTTGATTGGACAAACCAATAATTTTTATGGATTGTCCTAATTCCCTAGCATTGTTACAAGTCTTAGATCATTGCGTAATAATTTCATGCTGTCATAATTTCGTGATCCACAATCCGGTTTCAGAACGTAAAAAGGTTTTTGGCACCCTTAACAGTCAATTTTTCGACAATTTTTCTTACTTGCGATAGCCGCATGCTCAGGTATTCTGTTACATTATGATCATTCCTAAGCTTGTTTAGCTTTGCCACACACTCTTAAACTGTTTTTGGTGTGATGCGCGTTAAAGGCTTCTTGGCTATCCAACAAGACAGCAATCCTCTAAATCCAATAATTATTTTCCCCAAGGTTAAGATGGTTGATCTCCGGATTGCTCAAATGCTAAAATATGCGATCATTTATTCAAGGCATTAAGTCCTCGCCCCCTACACTTACTTTGGCTGTTGAATTATATTCAAACTATGTGATTCAATAGTTACTCAGCTCAACATAAGTTGAAATTTCTTAATTATTCCTTCCTGGATAACTCAAGGCATGGAGTTTCTCTCAGAGAAACAGTATCGATGTTTAAAATCGATGATCCTATGAGGCTTCGTGTCGCAGTATTAGTTCAAACAGACTCTCCGTTGTTGCGGTAGGACATCTCAACTTTTATGGTTAACATCCATTCTTAGAATAGCTGGGTTATATTTCAATGTTTGACCAGTGAGATTCTTGCATACCATCGGTCATGTAACGTGCTACCACAGCTTTCATATTGTTTTTCCACAGAACTTTTCTATTTTAAAATACTCTTAGATATTTTATCTCATGTGCAGATACTAGTACGGACCCTCTCACGCTACAATATATTTCATGTTTAGCTTTGTTTTTTTGATTAGCGCATCCAATTTGTTTTTACATGAAGTGTCTTCTGTACAGGGTACAGAGTGCTAAGATAGTAGATGTCCTAGTAACCTAAAACCCAGAATTTTATCCACCATATAGAGGTACTATGGGTAATAAAACGCCTTAGCCTTAGTTTCTTGATGTCCACCGTCTTTTTTGCTCCTTCTTACAAAAATCTTTAGTTAATGTTCATAGCGCGGGTTTCATTGATCTTCCCGTTCTATACGCGAGTTGACCATCTTTCAAAAGCGATCTTACCAGAGAACTAATCGTATGTGGTTGTCGATAACTTATAATTATTACTTAAATTTTCATATGAATATTTCCTGCCCAATTTTAGAATAAATGTCACTTTTACTGTTATTCTGAAATATGCCCAAGTACGATACTACAAATTCCCATTAGAGAATGCATGTTTATAGTAGAAAATCTTCCGACTTTTCCGCCTACCTTCTATTCCCTTCATTACTCATGTCTCCTCTGCTTAAACGGATGTCTCTTAAATGATGTGTTTCTAGAAGAAAAACAGCTCTCTGCTATATTCGTCCTTCGTACAACGCCAAAACAAGTTTATTAAGCGCTGGGTGCAGATTAAATAAATGGCCATTTTAGGTTTAAATATATTTTTAGAATAATCATTAAAATGCAGGAGCTGTTTTATAAAGTGCTGTGTAAAAAGAATTAAAATATGTGTCACTGTCACAGCAAAACATAGACATCTTTTCAGATCTAGGTTCCACAACAACATGCGTTTTGAAGTGTTTGTGTAATTGGATCAATTTTATTGTTTTTTTAATGTTGGATATTTAGACAATAAATCTTATCATATTGTTACGACGTTTGGCTGGGATGGAAACGAAAATGGCAAAATAACACAACTCAAAATTAATACAGGAGTAAAATGGCTAAGTTTCACTTTTCTCCTGAAATTATAATAAAAAGTTTGTCATAAATTCCATAAATTTTATTAACAAAGATGTAAATCTGATTTTCTTAAATCTTTACAAACAAATAATTTTATATTTTTTTAATAACTAGTTGATTCTCCTATCAGCATGAAATTGCAGGCTCACAATTTCTATTTGACGAAAAAGCCTTATTTTGTATTCAGGATCAACCATAAGAATGAGATCTGTCATCAAATTTGCATGCTTTATATACCGCCAAATTATATTTCTGCCTCTTTCATTTCATGTTTTGTTTCTTTTGTTGTAATTGAGTTTTATCGTTGTTATTCCCTACTACAGATGTCATCATGTCTGTAAAGCAGCATAACCAGCAATTATAGCACAATGTTGTAATTAAACGCACTCATTTTGTGAAAGACTTGTTTTGATTGAATTGTCAAAATTGATGTCAAAACAAATTAAAATATTTGTAATTAACATGGTAATTATTTGTGTAGTACAATTAATTTATTTCTATTTCTTTTAGGTTGTTTTCGCAACAATATAATAAAATACGAGTTATATTACTTTTTCATGATAAGATGTAAGAAATAGAAACAAAATTAGAGGTTAAATTTTTTTTTAAATTCACAAAAACATAAATAACATTGGGTTGCTAATAATCCAGCTGATTTAACGTACTTCAATAGAGTTCACCAATAGAGTTATATAGAACTATTAGAAGCTTGTTTCTTCCAAGTAATTAAGAATTAATTGTAATAAAAAAAATATACGAATTCATTTCAAATATTGCACATTTTCTAAATATATTGTAATGTTTATGGAGCGCGATGTAATAAGAAGCCATTGTTATTGTAAACCTTATTTCTGGAAAGTGGTTCCATTCAAACAATAAAGCTAAACAACAAAAGTCAATAGATGAAGAAAAGAAAAACACATTAACACGATACAGGAAATTGAGTAATATTATCTAATAGGAAAATGAAATAAAAACTACGGAGTCTATGATAGAATAAATATATAAACTAAAAAGAATTGAAGTTTTAAAGGTCTTGTTTTTATATTTTGTGCTATTTTATATAAAATCATGTTCTAGAATATTGTAGAGTATATGTGGAACAACTCATGGCATTCATAAACAAAAAAGAAAAATGTCATCCACAACTCACCAATCCAAATTTCAATGCCAACTCAATAATATTCCACTGTCAGTCTACCAAGAATGAATGCAATTTCAAAACGGAATCGACTAGGAGACAGAAGCCCTCTATCGGCTGGTATTTATAGTTGGTGAAAAGCATCGAATTCGTTAAGTTTTTTTATTCGACGCCATTCACCAACCGTCAGAATAAAAAAAATTCACCACAGTAGCGGTTAGAAATGTGACATCATAACAAATTTACAAGAAACTGAAAACAGATAGGAGGAAAAATCTCTTGTTTTCTTTTTTATGGATTTTTCAAATGTGCTAATGCTTGTGATGAGAACAATCCCATAAGCAAAAATATAGCAATCGAAAGGTTTGAAAAAGCAAAACAATTTCAAAAATTGGGACAATAAATGGGGAAGATGTTAAGGAGCGACATTTCAAAAAAGATGAGTAACCCAAAATGTGGATTCATGGGTTTGACTTATTACATCATAACACGGTCTACTTTCATTTGAACTGCTCAGTGCAACATGGGCTTTCGATATTTCTGGATTATCATCCACCCTAACTGCTAGATCCATATGATTTTCGGAATTCGTATTGCGAAGCACTTCGCGATTTTCATCTGCATTCAACATAAATGGAACATGGGGCAATTTGCTCTTTTCATTTAAGATTTCTTCTAAAGACTTGCTCTTCATACTGTCTTCTTGTCTCATTTTTTTACTCTGACTATTGTCAGTTTGGTCGTTATTATCTATTAGACGCGGATTAATATGATTTGCTTGCTTTTTAAAAATTCTATTATTATCGTTTTTAATTAAACTAGGAGGGCCCGGCGTGCTTCGCTACGCTTATAAATAAAGTTTTTGCGTAGGCATTTTGTTGACGTAGAAGCAATGATTTCAAAAAGTGGTTATGAGAATGCTAGCATATAATTTTTAATTTTACTTTTTAAATATATGAATGAAAAATAATCAGAACTCTAGCTGATTAGTTCGGATATATGAAAAATTAGCTATCAAATAAGTTAGAGATCAAATAAGCTTACTTGAAAACTTATTTGATCGCTAATTTTTCATTTATCCGAACTGATCAGCTAGAGTTCTGATTATTTTTCATTCATATATTAAAAAAAAAAATTAAAAATTATATGCTAGCATTTCTCATTACCACTTTTTGAAATCATTGCTTCAATATCAACAAAATGTCTATGCAAAAACTTTATTTATAAGCGTAGCGAAGCACGCCGGGCCCTCCTAGCATTTATAAGAAGACTAAAATAAAATACAAATTACAAAGTATAAAAGAAAAAAAAATACAAAAAACAGAACAAAATTTTCACATGCATTCACATCAATGTACATAAGAAGACTAAAATAAAATGTATAAAAGAATAACAAATTTTTGTGAAAAAAAATATGATTTTGGCAGGTCCATTTACATTTTATACACCAATACACACATTTTATACACCAATACACCAATATATTTTAATTCGTCTATAACTTTTTAATTTATGATCCGATTTGTGTGAAAAATCTTTAAAATCTAAGTTACACTAATATCAGTTAGCAGTGAAAATTTGAAATGAATCCATCTGCGAATAAAAAAGCCTTAGGCTCCACAAAGTTTTTTTTATGCGTATTAATATATAAGATAAACATTTTTATCTAAAATTTTGTAAATTTCGGCTTTTTCCCATTTTAAACTTTGAAAATTTTTACAATAAATTTTGTCTTTAACTTTTAAATTTTTTACGTTGATTCTATTTTCATTTTCCGACGATACCCGCGCAGATACGTCTTTGTTCGGGTCAAGCATTTTCCATCTTAAGCCTGGCTGTCGTCGGAATACCAACTCAACTGGAGTTTTATTTGTTGTTGAATGAATTGAACCTCCATAAAAGTATAAATTTACTACCGAGCTTTCTATTTCTTTTTCGAATCATATAAGATTTTCCCAATCGCTCTTTTAAAAACTCTTACGGCCCGCTCTGCCTGGCCATTAGATGGCGGATGGTATGACGGTGACGTATAATGTTTAATATTATTAATTTTACGTTTATAAAGCGTTGAAAATCCTGCTATGTAAACGTCGCTGCATTGTCGGATACTACTGCGTTCGGAATTCCAAATCTCGAAAACACATTTTTTAAATTTTCAATTGTTTTTTCTGACGTTATTGTTTTCATCGGAAAAACTTTGATCCACTTAGAAAAAGTGTCCATAAGCAATAAATATTGAAAATTTTCGATTGGCCCACAAAATTCCAAGTGAACACGTTCAGATGGTGCTTTCGACTTTGGCCATGGAATTATTTCGACTTTATTTGGATGTCCTTGCACTTCCCTTCAAACATTACAACTTTTAATTAACATTTCAATCGCTTTATTGATATCGGGCCACCAAAAATACGAACGAGCTGAAGGTTTTGACTTGACGATACCTGAATGCGCACTGTGAATTTCATTTAATAAGGTTTCTCTGAATTTCTGAGGAATGATCACTTTATGCCTCCACATGAGAACGCAAGACTGTCCTTCTTTTCTTAAAATATTTTCTCAGTTTGCTTTTTGTTTTCAGGCCATCCATCGCGGACGTATTTAATAATTTTTGACAAAACCGGGTCAGTTTTAGATTGTTCCGTCACATCTTTACTATTGATAGGTCGGTTAAAAATATTTTCAACAAAATTTGGATATGAGTAACCTTCCATTTCAACTTTTAGACTGTTGTGTCAGCCACGTTTTCCATACCACCTGACTCTTTTGCAATAGCAATCTTCAAACACTCTTCCATAGAAGGTGTAGTAGCTTCTTCACGTAGACCGTCGAATACTGAGCCACGTGCTAGCCCACAAACAAATCGGTCTCTCAATACATCTTCTAATGAATTTCCAAAATTACAATCCACAGCAATTGCCCTTATTTTATTATAAAAATCCAGCAACCTTTCACCACTGGATTGTTGCATTTCGTAAAATTTTCGACGCTGCTTGAAAATGATTGACTTCTCTAGGAATTGATTTTCCAACAATTTGATTATTTCTGCATACTTTTTCTTGCTTGGCACATCTGGTAAAAAGAGATTTCTCAGTAATTTATATGCTTTGATCGATAAACTGTTGACTTAACAATTACGACGATTAACAATTAACCCACCTTAACATTTTTGTCAGTAATTGTCTTTATGACGGCATTCCACCAACTCCTTTACCGACATGAACGGTATATCCATGTTTAGACCTCCACTATTTTGTGGCAAATACGGTGAGTCATGTACTGGTTTATTTCGGTCTGAAATTGCTGGTTCTAGCAGGTCTTCAGGAAGCCTTAAAAATTAAAAAAATTTGTGCCTCAATTGGGATAGAATTACAGCTGTAGCTTCCTTGACATATCCTTTAACTATTTTCTACATCGCTGGTTGACTCATCACTTCTCGGTTACCTTGTGAGAAATGGTTACCTTGTTCGGTTGGTATATCATCGTCTAATATCGCCACCTCGACATGCATATCAATTTCAACTTTTGCTAATATTGCCACGGGCTGAGTGAATTACACGCTCGTCATCAACTCTTTCACAACAAAAGATGTTTAAAGATACCTCTAAACCCGACTTTTTAGACCCACTCTTACGTCAACTGGCTCACCAACGCTTCCCTAACTTTTTGGTGTTCTTGTGCACTCAGCATAGTTTAGGTATAGTCTTGTGTCAAAACTGCTACCATAATCATCTTTACCCCACTCTTGTACCTGCATATTTAGCGCTCCGCTTTAATTAGCGTTATTAGAATGTTCTGGACTCTTCGGTACACTTCTTACTTACTGCTCGTGTGGTTCATTTTAGAATTTCTATTCCGCTCAATATATCTATCGATTTCTTGAGATGCAACCCCTTCTAGAAAAGTTAGGTATAGTCTGGTATGCGTTCCTGTAAAGCCGTTGCTCAATGGGTCGTTCAGTCTATCTGGTTAGCCTCAAGGTACATCAGTAATCAGCTTTCGTAATTAGCTTCCCACTCGAAGGGTGCTCTTCTCAGCGGGCACATGACAGAGCAGAGTGGCTTCTATACACACACACTACAGTAATTTTTATGTTATATTTGATACAAGGGACCAGCAGTAATAATCGGCAAAATAATAGCACAGTACTAAACTACGATTGTTTTAAAAATCGAGTTTTTAGTCTTTCTTTCACAAAATGCAACATAAGGAAATTTAAATCCTCCCATAAGTCATGAGATTCTATAAAAACTTTTTCAAAACACAATTTCTAGCCTCACCTTTTCATAATAATGCTAACCAACGTTTAATATTCCGAATACTTTTGTACTTTGTTCTTAAAATTTAATAAAACTTTTTAATGAACAAATTAGACAAGTTTTTTCACAAAAGGGTAAAAGAAAATTTTTCCCTTAATGAATTAATCTTTAACAACAAAGCCAATTTTTTTGCTCTATAGAAAAAAAACAATGTTTTCACACAAACATTTTCTTTACTAAAATTACCTTTTAATTAAAGTTTAAACTACGGAAAAACCACCATAGAACACTCTATCTTTTTTTATGCTTGTTGTACCTAGATAAAATTTAACGCCGTAGGAATTATTCCGTCAAATAAAAGCCCAACATTTAAATTAGTCATTATGTAGGACTAAAAATTTCACAAACCAAGAACAATATTTTTTTTTCTGTTTGGTAAGTTTGTATATTTTGTTTCACTTCGTTTATCCCAAATAATGACAAGATAACAAAGTCTTATCACAAAGTGTCATTTTTTAAGTAGTGAAATAGGATGTTTTCTTTGTCAAAATATAAATACAGTTACTAAATGTAGGGGTTGGAAAAAATATACAGTTGAGATAAAGAATGTACATTTTTTCGTTTTCTTACATTTAACCTTAAAAAATTTATCATTTTCTAGAATTATGCTTTTCATATTTTTCTATCATCATTATTCAACTTTTTTTGTTGGAACATGACATTATACGGAAATATTTAAATGTTACAATGTTTTAGAAACGAAGAATTCTCGTCGCCATATACTATAATAAATATTTTCTTTGTTTTATATTTCTGATTATTGTTAGTTTTTTTTATATATATAACATTAAAGCTAGCATGTACAATATCCAATCGTTGATATGTCATGAAAAAATAAATAGAACATTTTCTTGAAATAAAAATTGTGTAGAAATTGTTTTAAAGCAGTAAAATAATATTTTATGAATTACTTTTCCGGCCGAGAATCAGAAATAATCTTTTACATTAGATTTGCTAGGAATGGTGCAAGATGGAAATACACATTGTAAAAAATACATAGAAAGGAATAGTGTTTGCATGCTGTTTCTGATAAAGTTCTTAGATAAGACGAAATAAAAAAAAATAATATATTTGAGTCATGATTCATCTGATTACTGCGTTACTTTTGGTTACTACACCATATACCATATATCGCATATTGTATATGGTACATGGCATATGGTTTATGGTATATGGTATATGGTACATGGTATATGGTATATGGTATATGGTATATGGTATATGGTATATGGTATATGGTATATGGTATATGGTATATGGTATATGGTATATGGTATATGGTATATGGTATATGGTATATGGTATATGGTATATGGTATATGGTATATGGTATATGGTATATGGTATATGGTATATGGTATATGGTATATGGTATATGGTATATGGTATATGGTATATGGTATATGGTATATGGTATATGGTATATGGTATATGGTATATGGTATATGGTATATGGTATATGGTATATGGTATATGGTATATGGTATATGGTATATGGTATATGGTATATGGTATATGGTATATGGTATATGGTATATGGTATATGGTATATGGTATATGGTATATGGTATATGGTATATGGTATATGGTATATGGTATATGGTATATGGTATATGGTATATGGTATATGGTATATGGTATATGGTATATGGTATATGGTATATGGTATATGGTATATGGTATATGGTATATGGTATATGGTATATGGTATATGGTATATGGTATATGGTATATGGTATATGGTATATGGTATATGGTATATGGTATATGGTATATGGTATATGGTATATGGTATATGGTATATGGTATATGGTATATGGTATATGGTATATGGTATATGGTATATGGTATATGGTATATGGTATATGGTATATGGTATATGGTATATGGTATATGGTATATGGTATATGGTATATGGTATATGGTATATGGTATATGGTATATGGTATATGGTATGTGGTATATGGTATATGGTATATGGTATATGGTATATGGTATATGGTATATGGTATATGGTATATGGTATATGGTATATGGTATATGGTATATGGTATATGGTATATGGTATATGGTATATGGTATATGGTATATGGTATATGGTATATGGTATATGGTATATGGTATATGGTATATGGTATATGGTATATGGTATATGGTATATGGTATATGGTATATGGTATATGGTATATGGTATATGGTATATGGTATATGGTATATGGTATATGGTATATGGTATATGGTATATGGTATATGGTATATGGTATATGGTATATGGTATATGGTATATGGTATATGGTATATGGTATATGGTATATGGTATATGGTATATGGTATATGGTATATGGTACATGGTATTTAGCATGAGGTATATGGTATGAGGTATATGGTGTAGGATGATAGGATTAGCGCGGCCTAGGTTTATTCCGGCTAGACTCAGCACGTGAATTCGGTAATTTTAACCACGACCATATACAAGTGCTGGCATAACGCGAAAGTTTTTTAATGAACGGAAACAAAGGGAAGAAGTAAAGTAGACTCTGACGATCGAATTACTTTTGAAGGACAAATACCATCATCACACCTACATAAACTAAGCCTATCAAATGTTAATAAAAGAAGACTAACCAACCTAATGATTTCTTTTGGCTCCAGCCTGCCACATTAAATACATATAAACACTAATATGACTAATATAAACACTAATATGACGAAATTATTATTACTAAATGTTGCGTCGGTTGGACGCAATGTTGGACCAGTTGTGGATGGTATAAATGATTTTGATTAAAATTTATTGGTGTTTGTAATAGAATTACCTCCTTTGCTATGGTTATTATCAAAATAAATAGGCTGCCGTTGAAAACTATCATCAAAAATCGTTGCGCCAAAATAAACTTGCGATTGTTGAATAATACCGTCCAAAATGCATCGGTGCACAAAAATAATATTAAATTGTTGAATAATATCATAAATAAATTGTTGCAGCAAACTTAAATGGATGATTGTTGAATAAGTATAGCCAATTCATTGCACCCAAATTGAGCGGGTGATTGTTGAGTAAATACCACCTTCAAACGATGATGACGATGACATATTTTATTCAGCCCATTCAAAACCAATTAATGATATTTCAATATTTGCCAACACCAAATCAACATTCACAACTCCAAACCTTGATTTTACTTTTAAACAATATTTTTCATTGGGTTTAATGTGTGTTGACTTTTCTATTATGTTACCTTCATGATTTGTGTAGCATGTATATTACAACATGAAACAACAGTTGGCAATCTACATTTTATGCAATTTAACCAAAAACAAAATTCATATTGAGAATTTTAACAAAACAAACTTTCACCTAACTAACGCACTTTTAAAAATTATATATATGGGACGTTCTACGTCAACTGAAACATTACTCCAGATATTTTGTTATGACCGCCAAATTACGTGATGTCTAACATGAATCGGTTGAACAAAAGGCCTACCATCTGATAAGAACCCTTGAGTTCTGAATAAAGGTGGTTGATGGGAAATTAGTTCCTTGTAGCTAAAAAAACTAGCAGTCAGCAGTAATTTCCTAACCAACCAACACTTTTCCATTTTTCAATTACGGTACGACTTCATTTCATCGATTCATTACATTTGTAATGTTTACACATATAAAACAACTGAGGATCATGGTGTATTTTTTCATTTATATACATTTATTTCTCAGTCAGCTGTTATAACAGTGATCCTTTCATTGCCAATGTTTGACTAGATGTTGGTAATAATAAATGTTGACGCCCCTTATTAAATTGATTATTATTAAATGTAGCTCGATTTAATGTTGATGAATAGGTTGGGTGATGTTTTGATTTGAATATGTATCTCCTTTTTACGTAATGGAGTATGATCGTGGTTGATCGATTTTCGATGTATAATGCTTATGTGATCAAATTTGAATTACTCTCTTTCTTATGTAATATTAAGAGTATAAATAACAAATTATTTTTGATTATTTTTTGAGTTGTGTTTAAAATTTAAAACTAAATTATTATTATGTAAATTAAAATCATAAAGAGTAATGTTACTGTAGCGAAAAATAAAAATAAAAATAAATGTATATTGTATTTCTGTTGATTTATAAAATTAAAGTCATTAAACTAATTAATTTGTAAAGTTTGGTATTTTTCTTTATTACAACCGTGATATGTTTTTCGTTGATTTATATTATGTTCTGAGTTCAAGAAGTTTCACTAGCATCAGTTTGTGAATCACAAAAATAAATAATAAATGATTTTGTTACCATTCCCGTAACTGAAGGGAAAATTAGATCTCTAGTGGCTGACAGATATGCATCAGAGGAATATGAATTGGATGGGCGAAATTATATTCAAACAGGTAACAAAAAAGAAATCTAAAAATAACTCGTCTAAAGTTTTTCGCACAATAGTGCACGAGAAGTTGGATATAAAAAGTATGTTGAGCTTAATTTGTAAAATTAGCACCTACAATAGCTCGTCATTAATATTGAAACATGATAGATTTATTTCAACGCGAAACATATATGCAAAAAGTAGTATTTGAGGAATTTTTAGCTTTGCAAGATGCATCAGCTTACCATTTTGGTGATGTCACAGTATTGTGGGGAAATTAAGTATATTGACATGCTGGTTCACCTTTTTTGTGATTAACTTAGTGTTTTGCATTATACGAAGCATCCATATGGATGACGCTCTAAATTTTCCTGAAGAATTGATTTCTGACAAAGCAATTAGTTACCAACTCCAATCAACATTATTGTTATTTACAATCTTTTTAACTGTTAAATCAAAGTTGCATGTTAGTAATAATAACTTATTTTGTTTGTTCTAGAAGTTATAATGATTGAAATCAAATTGTCTTAGTTAAATTAGAGATCTGTCCTTGTTAGTGTCCGCGTACGTTCCGTTCACCGTTTATCATTCTATAAACATTAAAACCTTGGATAAATAGATGCCTTAGGCATCTATTCTATTCGTGAAAAGTCCTATACGTTTCAATTTTTTAAACACATGAAAAAACTTTCTAAGGTTTACATATTTTGTGTTGACAAGAATTATCGAATACCTTACGACAGTTTAAAAAATTTGGGAAAATGGCGACCTTTAAATGGGCAACCCGTGAAAATTGGCTGCCAACACAAATTTAAGATATAAAAAGATGCGTTTTTCGGTTTAAAATGTTGGTATTGATACGTAATTTCAAATGCCATATGTTCAAGTTTTTTTTTCAAATGGTGCCGCAAAAATATGGAAAATGGCGATTTTGCGAGAATTCTCACTGGTTTTTGCTGCAAATACAAATTTAAGGTCTGAAAAGATATCGCACCGTATAAATGATAAATTTGAATATACAGATCAATAACTAAATGGTTATTTTAAAGTTATATTTGTAGTGACCGGTACAGTACAAATCATGATTCAGTTAGTGTATACATGACTCAGCAGAAACTTATTCCAAAGCTAAAAGAAATATATCCATATGTTAAAAATATCAAATATTGAAAATAAAAAATTTATGTGAAAGATGGCCCTAAGCAGCACTTTTAAAAAAAAATACAAACTTGCAATTTGGTTCACCACTTCAAAGATTTTAACATTTTGGCTGAGTGGCATTGCCAAGCAACGGCTCCTGGAAAGTCCGTCTATGATGGTTTCGGTCTGTCTGTGATGGAAATCTCGTAAAATCGCCATATTCAATATTTTCGAGCAGCCATTTTAAAAAAAAATTGAACATACGGCATTTTAAATTGCGTTTCATTTCCAACATTTTCAGTCCAAGAACGTATCTTTTGAGATCTTAAATTTGTGTCGGAAGACATATTGCACGGGTGGTTCTCGTATTTGCACCCATTTATGGTCGCCATTTTTAAATATTTTTTATTGTCACATGGTATTCGATAGCATTTTTGCCACATGGTCTTCGCCGACCCAAAAAATATAAGCCTTAAAACGTTTTTTTAAGTCTTTAAAAAATGTATGGAGCAGTGTTTCAGTTGACGTGAATCAAAAATTAAAGGCAAAATTAAATTTTTGTTTCGATGTCCATTGATCGATGTCCGCTAAATTTACTCCATATTGATTGTTGGTGTATTTCAACAGATCTTCTAGAATGTCTTTGAATTTTTAGATAATTAAACAATTTTTTTTTGATTTTGAATATTACAAGAAAAATTCATTTTTATCAAACAGTTTATTACTTACACAGCTACTTCTTCACATACCATACTGCAGAGTGTTTCTTGCAGAAATCACAAGTTGATTCTAACAACAAGCTGTTCTCATTTACTAACAGTTCAATTCGACCTTTCAATATAAATTTCATTACAACATTCAACATAACTTGTTGCCAAATTGGGATCTTTGTTGTTCTTAAGATTTGGAACTACTCTACGTTTTTCCATGAATTTAATATTTCATTTTCCATCCATACTTTATTGAGCACAGAAAAAATTGTTGTTCAGCCGCTGTTCTATAAGTCAACTTATTTTCGGGAGGTAGACTTGGAGTTGTCTTATAACTCCTTGAACTTACTTCATCAAATGCCCATTCAAATTCTTGAGGCCATACATGGTAGGTTGTAGTGGTATGTAGTGGTTTCATGTAGTGGTGGTGTAGTGGTTTCATTTCTGACACATAACTACGCAACATCTCCTTTTTGCACTTTGGATGGCTTTCTTTTCGTTCTCTGTTATTCTGACAGAGCTTTTCTATTTTTCGTTCAAATGCACCGGATAAAATTCCGTTTGGCTCTTTCAAATTTGCCGTTAACGCAGCGATAGCTTACATAAAAACAAAGTTAGACAAAAAGTCCCTGTCGCTGTTCAGATGGAGGATGGTAAATGGTAGATGGTAGATGGTGTAATAATGCATTAATTGAAACCCATCACAACCGTCTTAGTTGGTTCAGTAATCGTTAAAAATTTACAAGTTAATGCTTGCCGTTTTTATTATCATTTAAAAAAAGGCCTCTTCATTTGATTATAAATACTCGTGTTTGAGTATAGAGGCCCTCTTTAGTCTATTATTATCATTCCATTCTATTATGTTGTTGATTATTTTTTGACATCTAGAGATGTGTTGTTTGGTGGTTTTGTCGATTATAGGCTGGTTATGTGTAATCTGGGTGTGTTTTCTGCTGATTTCCCAAAGAATTGGATGGAATGTAAAGCACCGTGGAGAAAGGCGAGCTTATTTATAGTGGATTTTTGAGTTGGATGACAAATTTTTTTTATATAACGTGTGATCCTTAACATGTTTGTGATTATAACCAACCAAAGAATAATAGGCAATCTATGTCAATTGTGTTTTTGTTTTTTAATAGTATCATTTTTTTTTGTGTGTAACGAATTCCGAATTCTTTTTCTAGTTAGATTATAAATAAATTCAGTGCGCGTTAGATTAACTTTGGGCGTGATTTTTTTTCGGTGAAATTCATGAGCGCCAGCCACTGGCATGATTAGATAAAATAAACAGAAAAAAAAGATCAACCGAAATGATTTATTTGTTAGTATTTGCTAATATACATAAGGATAAACCCAAAGAAAAATGTTTATATATGTAATTTGTGAATTTACCGCCAAACTATCGAGACCAAAACAAGGTAAATTGATTACGTAGTAGCCTTTGGACTTTTTTTTGGTTCTCGTATGTTGGCTCATTCAGCCATTTGTTTTTTTCCTTCTTTGTGCTATGAAGTTAAATTATAATAAGAAATAATAAATAGGCAAAAAAAAAATAAAAAAACAAAAGATGCGCATGTTAAAATAAGACTAATTAGTGTCCTGTTAATTAAATTAGAATAAGAAAGTCCTAGAACTATTATTCGTATGTAAAATAAAATTACAGAAATAACGAACTTAGGTGTTTTGCATTGTGTTTATTAACACGTTTGTAGAGAGTGTGAAACGATATACTCGCGGTCGATTGGTGGTTACTGGGATCTTGATTCCACTTTTATTTACGATCCGGGGATTGTGTGACGTTGGTTCGTTACTATTGGTTCAACCACAACCTTGCGGTTCTATTAATAGAATCTGGCTATACAGTCATTTTACCATTCTGAAGCAACATCTGGCTGGATATGTCATCGTTTATCTAATGTGATTGCAACAGCAGCCTTACCATCATTATTATTGCACTTGATTACACCAGCACTCTAATTTCTGAAGCCACATCTGGCTGGACATATAATCGTTTATTTAATTTTATTGCATTAACATCCTGGTCATAATTATCAAGGAATTCGGCTGTATATAACATCGTTTATTCAGTATTATTGCAACAATATCCGTATGCTTTCGTTGAATTTCGGCTGGCATCATCGTTTAATTAACATTACTGCAACAGCAGCACTTACCATTTTATTTTGCATCAAATTTGGCTATACAATCGTACTAATATCTTAAGCAACGCCTGACTGGATATATCATAGTAGCTACTACCATTGTTCTAATATCATCTGTTCATTTGGTGCCACCAACTCAATTGCTGTTTTCGTCTGATACTTAGAGTCCTAATGGGTGCCGACTAACGGAAGAACCTGGAAAGGGGAGGAACTAATCACATCATGGGGTGAGTAACTCTAACTTAATATGTACATGTGTACATATATGCATATACGTATGGATGTATGTAGATATGGGTGTTTGTGTGCATATGTGAGTGTGTGGGTATGTGGGTGAGTGTATGAGGTGCGAGAGCGGGTGACTGTGTAATAAACTATGGGGTTGGACGTGGTGATCGCGTCTTTTTCTCTTATGGGATCGCCAGAGTCTTCTTTTATCGCTTGTCGTCTTTCTTTGATCCGAATGAAATTACGAGACACGCGTACTATGCTAATTATTTGTACTGGAGTCGGCAGGTTATTCTTCTCGTTCCCACAGGCTGAAGTTAGCTTTAGGCCTTAAAAACTTTCTAGGTGCGCGGCCTGCTAAACAACTTCTTGGATTTTTCAACGAAGCAGTGCTCCATTACAATGGTAGATGGTAGACGGTAGATGGTAGATAGTAGATGGTATATGGTAGATTGTAGATGGTAGATGGTAGATGGTAGATGGTAGATGGTAGATGGTAGTTGGTAGATGGTAGATGGTAGATGGTAGATGGTAGATGGTAGATGGTAGATGGTAGATGGTAG
This sequence comes from Diogma glabrata, assembly GCA_963693315.1. Taxonomy (NCBI): domain Eukaryota; kingdom Metazoa; phylum Arthropoda; class Insecta; order Diptera; family Cylindrotomidae; genus Diogma; species Diogma glabrata. The sequence continues at coordinate 6,120,014 of OY856188.1, forward strand.
ATGGTAGATGGTAGATGGTAGATGGTAGATGGTAGATGGTATATGGTAGATGGTAGATGGTAGATGGTAGATGGTAGATGGTAGATGGTAGATGGTAGATGGTAGATGGTAGATGGTAGATGGTAGATGGTAGATGGAACATGGTAGATGGTAGATGGTAGATGGTAGATGGTAGATGGTAGATGGTAGATGGTAGATGGTAGATGGTAGATGGTAGATGGTAGATGGTAGATGGTAGATGGTAGATGGTAGATGGTAGATGGTAGATGGTAGATGGTAGATGGTAGATGGTAGGTGGTAGATGGTAGATGGTAGATGGTAGATGGTAGATTGTAGATGGTAGATGGTAGATGGTAGATGGTAGATGGTATATGGTAGATGGTAGATGATAGATGGTAGATGGTAAATGGTAGATGGTAGATGGTAGATGGTAGATGGTAGATGGTAGATGGTAGATGGTAGATGGTAGATGGTAGATGGTAGATGGTAGATGGTAGATGGTAGTTGGTAGATGGTAGATGGTAGATGGTAGATGGTAGATGGTAGATGGTAGATGGTAGATGGTAGATGGTAGATGGTAGATGGTAGATGGTAGATGGTAGATGGTAGATGGTAGATGGTAGATGGTAGATGGTAGATGGTAGATGGTAGATGGTAGATGGTAGATGGTAGATGGTAGATGGTAGATGGTAGATGGTAGATGGTAGATGGTAGATGGTAGATGGTAGATGGTAGATGGTAGATGGTAGATGGTAGATGGTAGATGGTAGATGGTAGATGGTAGATGGTAGATGGTAGATGGTAGATGGTAGATGGTAGATGGTAGATGGTAGATGGAAGATGGTAGACGGTAGATGGTAGATGTTGAATGTTAAATGGTAGGATGGTGATGGTGAATGGTAGATGGTAGATGGTAACGAAGGATCAAACAAAATTATTTTCATACAGTATGTTGAGAGTTCATATCCAAAAGCTTGAACGAAATACAGAGAAATGACAGAGATAACTAATTAAAAGTAGTGTACATTATTTTTCCACTTAGCTCTTATGTCGAAGTGTTCTTAAAACAACAACTTCAATAACCAAAACACAATCATAGGCATAACACGCCCAATCATGAATATTGTGATGTCCAAACTAATATTTAACAGAGACCTTGCAATCAGTAGTTCCAGTATTAACTTATTTGTTAAAATATCTAACCTATTTTGGGAATAATAATTATCCTATTCAAACCGTGATCTGTTTTCCAAAAATATGTCTTTCATATATAGTTTTCTAAGCTAATACGATTTTCAAACTCAATGCATTTCTTTTTATATTCATAAACCGAACCCACAGTTACAACCCCATTTGCTCAATTTCTTCCGTCAACATGATTGTATGATGATTTATTTTTAAGCTCAACATAAAATACAAAAACATACAATATACGTCAAACACATTTTCGTTTTGAATTTGGTCAGTTGAACTCATAATCAAACAAAAATGGTTTTCGTTTTTCATATCGAAAAATAACAAGATTTTCTTTTGTACGAAAGATATTCTATCTTATGAATATACAATTTATCTCAACCATTCGAATGAATTGAATTTCAGAATTTTTTTCTTCCCTATTTAAAAAAGAAAATAATAATAACAAGAAGAGATAAAGAACATTGATAATATAGGAAAATGGTTTAAGTTAAGAAAAATCCATATCTAAGGAAAATACAACAACAACAGAGAAAGGAGAAAATTATAATAAATAAGATAACAAGAAAATTTAATTTGGAAATTAGGTTTTGGCTTTTCCCCCATTGATCTAATGATGGTGAAAACATTCTATTCGTTTTTTTTCCTTGTAAAGTTATGCGACTGATTTGATATGTTAAAAGGAGTTTTTGATAATCTTTATTGAATTAGTCATTTCGATATT